>VZRU01016455.1:193368-205901 GCA_013398155.1 Pedionomus torquatus | reverse complement strand
TTCAAAAAAAAAGCACTAGCAACCACCCAGGGCGGGAAAAAAAAAAAAAAAAAAAAAAAAAGAAAAAACTACTGTAACTTCCCCAATTAAGTCTAACCTCTTAGCTTTACTTGTAATTATCTCACTCATCTCCCAAAAGTCAGCTTATTAAGATCTATCCGTCACAGTGAGGGTCATGCAGTATTTCTGTTGTTGGACTTTCTGGCCTTTGTCTTTTTTCTTTTCAGTAGGAAGACCCTGCCTAACAGAATTCATAAAAGGGAAATGGGTTTTAAAAAGCAGAATAAGGGCAAAGGGTGAATCAATGACAACAGCTTTAGATTATTTATTTATTTATTTAGGTGACTAATAATTCCCTGAATTTGATCTCCTGCTTTCCTGGAAGAGACAGTCCTTGTGTTAATCAATTCTCACTTGTGAGACTCTCAGTTGTACAAGTTACCTGTACTTTGTCCCTTATTTAATGATGCATGTAGTGGCTGTTTTATTTTTCCCCTCTGACTGTTGCCTGCACTGGAAGAAATCTTTTCCTTCCTTGTCTCATGATTTCTATAAGTGATCACACCCATTTAGATAGAATTCTTACTTCTATAATGTCTTATGTTTCAAGTGAGACTAGCACCGTATCAGATTATGATTATTTATGTTTAAAAACCAAGCCTACCAAAGAGACAGTAGAAATTAGTAATGTTCAAATTATTCACCACAAGTATGCTTTCTCTGTAATTAAAGCAGATTATCACCTGCATATATGCTTCTCTATTTCTAAACATATCTGAAATACATGTTGGAAGGTCCAGATAGAGAGTTGCTTTTCTGAAGACACTGCTGGGGTCAAAAGGAAGCTCATCTCTGATACATAATTGTTTAGTTAGAGAAAAAGTGGGGGAAATTAGTAATTCAGATAGCTCCAAACCGGAGGCAGGCAACAAGGTCTCTACTTACCTAAGTATTACTGATCCACTATCCACTTTGGTTATTAGCACCAAGTTGCAATTGGAACCAAAACTCCAGGTTCAACCAAAAATCCTGCTCGTAGCAGCATGAAAACAGCTCCACAGCTGCCTGTTTTATTTGTGTAAGAATTATGACTAATGAGTTTAAATGTCTGCAGTAATTTCCACCTGTCCATTCTGACTCTTGCAGATCCCTGTCTCTGCTGCAGGGACTGATCAGCTGCCTGGGGAAACAGCAGTGAGTTGCTGTGATTCCCAGCCCCATGTGCAGAGTTAAACTGGGACTATTCACTGCAAACTGTAGCTGCTGAAGAGCTGTTTGGTGAGATTTGATCCACCCTGACAGTAGGAAAAGAATCACAGAATAGAATCATAGAATCCTCTAGGTTGGAAAAGACCCTTGGGATCATCAAGTCCAACCATCCACCCTACTCTACAAAGTTCTCCCCTACACCGTATCCTCCAACACCACATCTAAACAACTCTTAAACAACACGTCCAGGGATGGTGACTCATCAACATCCCTGGGCAGCCTATTCCAATGCCTGACCACTCTGTGAAAAAGTCTTTCCTAATGTTCAGTCTAACCCTAAAAAGAGTTAAAAAAAAAAACCAAACAAAACCTTGACTCCTCATTCCCTTTACAAAACTAGTCATTTATTAAAAAGTATAATAAATAAAACACAAAAGCCCAAGTTGCCATAGTCAATTCTTACTGAGCTTTTTCATCAGGTCAGCTACCTAACTCACTTTTAGTTGTTTCCTTTCCTTACAATACAATTAAATGAAGACTTCAATTCATTGCTTTTAGTGGCTAAACATTCACAAAGACGATAATGAAACCTATGACACCCAAGATTGCTTTCCATCAAGTGCTGGGTAGGACCACAATTTTTTTCCTCAGAGAAGAGAGAAGACAGCGCTTTTAATCCCTCTCACAACTATACCCATTCGTGGTAACATTTCCATAGCCATATTCTGTACCAAAGTGAAGCTTCCCACAGTGCTACTGCCATTTAGTTCATTCCAAAGCACTACCTGCTGCTCACGCAGCAATCCCAGCAGTCGATCACTGCTTCTTCACAGCTGCTCCTTCCTTTTCTCTTCCTCGGTTTAAGATTTCTCATACATTTTACCACATAAGACTGCCACAGAAAAATCAATAATCACCTCAGTTCATACTGTAAATAAAACTGAAAAAAATAAATATTTTATTTAAGGTCATTTATAATCTATTTCTATTAAGGCTTTTAATACCTCTTAAAGAATAGCCTGTTTTTTTCAGTATTCATGTCGCTTATGGCTACTGGTTGTAGATACAAAAATGAATTAACAAATAATTAGCTGCAACTGCTAATGAATTGGAAGACAAATCACAGCTTCAAGGGTCAAAAAATGACAAGCTCTTATAGGGATATTAAAGCTACTGGAAACAGTTGGGTGCAAACCTGAAGCCTACCAGAAGAAAAGTCTGGAAGTAGGCTTTAACCAACCCAATCTTTAGTAATTGTGGAGAGGATGAATCCTCCATCTCTTGTCTCATACTGCACTGCAGTGAGTTCACAGGACTGTTGTGAAGTAGCCAAGCCTATCACCCTTCTACTGAAACTCAACATAGTATAAGTAGTTCCAGGCATGAATTTGTAGCTAACAGATTCATGGAGTGTGCTGTGCTCTAACCACTCTCAAGGCAGTCTCAGCAGAGCTGATGAATTCTAAAAATCTTCTCATAAGTCTACTTTAAGAAAAACCACAACAGACAAGTTGAGGTAAATATTCCTGTAAGAATACAAAGAGATAAAGAGACTCAGGATTTCTAATGCATCTTGCTTTTTGTTTCCAATGCAAAAGCAGTTCTTGAGCATGACCTAGAAGGTAACTTGGTCATACAGGATTGTAGCACAACTCTGTTTCAAACAGGGCCATTAAAGTCACAATAAGTTTTAAAAACACAAACTAATTTACAAGAATTTTAACAGCCTCCAAAATATAGTATTTAACTGCACTATTCTCTCTCCAATGACTACAGCACTGAAACAATCCCAACCTGTAGGTATCGACATTCCTCTGAAAAAAAATCAATTATCTTGTTAACTTTTGTTATTCTTGGCAAATGTGCAGGCTCAACTTCTTTCATTAATAAATATTAACTGCACTTTTCTGTATCAAACTTTTAATTAATTCAATGCCTAACACTCATATAACCACAAGCTTCACAAGATGCGTGCTTCTTCCCACTGTTCCAGAAGTGGAAAACAGAAAAAAAAGTCAAGGCCAAACTCCTAGTCTCAAGATCTTTCAGCTCAATAAAGAAACAATTCAGTTTAGTAAATGAAACGACTATCTTATTTCATAAGCTTAATCCATATAATCAAAAGAAAGACAGAGATTGAAATATCATTTATTTTCATCTGGATCATAAAAAAAAAATAAGAAATCAACTTATTGCTGATATTCTGTGATTATTATTGATTTATTGCAGTTCTTTTAATCAAAGAAGGTATTTGAACTCCTAAAAAGTTTGGTTTTCCTACAAAAATATTTTCCTCTAAAATAGCATAGTATTCCCATTACATTTCTTATCATTGTTAATTCCAAAATGTGAAGAGGGGTACAATTTATGCAAAAACATACTCTTCATCACAGGAGACACCTGACATTTAGGAAAAAAAATACCAAGCTTATTTATCTCAAGACAACTTTGTCATTCTAAAAATCAAATAAATGACAAAATGATCAGCCTAGAGTTCTCTTTCATACATTTGGAATAAGATGTCTAGTCACGTATGATAACAAGCTGTTGAGGGAGATTGAAGGTAAAAAGAAAAGGGCACCGAGAAAAGCTGTAGTAATGACTTTCATGTCCATACTATCCAGATTAATCCTTCTGTTTAGCATCAAATTGAAAGAAATGCATAATAACACTGGCAAGTTTCAGCCCTTAAAACTTGTAAGAGGAATGTGGACTCCTAGCAGTCAGAAGTAATACCTATGTAAATAGTGAATACAATGCTGCACACTGGGAGCTGTTTTCTCTTCAAAAGGGAAGAATTACAGCTTTGTATAATAATACCTCAAAATCACCTACATCCCCCACAAAAGTAATACATCTAAATACTAACATTTAAGTCCTTTACTGTAAGCAAGATCTCTTGCATTGTTTTTTCTTTATGGCAAAATTAAGTAAAGATAAATTAAATGTCTTTAACAACAACAAAAAAAATAAAATTCAGTGTCACATTTGTTTTGCTTTCATTTCTTCTTTTGACACAAGAAAGGTCTAACCCAGACTCAACGCGTAGTAATAAAAATGCAAAAACATTTATTTAAAAATAGTGCACAACTATTAGGAATGCCTTTACTAGAAAAAAACATGAAGGTAAGTTACTGTTTAGAAAGGTCATTTGAGGTCCCATACCAGATTCCTCATTCATTTACCTAAATAAGATACTGATACCACTGTAATGAACTCAGAAGGGCACATCAATTGTCTCTCTAAGAAACAGACTTACTTTAGTTGCAACATTGTTAAACATTGTTGCAGGGATTTGCAAAATTCTATGACTCCATGATGAAAGTTGCACTTGAATTCTTCTGTTCTCGTTGGAGTCAATCCTTTTACTATAACAGGAATAAATTTCATATTCACTTCACTGAAAGTAGAGTTAGGCAATTTTTATTTTTTTTTTTATTTTTTTTTGGGGGGGGAGGGGGACAGACACTTCAGGCTTTATTTTCTTTCATTTTGACCAAAAATCTTGCCTTCGCATGTTGCCGCTTTGCCATTGGAAAATTCTGTGGAAAAAACTGGATGGTAATGACAGTTGCTATACTTGTATTTTCAGTGCTTTTCCTAATTTCTCAAAGATGGACAAATTCAGCTATGGAATCAGTTACCTCCTTTATTCTACTTGAGAGCAAACATTTTAGAAGTCTTTTAGGACAGTTCCCTCAGCTATCCTCATTACTGGCTTTCTTCCTCACACATAATGAGTATGTTCCTATCAGAGTTCACTGATCTTCATGAAGAAGCAGTGCTGCTTTAATGATAAAATGCATTGGAATTTTGAATGCTTTTTATATAATCTGATTAAAAACATTAATGGAAAATAATTAAACTGGCTGTGAACTCTCAAAAATATTTTCTGCTGTAAAGGGTCTCTTGAAGACCTTTGAATCAACCTATGTTTCTCACAGGGGATCAAAAAGCCCTAGACAATTGTAAAGCACCACTGAAAATAGAACACATGACTCATGAGGAGAGGTTTAAAAAAAGAAAGAATCCAATCAAGAAAACCAACAAACCACCCAACAAACAAACTAACCTTCCTTGAAAAAGAGCAAATCGTCACAATCATAAGACACTGGGCCACATTTCTTAAAACAAGTCCTGCAGTCTCAGATCAATAGGGAAGATGAGGTGTTTCTCTGTAATGCAATTGTCTTTATCTGTCCTTGAAATGATTGACAGCCAAGCATTAAGCTTTAGGGATGCTCAGAAGATATTTAATGTCAAGTTCAGTGTTCAATATACTAGTATTTTAAGAACAACACCTGTTCCAAAGCCTTTGAATACTATTATCAGTCCCAGAAAACATAAGGAGCCAGAAGCACTTGGCAAGAGCCACTCGAAAAGAATATTTTTCTTACTGTTGAGGAAGTCTCTTTCCCATCTGCAGTTTGCGAATGCTCTGTTTGTTTCTTTATCCCTCCCCCTTTCTTTTTTATTTCCTTCATATTTATTTATTTATAGATTGAGTGGGCACGAAACAACATTATTTTAGGAGCAGGTTGTTCCTTATGTGCTCTTTACTTCTACTCACTTGAATACAAGGTAATGTAAGCCAGCTTGTGAAAAGGCAGAACTACTGTAGTGATTGCCTGTGTTCACTTTTTCCAGGCTACAGCTGATGTAGTACATGCAACTTACTTTTCTTGCAAAAAATCCATTACATTAGAATAATACTAACAATAGTTAATGCCCTGTAAACCAATACCTTTCCTGATTTATTGTCATATACCCATACATATCTATATATTTTCTTACACTTCTACATGTGTTTTAAGCAATGTTTTTGTCATGTCTCTATTGTTCTGTTGCTCTGAGCAATACCCCGAGGACATAGGAAATGCATAAAATAATACTGGTAGCACGTATAAAATCGTTACCTGCATAAACAAAGTAAAAATAGGATAAAGTAAAAGTTGAATGTACAAATGCAATGATAATAACAAGAGAAATCTATTTCCAGAGCAAATCTATTTACTCACTGAAGTTTTATCAGAGAAGTAAATAAGAAGTAGCACACATTTGGAGAAGAAAGAGAGAGTACATTTACAGAAAATCTCTAGTAGGAATCCTGATAATCACCTAATATTTAGAAACCCTCTAAAGAGTTTATTCTGTAATCCATTGAAAAATATACATTCATTCAAATATATATTATTTCAAATATAGGGATTTGTTTTCATCACTGCACTATCAGGTTTCTTAGGCTCACATATAAAATTCTACCTAGAAACAATACTGAAATAGTATTCTTGCATTACTCAGGAAAAAAAAAATATATCACTTATTTAATGACTCTTTTCCACTTTTAAATTTCAAATGCTCATCTGGAACTCAAATACAGAGTTTGATTCTGAAATACCAGTGTGTGTTGCTAATATAATTTTACATTTATAAGCATTAACCCAGAGTCTTAGACTTAAAAGTGGTGTTCTTAATGAATTACATAGCCTTCTGAATGGATACACTGCAATGTTATCATTCCAACTTTGTCTAGCAAAAAATAAGGGAACACCACCTGACAACTCAAATACATCAGCATTTTCCCTAGCAAGAGTGCTCTCTCTGAATAAAGTATACAATAATAGCAAATTTGTATTATTTTCAAGAATAATCCAGTGATTGGATATTAAAAATTGCACCTGTACACTATTTTATTTTTCCTTTGAGCCAGATCCTTAAGACCAGAATTGAGGAATTAGATAAGAAATGTAGTCTTAAGATGCCTCTGAACACCACCAATTCTGTCTTTCAGGTCCGATTCAGATCAAGTTAGAATCAGAAGCTACTGTAGCTGCTGAAAGCAAAGATCATCCAAATAAAACAACCTTAAATATGAGGTTCCACACTCTCAACCAACACTTGTGCCAAAAGAAGAGGAAAAGATTTTTCATATAGTTGCTTAAATCTAGCTTCTTGCTTACTTCCAGCAAAGAGCAACAGCACAACACAGATTACAACATCTGACCCCTGGTTTATATTAAAAAAAACACATTTGCCTTATTTAGTAGCAGAGTTGCAGTGAGCTGTAACACAGCCCATGTCTTACAGAGACAAGTAGAGAAAGGAAAACGTTTGCTTTCTTTGCACTCTGAGCTGAGAACAAGCAAGATTTTTTCCTGTGCTGACAGTATACTCTTGCATTGACAAATACATGATTCATTCAAAACAACACATTATTTAATGATCCAAGGAAGTAAGCAAAAGGCCAAAACAAGCCTGTGAAACAGAAAACCAACTATATATGTATCTATATATATATATTCCTCTGGGTGAGTAACTTCACCTTTGGCAGAAAGAACTAGACCACCCCCACTGCACGTCCACTCCAGAAGAAGAGTTTGACAGGCCACCAGCTTTTCAACTGTCACTGCTTGGAAGGCTCTCTGACACTGATCAGTGCTTAGCATTGTTTGAGTCTTTCACCCTTCTTTGGTCACAGGCTTTTATCTTTGTGATGTGGACCATCCTGACCCTGAAGCCTTATAGACAACATCCTCCTCTTGGAGAGCTCAGCTATTGTTTCCCTACACCTGACACTGTTGCAATTCCTTGAGCCCATTTTGGGGAGAACTGTGGAGTAGCATCAGTAGCCAAGAAGGACTTTGCCTTCAAAGTTCTTGCAATAACCATGTTCTGACTAAGCAGAACAGACTAGTTTAGAGAAGACAGGACTCAATCTGGATGAGAATGAATCTAAGAACAAAGTTGCAGAAAGTGCTAATGCACAGGCTCAGCCTAGCCAATCTCCCCAATTTACGTATGAGACAAAGGCAGACCATGGAGGTGACCGGGCAGAAACATAAGCTATCTGCCCCTGCAACCTGGGACAATCACCATACACAAAAACTTTCAGTTCTGTACCAACTGCTGATTATTCAAAAAGAGACAACCTGATTTTACCCACAAGCATCAGAAGCACACGCTGGCACCAAGTCTGATATACTTTGTACGTTCTCATCAAGTACCTTTTGATCACCCCTCAGGAGTAGATAAAGCAATAGGAAATCTGAATCCATGTGATTGGCAAGGACCAAAAAAGCCAAAAAAGTTATGAAAACTGCTGCTTAGGTACAAATGTCTCTTTGTGAATACTTGAGGAAGCTTTAAATGGAAAACAAATCTGAATGTAGGAGTTCTACAAATAGGGAATTATTAAATTCTCACCATTGACAGTGAACAAGAAGGAATTAACTCAGCTTGAACTTCAGATTAGACTGATCATATAAGATTGTTAATAAGGATGTGGAAATACACACTTAATTTGGAAACTGATCATGTTTGACAGACACAAGAGATAATTATAGAACTTCAGCTGTCATTTTATAACAATCATAAACAGAATGGTTGTACTTTGTAAAATATAGACTAATGAGGCCATTTGCTGAACTTTTTAGCTTTCCTCACCAAAGAAGTGTCACAGATTTACAGAAAAAAACTCCTCTGTTGTGGATTTATCTAGCTGAATAATAGATACAGAATATAGGGATTTTTAAAATATTTTGTATGGGTACATATATGTGGTAAAGCAACAGAACAGGATTTTCTACCATGCAACAATTTCTGATGCTTCTCCTAATCAAAATAGCAATGATAAGCAAAAATGTACAAATTTTTCATTCAAAAGTTTAAAGTGAAGTAACTCAGAAGTGAAGTAACTTCAGACATTTAGTTTCATCATATTTGGGGAAGGGGGTAATTATAGGCTTCTATTTGAAATCTTTTCATGCTTAAATTAATACTTTGGCTTGAAAATCTGAGAAAAACAAAACAAACAAAAAATCCAACCACAATTACTAATTTATAAATGTGTATGCTTGTTTTCTGAATGAGCAATAACCACATAAACACACTAGTAATGTGGGGGGACAGCAAGGGGGAGAAGCCCTTTCAGAAAGCACCAATTTAAACTATGATGTCAGGAACAAAAACGGCAATTCAGAACTGTAAGAAGGTGAAAGTATAATAGCATATAGGCAGATCCAAGAACTCTGTCACAGAAATCCAGATCGGCAAACCCTTGATGCTATTCTTCCCCGTATGTAACACAGGTAATGGGAACCTCACAGGAGACCTCTGGAATCTCCTGTACAGCTAAGCATCACCCTAATAGCAATTTTTAGCATCTATTCCCTGGATCCCTACATAAAGGATATGTACGTGTAACAAATATAACAATACAAAATATCTACTGTGAGAATTTTGAGCAGCTGAAGCAAGTATCAAATCAATTATTAACTATGGCTTTTTTGAGATATGTATTTTTTTCATCATGTCATTTGTAATCACTAATTAGACAAATCATTGCAACAGTAAAATTGAAGTACTTATGTGAATGAATTTTTGAGAAGTCCTATGTAAAGCAAAGCATATTTTCTAATATTATCTGGAATCCCTTCTTGCACTGTTGCCCAGAATTAGAATTATCCCTCTTCTGGATTAAAGATGCATTGGTGGATTAGTCTATCACTGATGACAACATAATATATCCTTCCCAGAGGCTTAAAATGAAAGGAGGTCTGTTAACTACAGACTATGTTAAAATAACAATAAAATTAAAAAAACACTCCATGACACAAAACTGTATTTTAACATTTAAATATCATCAAGTGTGAGGTCTAAGTAGTTTGTGAAACACAGCCTCGGGTTCAGTGCCATGTATCAGTTCTATTCCTTTCACAGCCCGTAACATCTATAAAACCAGTAAGACATGGGACTGATTCCTGCAAGGATTAGCCGTATTACTTCTAGCTTTAGCCACCTGAACAACCTCAGGAATACCACCTGGACAGCTTAAATTAAAACAAAATTTACTTTAATGTTTCTACTTGATGCTCAGATATGCATATGCATTTTGCAAAATCACACTTCATTTGAACTTAGTCAGTTAAAGAAGCAATAATTTTATATTTAAATTTAGGTTTTTTTTAAAGGAAAATGCTATCAAAGCAACAAGAGCTATTTCTGAAGATTCTAAATTAAATTATGATGTGGATTGATACACATAGTTGTTTCACATAACATTAATTTCATTGATTATTTTAAAACTCTGGAAGAGATATGATGTTATTCTGTAAATTAAGACACATAACACCATTGTTCCATAGAACATTACCATTCTCCAAAGTTTTAGTGGATGTAAGACTACGTAGTTCATAAGTGTCTTCCATTGTGAACTTCTGAGTATATTTCACATGCTGATAATCATACAATGATGACTTCTAGAACAGGCCTGTTTAGTATTTCAGTCAAATTCTGAAACAGTAACTAAAAGGAAAAATTTCACTGCCTCTAATAAAACACAATGTACTGTATTTTCTGGAGGTACTTAAATACCTAATTACATTCTTTTTCAATTACATCCCAGGTAAAAAATAGAGGAGTTGTTAATATTAGAGATTTCAAAACCAGACATCAGAGTGTGTTTCTTCTTGTTTAAGAAAATATTGTCCAAATTGACTTCAGAAAGGTTAGTAGAATTATCAGCTTGAAAATGTAAGTGCATCCAGCTATAGAATTCAGCTAAGCAATAAACTTTTTACCATATGTCTGCTGGTGTCACAGACAAAGCAATTGAAATTTTTCTAGTGTTTATTAAATAAAGACCTGCGTGTCATTACTAATGTTGCTTGCTAAATTGGATCTTTGAGGAACACCACAGAATCCATGAAATGTTCGCTTGTACAGGTCACAGGCTGGGTGCTCCATCCTTTGGAAGGAAGCCATTGTAAAGGGGGCGGGTCCTGAGCACAAAAGCAGAGAAAAACTGTTTTTCTAGAAAATGACAGTGTCAGCCACAAAACTCCTATAAGAGCTGCATGCTTCAATATGCAGTAAATAAACCCCATATGCTTTACAGAAATAAAGGGGTGGAGGATGGGAGAAGGGATTTTTAGTTCTATAGTCATAAGAATTTAAAGGTACATCTAAGTAGTCTTAGAAGGAATTGCTTTATAATGAAGTATCAATTACATACAGCCCTGAATCATAATTAGCTATGCATCCTCAGAGCAGCAGAGCAGTTACACCACAGTTCTGTGCTTCTCTGCAACTGATCTCAGTGACTGTATCATTTTTGTAACTGAATCAATAAGTTGTAAAATGTTATCACAGTTCAGTCATCTTAATTGCGCACTAACTGAACCATTGAGGAAATATCAAGACACATAATCCAGAAGACACCAAATCCATTAGGATCGTAATGTTTTCAATCAAGAAACAGCTGACAGCAACTCAAATGTAAGTTCTTTTCCCCTCTCCTTTAGATGTCTGGGTGACTTTAAAGAGTATTCAAGAGCAGGGGGCTCATTTTGGTCCAAAACTGCTCTCTCACCACTCCTTTTTATTTTCTTTAATATGGGGGAACCCCGTTAAAGACGGCACAAAACTCAAGATACGGGTGACTCCGAACCCACAGCCGTAAGGGAAGGAGCCAACTTCCCCCGGGGAGCCAGCTCCGCGCCTTAAGGCAGCGCCTTGTCGCTCTGGGCGAGGAGCGGAGCGGCCGCACCCGCGTAGGACCCGCCGCCGTCCCGGTCCCTGTCCATGGTGCTGCAGCCGGACGCCGCTGCCAGCGCCGCGCCGCCGGGACTCTTCCTTCCCTCCCTCCCTCCGCTAACACCCTGCAACAGCTGCTGAGCCCGATTTACAGGAATTCGGCTTTTAGGGAGATTTAACAGCGGGGCTGTGGGTAATAAAGAGGAAAAAAAAAAAAAATTCCCCAAACTCCTGCCAAAGCCCTGCCCAGGCTCTGAAGCCTGCCTTTCCCTCGCGGTGTCTCGGTTGTCAGGGGCGCGGAGCGGGAGGGGAAGCCCCAACCCCGCGCACAACTCCGCGGCAGAGATCCTGGCACCCCGGGCAGGGGGTCGGGAGGCGAGGGGACCCCCAGCACTCTCCTCACCTGAAAACTGTGGAGGAGCCAGGCAGGAGCGCGGGAGAGGCTGAGAGCTCCCTCGCCTCCCCCGCCTCATTGCCGGCTTCTGGTAACAAGGAAAACACCTGGAGGTCGGAGGGGAGAGGAGTCTCCCACCGCACGCACGGTGCCCCCCGTGCAGCCCCTGCCGCGGGAGCCCGGAGCCGACGCCCGCTGCCCCAGCCCGGACTCACGTGTGCCGTCAAACCGGGTGGCGATGGTGTCGAGGAAGGTGTTCTGGGGTGCCAGTAATCCCTTCATAACCGGCATTTTTCCAGCACGTTGCGAGGTTCCCCATCAAAGTTTGCCTACGAGGGTGGTTCGAGAAGAAAGTGCAGAGGGCGCCCGGGGGGAAAGGTGGGAGGAGGCGGAGGGA
>VZRU01016455.1:173872-193168 GCA_013398155.1 Pedionomus torquatus | reverse complement strand
CGCCGCGCCGCCTCCGGCGCCGGGAGCCCCCCGCTCGTCAGCCACGACACCGCAAAGCGGTCCCGCCTCCGCCGCTGGCTGCCGGGCGGGGCAGCCGCCCAGCGCCGCGCACAGGTGCGGAGCCCCCCGGCCAGCAACGCCCACGCCCCCTCCCTTCGCCTCCTGCAGAGGGGGTGCGGGGGGAGCGCCGGGGAAGGCAGGGAGAGAACGAAGAGCAATCTTTATCTACCTGCGGCTGGAGAGGGGCGGGAGCAGCTGAAAAGCCAGCGGCCCCCTTGGGATGCCGGCCCGTCCTCCGCCCCGGCATCCCAGCTCTCCGGGCACATAAAGTTCCCTAGGTTTGAAGCATGATACCTCACAGCCACCCTGCTTTGCCAGTTACAATACTACGGGGTAGATCTTGGGAATCTTACTCTGCTGAAAGGAGAAACATTATATGGACTTGTATAGCAAGTGCCAAGGTAGAATGTTCATCAGCGAGCAAGATTAGAACATGGAGAATGCTCCATCAGGTGTCTGGTCTCATGTTACTTACATGTTGAGGCTGTTTTGCTTATTTAAGCTGTGGGCATTTTTAAATCCAGTGTGATAATTTCCTAAATTATTTTGTAGTAATTACTCCCTGAAAAATTCCTGGAACAAATAATTTTTTACCAACCAAAGAGAGCATTGAGACTTAGATTCTAGCACAGAAGATTTAATGTGTAAATGAAAACAAACAACAACAAATTCTTAAAAAGGGAAGAAGTAGACACACACGCTGCTCTCACATGGATGAGTAACTTCCTCAGGCTGGTGCCACGGCTCTTTAAATGCTGCCAGAAAATGCCCCAAGGTACAGTCATTTCACTTATTGCAGCAGCAATGGCAAAAACCCTCCATGTTCTTTCAGGAATAAAAGACACTAGAGGAAAGAAGTGTAAGTACACTCCTTAGTCGACAAAGCCAATGCACACTGCGGAGGTGGAGCCTGTTGATCTCTGTCTATTTGACATTATTGCTACTTTTATTTCTTGCTATTCCAAATTAGTTGTGCTTCTCTCTCCAGATGACTAGAGGACTTACTTGTTTTTTTATGATAAGCAGCATAGAGAGAGGCTTTAGGAGGGGCAAAAATCTCCCTCCTTAAGGCATAGAATTAAAAGGGAAAAACAAAAAGAAAGTATCAGAAAATGCTGATGTATAGGCTTTATGGCACAATGTAAAGTCCACCTGCAGCAACCCCACATTACCTTTGAAGAACATAGCACTATTTGACTGAGATCATGAATCTGTCCAGTTCTCCTTGTACTGGGGCCCTGTACAAAACAGTTGATATAGAGCTGCCAGCTCCGTTTTCAGAGGTGGCATGTAAAAGGCAGACTGCCTCATAGTCACTGTTACTGTGGAAGTGCCCAAGACCTAACAGAACTATCAGCCGATTATCTTCAGATTTATGGCAGGCTTTTACCTTCACTAGGAATCATTTGTCTTGTCCTCAAAACATGTATTTTTAATACTGAATACCAGAAATTGTTAATTTCCTTTTTCAAATTTGTCATGTCTTCCAGTTCAATATAAACAGAGCCCCCAGATTAATTTCTCAATAGTTTTCCATTTAGTCTCACTGGCAGTTATCATACTCATAGTTAGGCTTTATACTTGTATCAGGAGCTACAGCATATCCCTGCTGGGAAAATAAAGAAAATGCTGTTCCAGTACTTGCAAAATCCAGAAGAGCATTATCAGATTTTCACTTCTGTCAAAGTGCTCAGCAACAGAGGTTACTAAGGTAAATCTGAAGCTTTGACATCTGCCAAAGGGCCCATATATGTTGAAGCATGTGTACTTTGCCCATATTACAGCTGGTACTCTTTCCCATGACCTGCCCCAAATGCCATCTAAGTGGGGATACAGTGAAAGAGAACAGAATATATTCTTGATCCTATTACAGGCAGTCAGGAAACAGTAGCTTGTGTATATTTAAAGATTTGTCAGTTTTGACTCACTACAAAAGAAAAAAAGTTACAATTTTCCAGGGGAGTCCAACTGCCTTCTAATATCCATAAGCACAAATTACAGCTATTGAAATTTATGCACCACTGGCCAGGAGAAGATGATGGCAACTGCAGTGAAAGCTCTACCAACAATGACAGTCTGGTGATGTACAAGACAGAGGGGCAATATCAAGTTCTTTACAAGGAGAACGTGCTGAAGGGCTCTTCAACTGTGAGAGCTTCAGGAAAGAGGAAGTTTACAAGGCTTACAAATACTTGCAGTTATGTCATACTGTTAGCTGTCACCACAACTACTTTGTAGTGTACCATGAACAACTGCTATCAATTAAGCTTCTAAGAAGTTGTTTGTATTCTGCATACCACAAACCAACCACCCGAACTTCATTCTGAAGTAGAACTAAAACATTTTACAAAAATGATACACACAACAAAGACCCTCAAACCACATAAGAGAAACTGAAATGTAGCATCCTATTTTACACTCGCATTTGCACCTTTTACTCACAAGAGTAATCCTTCTTAATACAGACTGGTACTTCAGAGAGTCAGTTGCACAGCACTGAAGTATTAAGCCTTGAGTAGTTCAAAGCAGACAAATTTAGCAGGTTGAAATTCCAGTGAGCTGAGAACAAGTTCAGGAAAGCAGACACAGAAGAGCTGAGAGTATTTAAGAAGGAGGTGAAGGAGCAGCTCAAAACTTGCAGTCAAGTTTTTGGAAAATTATTTAAGATATCAGCAAAATGAAAACTCTGAGTAGTCTGAAGTAGGTTAAAGTTTTTTGTTTGCTTGTTTTTGTTTTAAAGAAAGTTTAAGAAGAGGTAGAATGCAAACCCAGATAACTTTAGCCATGTTTCAGGCAATCAGCTTTTGATCTTCTATATTAATTTAGAATGAGTATCTGGTATATTGAGACGTCTAAAAAATTGTATATATTTGGTGGCAAGGACAGATAATCAAGAATTGAAATCTAACTTTGATTTTTGTATATAAGTTTATATGCACTGTAGGTAAATAGCCTACTCCTGTTTACTGTGGAATATTCTGTGAATTTGAAATATAAAAAAAAAAAACAACAAACAAAACCAAAAAATGTAGCAAGATGGTACCAGAGCTGAGAGACTAGGGACCAATAGCCCCACCGCTAAACTTCAGGTTGCCAGTAGTGTCTACCTTGCAAAGAAAATTTAGTCAGGGGCTTACAATTTAAACCAGAAGTATGGTCTGAGAAAATAAGGTTTGTTGCTTCAAATTACTCAACAGTATGTAAAATATATTCTCAGCTATACTTTTCCTCCCACTTATCCACAAGTATTTGGGCCTTCAACATAGCACATTACATTTTGAGGCACTGTAGAATCTTTTTAGATAATACTAGTTACCCAGAAATGAGGGCACAGGCAGAGAGTTTTGCATATAACATATGCAAGGAGCAGCATGTTCTAGCATTTTGGGTCATAATTGCACACTTCCTTTCCTTCATTTATGATTTACCCAAAAGCACATTTTACATGTGTCTTCATTAATATTCCACTGTACCATGAGTTACCTTGTAATATAAGAGGTTGGAAGCTGCTTATTTCTTCCTTGGCACAAGCACTTGACCTCAACTTACCTGCTACTGTTATACAAATTACAACAGTTAGTGAAAATCAAATTAACAATCAGGAAGCACTGCCTGCAGCTTACTTTTGTGCTTGAAATTGCCACCCACTTATTTGTTTGTTAACCTGTTTATCCAAGGGGAAAAAAAGGAATTATGAGAGAGTCTGAAAATACTAGGAAAGAAAGGGCAAAGAATGGCAACGTGCTGTTCATCTGCCACAGACAAGCTAATTTAACCTTAAGTAGTGTGTGTTGAGAGTATTGTCCTAATAAATGATCATTTCACCTAAAGAAGTGCTGGCCCCTTTCTTCCATCATGCATAAACCAGCAACAAAACTTTTCAAGAATAAAGCTACATAGTTGAAGTTATGCCAGGTGAGGGACAGTCTGAGCCAAAGTTTAAATATGAAGATACCACCTCTAGCTCAGGAGGTGACCAAGTTGCTATGTACTGGGCGGGGGGGGGGAAGCAAGGTTTATAATACTCATTCTTGTTACTACACTCTTCCTCCACTACCTGCTGTTAGTCACAGCTGAGAAATGACACTGGGTTAGACAGACCCTTGGTTTGACCTAGTAGGGGCTGTTCATATATTATGAGGTACAGAGACCTACTTGTAGCAATTCCTACTATAAGATCATATTTTCTGTTGTGTGAAACTTCGCTATGTTTGTCAGTCTGCTTCAGAATATTTCTCTGGAATATTTCAGCTAAAAATAAAAACACCACCTCAATATACTTTCAAGATTCAGTTGAGAAGGAAAAGTACAGGTTTAAAGATCTTAGTAAATAAAGGAGCAACTCACTGTACCATAATGTAAAAGAGGAGCTGTACTAGGAAAAAGGCCTAGAAATTATAGGTAATTAGGATTACAATGAGGACAAATGAGAACTAGATATCAGGAGTAAGGAAAAACTGGAGCTCTGTGGGGAATCTGGAAGTCCTCGGGGCCTTAGCCAGAAAGCAGAAGTCAATAGAAGCAAGAAACAAAGAGGTCATTAACAAGTATATCCCAGCTGAATTACTCACTGGGAACAAGATAGAAGATGAACAGCAAGAGATGAAGCAGAGCAGCTCTGAAACAATGGGACAAAACACCAGGAACAGTGAGAAAGGTGAGAAAGGAAACTGGAGCTGGCTAGCTAAACAGACAAAAGATTGGATCTGGAACAATTTGGGGACAAAAGCAAAGTAAAGGGGAGGAAGCCAGAAGAATCCATATATGACGGTTCCTGGAATGACGTTAAGGAGTTAAATCTCACTTTTCCTCTGCTGCTGGCAAATACCTATGAAACATTTGGCAAAGAGCCCTGTGTCCTTTTTGTGCTGGTGTAAACAAAGGCTGCAAGCTTACAGATGTTCAGACACACCAGTCACTAATGTTCTGAAAAAAGCCCCTAATGTGGTAGATTCAAAAGGTTCTAGTTGTACTGATGTCACCAGCATATTAGGCTGCAATTTATGTTCTTTATTTATTTTTAAAACACATAGAAAGTCACATACATTATAATGAATAATTTTATTATTCATATTATTCAACTACATAGAATGATTATCACCTCTAGAATCTTGTTTTGATCCTTGTATAGTTAGAAAGCTCACCATACTTTCACATACCCAAGTATCAACTGTGCATCAGATTTGTACACAGAGGAGATGCTGCCTCGTGTCTTCCAAAAAGTAGGCCAATTAAGATCAGAAGATAATTTTGTTGTCAAACCAAGAGTCAATGGGGAATAGACTATATCAGATCTCAAAGTTAAGGAGGTTATAAAATTTTGTTCCTGTCACCACTTTTCTATCTGTAAAGGCAGGATCATAGTTCTCATCTCCAAGAACTGTGTGGATATGGTTACTCTTTGTGTAACGCTAAGTTTTACAAAACCATGTGATAAAACTAAAAACAAAGTCACAGTTTTCATTCAAAAATTGTTTGGATAGTGTTCAGAAAGTTATGGAACCACATTTCAAACAATGGGGAAATATCAAGACACTGAATTGTTCTATCATTAATTGAGCACCATCATGTGGGAAAAATAATCATTTTTGTTTATAGGAAAAACACTGCTTAGAGGAGAAATGTATCTCTATGCACAAAATTAGCATCCAATCTGAATAATCAATATCTAGTTTGAGTCAGGCTTGGCTTCCATCAGAAAAGAGAACAAAAAAAACCCCACTGAACTAAATCCAAACACTATTAATTAATAATAGCATACACATATTAAAAAAAATAATAATCACTCTACACTTCTGGAGATAAAGCTGAAGTTTATGGTTAAATAAATGGGAACAGAAGTTTTCTTAAAACCTATGCAAGAAAATAAAGCAAGAGAGAAAGCTGAATTTAGAAGAGACCAGAATGTAATAGCTTATTTGTTTATTTCCTGGCTATGGAAGACATCACATGCCTGTTCAACTCACTGTGGAACTGAGGATAATGTTGATGATAAAAGACCTTGTAGATTATTCTACAGCTCAAAACAACGTTGCTGTTTTAGTTCACCTGATAATGATGAGTATTATTTTTGTTCCAGATTCTTTGAATACTTGATACAAATGTAGCTGTTGTGAATATTCTCTATAGTAATATCACAACTCCACTTATTTACAGAGGTTAAAAATATTTCATTATTTAAAACAAAAAACATTTTCTTCTAGTTCATGCAGATAAAAGCTAATTTTGGTTTTATACAAGAGAAGATAGTGTTCAGTGGAAGCACTGAAGAATTCATCTGGAAAGTATAAGAAGTGATACTTTTTGGTATAGGAACTATAGTAGAATGCTGTGAATAAAGACAGTACTCAGAGGCATCACAGTAGCTATGGGATTTGCTGTTAAACCTTAAGCACGATCTTCTTACATGCAGATGTAAAGTGGTTCCTCCCACAGATCCACAGAAGTAAGTTAGAAATTATGCTACCATTCCTCCACACAGATATGCCCTGAACATGGGGAAATAAGCATCTCAATTTCCTGTCCATGGATTTCTAGTTTAGCTTGACCACTTTCCAAACATCTTTATTAGAATCTAACTCTTAAGACAGCACAAATTCCTTCAGAGGTACACCCCTTTTTAAATGGTTAAGGTGGATAAACAGAAAATTTCTTCTATTTCCTACCTCATACTTTTGGAACCCAATTTGTATCAATATCACTACAGTAACTCACATGACTCAGTGGTATTCTTCATGACAAGTAATAAGCGGTACAGCTATGCTGGGCCCTACCAGCAGTGTGGTGCTAATTCAAATTAGGATTTCAGTGGCCATTCATGAAGTGATAATGACAGCAACATTGTTTTTAACAAATCACTGCAAATCATAAAAGACTACCAAGATAGAAAAAACCTAAAGGAAACAGAGACTAGTATTTCAGTAGGTGTCATCTTCAACTTTGTTTTCTGTGCAATTGCTTTGACAGAAGATTCATTGACAAAAAGTCTGTGTGGCATTACCTTTTTTTGTTCCTCCTCTCAGATTTTATTGCATTTTAAAAAGTGAATTATCTCAAAATATAAGACTAATAGCTAAAGCATGTTAGCATTTAGGAGTTCTGTGCTTGTAACATACAAGTATTTCTATCACTTCATGTCATAACGACACAGAAGTTAGTGCTAGGATTATGAATGTATTTTTAATGGACATTTAAAATTAATGCATAAATTAGACCTGACAGTTTTTCTGCAAAGGTGTTGAAGTTCTTAGACGTTTAGAATTTTTATGGTAAATGTAGATACCACTCATTTTGGTGTAAAGCAAACAGTAAAGAGACATTTTCTGAAATCTACAGGTGCAAGCTTCACAGAAATCGGTGCCATCTGAAGCCAGATAAATTTTATTTTAGGGAGCTCTCAGTAGGGAAAACTGACATTTTCCCCTATTACATAGTTATAATCAATATATTTTGTAGTATCTTTCATAATGCCTTAACAATATCTGGATGATGTGAGCTACAGTTCTTCTAGTATCGTTTTATATGTACTTCAGAATCAATACTCATGCCAGGTCAAATGTAACTTCTACCTCAATACACATTGTATGTGACCTTAATGGGCATATACTTTTAAAGGTACCCTGAGGTCTTTAATCTTTGCCACAGACGACTGTAAAGAAAATACTCACAGATATCAAAGAGTGTTTGATGTATCATTAAAATGGTGTAAGTAGGACCTCATGGATGTTTTAAGTTGCTAAAAAGACCTGTTTATCTCTTTAAATTATATTACTGTGTTCTAAAACACATGATCATAAAGTATTAGTACACTAAAGAAAAAAAAAAAGGAGTAAAACACAGCCTCACCAAGATCAAATTAGTAAAATTAGTAAAGATACCACAATATATCTCCTTTCTGAAAGATAGGGGAAAAAATAGGATCCATTATCTACAGCTTGTAAATAAAACTTTTGTTAACAGTCATTCAGCTCATGTGACTTTTCTATTATTCACTGCATTTTTCTTCCCACTTAAGTCAGTGATATGACAGTCTGAAAAACAAAAACCAGAACAAGCAAGCACCCCCACGCCCCACCCCCAAAACAACTCTCAATGTGCAGTAAATCCTATTTCTACATTAGAAGTTCTTCAGAAGGCAACGGATAAACTAAGTAATTAAGGAAGAGAGGAACCTGATCCACCAAGAGTATAACAGATCAGCCTTAATACTGATTGATCTGCTTTTTAATCTTTCCCAACTCATCAACTTCTTTCCCATCTTAATAAGAGTTTCATTAGTTCTTCTCATGAGACCATTTAAACATGAGAACTGGTAAAGATACTTCAGTAGTCATATGTCATGGTTTTCTACGTAGACAACATATATCCCTACAAATAAATAAATAAAAAAAAAATACAAACAAAAAACCAAGACAGAACTACTTCTGTTTTCATTCTTATAAGACATACAACATACGCTCTTATTTTGGAAGTATTTTCTTAAATATATCTTCGCTGAACATACCCTTTGAGTTATATATTTGTGAAGAGACACTGCAGAAAAGAATGGCATTGTTAGTTTGGATTAAAAAAAAACCCACAGTCAAATAATAAGGTATTATTGACAAGAAGATAGGAAAGTTAGAAGGAAATTTCTACTAGGTGAAATTTTCTGTTTGACATAGGAATAAGCTTCATACTAAATCTGTGTTGCAACATATGCAACATCAGGAAAAGGGGGTCTCAGTAGGAGGAGACTATATCTAGGGAGAGAAGAGTGGGCTGCACACCAGGTCTAAGAGTGAACAGCAGGAGATTCAGGCAGGGCTTAGTTGCATAGAGGCCCAGGAGAAAAAAAAAAAAAAAAAAAAAAAAGAAACCACACACCAAAACCACAGTACTGTATTTTTGTCTGCCACTGAAACCCTTTCAAGAATATGGAATTCAGGGTCAAGGTGAGTTTTGTACTGGAATCATTTATCTTGTTTTGCTGTACTCTTCTCATAGGTAACCCCTAATAAGGCTGAAACAAAAGCCTATATTGGGACTTTGGCTGAAGAAATTAATCATAAACTCCAGTCTTGAGCTTCAAAAGAGTTTGTTAGTACACAGGACACTTTGAACTTGGAGAATCGATCTTTGTTTTTAATTCAGATTTTGACCCTTCTCAATTATTTTCAATATTTCCAAGAACTTGGGCTTTCAGTTCTGTCAATCCTCCATTAGCTTACCTTATGTATAAAATCCTTCACACACCCCTATACATTCCACCTGTAAGCAATGCCTTTGCTCCCATCCTGTGATGGACCCAAGCAAGTAAAGCTTTATGTATCCTCAGCTCTGTGCATAGCAAAGTTAGCATAGTTTAACAGCTAGGTGTAAGGAGTAAGCCGAGGATGACATTACAGGATTAGGGCAAATATACATGCTATGGATTTTGTAGGAAATGACCAGTCATGCAGTAGATGCAGTCTCAGAGATCTATTTATAGTATAATCTCCTCCCTAGTCAGGTTAAATTAATATCCTGATCCTTTTTGCATATACTAGTTGGCATATTCTTGGTACATTTTTCAAGACTAAACTTCTATCTAAGATGGCATTTGCTGTTACAGTGCAGTTTAAACCTTGGTACAGAATTTGTGTCAGCACTTTTTGTCCTGCAAAGAGCTGAAATTAAAGTATTAAAACACAGATAATGCAGACATTGTCCTGAGAAGACTCACAGCTGCTTCCAGCCTCATAGTAATCGAGCACACTAAAACCCATTGGCACTTGATAAGCATTTTTTGGAGATTTTGTAGCCATGGAAAAAAGATTTTCTACACACTTCTGAAACAAGATTTATTTTCCAAGCACTAGGAGGTTATTATTCTGCTTGAACTAAAAATCTGTCTAGATTATTTCAGCCCAAACCTTAATTCATTTTAATGACAGAAATCTGCTATCACCTTCATATATTTGATTTAGTGTTAAATAGAAACTGTAAGAATCACTCTATCTTTAGCAATAACATGGAATCAAATCCAGGTGAGCTGAAATATACAGTTTGACATTCAAGATTTGAACAGTATTGGTTTTCCCACCTCTCAGTACCATTTTTCTAGTGAAGTAGGTCTACCATGTTATCTGCAAGAAAAAAATCAAAACCAAAAGATGCAGAACACAACTTTACCCAGGTGAACTAACAAATATGAGCAGGCCTTTATATGTACCCAAATGTTTGATCATGTCAGAAAAGGAGGAATGTTCACAACTACAGGCTAGGAATTGTGAATTTTTGTATCTATCATCTGCTTTGTTTGAAGTTGAATAAAGTGGCAAACAAGTAGGTGCAGTTTATGGTGTGTATCTTGATCTGAGCAGTGCTAGTTCCCATTTTCTCTAATTAAATCTAGTATTACTAAAATGGAACTTTTAGGTGCCTGTAATTAAAACAGCTGTTTTCTCATTAGAAATTGTGGTCAAGTGTGATCTATGCTCTGTAAATGATCAGAAAGAGATTTTTATAACTAAAACATTAAAGAACTTACTGTGCCAGGCAAAGGAGAATCACTGATGGTATTTTTGTTCTGACACTAAAAAGAGTTTTAATTTGTTATATTCTTTTAGCAGTTGAAAGCAACACTTTACTTTTTTCTCTCATATTTAACCTGTATAGTTTGTAGTTTATATTTTACTATAAACTCTACAGAGGACAAATGCATAGACAATTTGTAAAGAACGGACACAATCATAACTGTTGCATAAACAAGGGTCTTGGAGGGTTATTAAAAAGGAATTATTATAGCAAAAACTGGGTGACTGTCCACAAAATTGCCTGCTGAAAACATCCAGGGGTAGTAGTGATATAACATCTGGTAAATAAGAGAAGCATTTGGGAATCAGAGAAAAATGGGTTATTAGATAAGTAAAATGGAAGTCTAAATGACTTAGTCTATCGTTTTCTTTTAAGCCTCACTGTGGCAGCTAAAGTTTACTTCCTTAGTGGAAGCACAAGGCCCACAAACAGCTATCACTCACTCCCAAGAATCACAACTCCATCATTGTGGTATCTCCACATTCTTGTCTTCAGAATTCTCTTTAGATCTCCACCTGCCCAGCCTCTTCATGTGAGCCTGAGACCAGATGCACTCTGCAGTGCTGCAATAAAACAAAAAGAGCTCACTTATGTCTGACATGGCCTAAGAGTGAAACATACTTTATTTACTCAATAAGGTCTCAGAGATAAGGCAGAGCAACAGTTGTTGGATTCAATATCACCCCAGTGAACCTGCTTGCAACCAACTAGTTACTTGTCTGAAGGACTTCAGCAAGAAATCATGTTTCTTCTGCCCCTCATCCCAGCCTTGCTTTTCCTTTGCTTCTCTATGCCTCCATGTTTTCCTCAAAGTCTACAGGTTGCAACTGCCCACAGAAGTAATTCTGTTCTCTTTGGCAAGACAACTTGGCAAAGTTAATGACTTGTATTGATACAGTGGTTCTCAGAGTGATTTATTTTAATAAGTTTTTACTAATCCCATTGTCCTTCACAAGCATTTAGTTTCAAAATACTGCCTGCATCTTCCAGTTTTTCCAGACTCTGGTATGAATATTCTACATTTGTCATAGCTGCTAAGTGTTGATGCTCTTATCCTTAGTGTCCAACCTCATTCAACCTCGCACAGTAACACCACCTCTGATTTCTGAGCCTCTTATACTATCTAAAATAGCAGAACACGTGAGACTGTGCATGGATTTTAAAATCTTTTAAATCAGAACAGAGGCCACCATGACATTTCAGATTTAGACCTTCTTATTTTCTAACTACAAAGATACACAATTTTTGCAGCTTATTTTTGCTAACCTTTGGACTATTTGTACCTTTATTGAAGCATTTTGTGACTAATAGGAGAGAATTATTAGATGGAATTTGATTCTTCCCTCTCTGTATGTCATTGGTTGACTAAAATAAAGCACAAGACTCAGCTTCAGCTTGTTTTAATGTTTTACCTGAACTTGATTGAAGCTAAGTTCAAGGTAACAGCTAAAGAACAATTTTACAAAGGTTTTCACGAGCTTAAAGAAAAAAATTAAGAAATACACATTTCTGAAAATGCTGTACAACTAGCTTGTTTAATTTTGCCTCTTGGGGGTCATCTCAGTTTGTTTTTCCTGAAACTCCCATCTGCCATATGAAGAGATGTTCTCACATTCTCCTTCTGTAAGCATGAGAAAAATTGTTTACAGCCATCAGGACTCCCATTCTCTTCTTGTAGATCTTAATATCTCACCAGTTCCCACTCGTATCATTCCCATATCTTTACTTATCTGGCTCATTTTAACAAAGATGAGTGAGGTGGAGCTGCTCCTGGGAGCACCTTACAGGTTAAGTCTGAAGAAGCCAGCAGATAACTGGAATGAGTGGTTAGGGGTAGTAACATCTTCAATCATCCAGCAGCAACAGCTGACAGAGGATGCAGTCAGACCCTAGACGTTTTGGAAGTCTGACCTGTGAGTCAGATCATCTGGGTCCTTATCTCCAATATAATAATGCCACTAAAAGAGCAGCATTGCTCTAAGTAGCCCATAAAGCATTTTCAATTAGAGAAGTATGTGAAAGACTCTGGAAAGAATCAACTTCAAGAACAAAAAAAAATAATCTCAGAAATGCTAATTGGTCAAACTGTTTCCTCAAATGAAAATATAAGCTAATGACTTGCTGATTGGTATCAACTGTGTCTTTCATATACTTTAGATTATAAAAGACTGGTACAAAATATTGGAAAGCAATTTCACAGCTAACTGTACCTCCATTTCCATAGTTTGTGTAATATGGTACTATGAATCTTATAACTAGCAAAAATTTATTAAAATTGATATTTTCCACTGACTACAGTTTGAGCTGCAGGAAAGCATCTTGTGTATTCATGTTTTGGCCCAAACATTTCAATAAAGTGATACATGGCTGTTGCAAGAATTCCAAATACAAACTGCCAAGGTAGTGCGTGCTTTTTTTAAATAAAAAAGCCAGCAACACTTTTTTTTTTAAACAATGAACTTGGTATCAATGCTTTACTCCTATAATAACAAGCTTATGTTCTCCAGAGCTGATCCAGCAAAACACTTAAAACATTCTAATATAGGACTGGTAATATGCTTAACATTAAGCTCTGATTTACTGAAATGGTTTTAGCACTTGCTCAAGTATATTTTGTAAGATAAGCATGCTGAAGTATTAAACTCTCAACACACATTTTTCCAGGACTGTGGTCAATGTTTGCCTCCAGCCATAGCATGACCTGGTTACTTATGTGTTTCAAAACTCTTGAATAGACAAGAAGTCCAGCTCTCTGCTGATGGAACCGCACCAATGGCACTGGAGTTACAACACAGCTTCCAGCCCGTGACTTTAAACATTGCACAACATACACATTTTGTAAGTTTGCACTGGATTGATGTACTATTGCTGTCACTGCAGGTGCCATGGACTCATATCAGATGAGCATGTAAAAGTTTAGGATAGCTGCCCAGACTCACTTAGTAGATTCAATTTCTACCTAGAATAATTACAATCCATCAACCTATCTGCTTTTAGATGTACATTTCATTTTTATAGGAGGATACATTTTTCTTAGCAGTTTCATTTATCTGCTGTTAAGGAAACAAAATGGATTGTTGGGTTAAAACCTTAAGTTGTTGCAGCAACTTATGTAGCAGTTGAATTTGGCAAGAGACAAACGCAATACTTCCAACTATAATCTGAATATAAAATAGATGCTAATGCTGGGGTTTTCCCTCCCTTTATGCTTTGTATCTTCTCTCACAACAATCCATTCCACATTTCCTTCATTATTATTCTCACCTTTCATGCAGCCTGGGTATACTGAAATTCTCCCGTCCTGTTTCTAACTGTATTTTCCCTTATTTCCTAATTATATTATGTATGGTAAATTAGTAAAGACAAAACAAACATGGAAGTATTATTACATTTGAGAAGTACTGCTCCAATTCACCAGACACTGTTTATAACATTAGTAAGGCTTCATCTATAATACAGATCAGTATGTAATTCAGTGTTATTGTTTATTATTGAATGTATGAGGGATGTATTTCACTAAGGCTCCAGTTGCAAAGTGAAGTGGAGAGATAACACCTGAAGTGCCTCGGCCCAAGACCTACCATCTTATAGTAGCATTTTCCTTTCAGATATAGAAATACTGCACTAAAGCTGTATGATGTATAAATTCTTCCATAAAGCTGTCTCTCCGTAGCCCAAATTCAGCTAGTTATGTAAGTACATGAATCACATTAAGCACAATATAATGAAGTTAAGCACATAATTTATATTGAACTAGTGTTTAAATAACCTTTATGCTTTTGTATGTTTTCATGTAACATTCAATGGGGCTTGCATCTTTAACTACCTATTAAAACAGAGCTGCTCTCATATGCAAAGTTAAGCAATCAGATTAAAGAGAAAAGATTAGACAATAAATGAAATATTTTCATGTTGATCACCCTGTGATTCTGAATATTACTAAGGCTGCTTATTTGCATCACAAGGGCCAGATACACAAAAACGTTTAAGCACTGAGTATTCTTCTTTTTCAGCATGATACAATTATCATGTTAGGAAGAGAATGAGCAGCTGTTAGACAACTCTGTCCTGACTCAAATATTTATTTTATTATTTATTTCTATGTAAGTGAGGTACCTCACCCAGTTTACATTACAAAATGTCACCTACTCCTAATTCCATTCAAACCTGAATTAACACTGGTATTTCAAAGAAAACTCTTAAGGGCCCCTGGGTAACCAATATTTAACTTCTAGTGGAAGTGTATTTCTCCACAGTCCCCTTTCCTAATTTAAAAAAAAAAAAAAGTGTGTGTGGGATGACACAGGACAAAAAAGGAAGTTTAGCAGCCTTTTGGAGACTGTTAAAGGAGCCTGGAGCACCTTTGTTGAGTCTGGAATAAGGACATTTAATCAAAGTCAGAGGGATACTTGTGAAGTAGGTTAAGGTCTTACAACACCAGCTTCAGTTACTGATTTGATTTCTTTGCCATCAGCTTCCCAAGACTCATACCATTCACAATTTCCATCTGCATTATCAATTAGGTCTATCAGTAGCTCTGCTCCTTTCAAAAATTTATTTTAGATTCTTTTCATTAAACATCTGAGGAGTTGGGTTTTTTTGACTTTTTTCTACATAAGCACATAACCTGACACTTTGCAATATTGAAGATGACTTAGGATAGTATATCAATACTAACAGTAAATTTGCTCCTTTTTACTGCTTTGAATCAGAACTCAAACAGCTTTCCAATCTGATTTTCAGGATTAATTTTTTTTGCTTCCCGCTGGCACTGTAGACAGAACACAATGAGTATTTGAGACATATGGAACCAATCCATAGCTTCTAAGGAAATTCTTCAGGTAATTTGATTTTGCTCTTCTCCTGGTTTATATAGATGTGCTTTTAGTTTTGCAAGACAAGTTCCAAACTGAGATTTCAAATAGGATTTTCAGTTACATGGTACTCTCAGGCTTTCAGCATTTAGAACTCGCACCAGAACTCACACACTCTTGATTACTTTAAGCAAAAAGAGTTCTTCCTTGATCCCATTGCACAAATACAAGTAAAAAAAGAAATTCTAAGGAATTTCTAGATCAAGTGATAACACATGCCTCAGTTCACTATAATGTTAAAGTGGGGTGCCACCTACTGCTCAATACCCTGAATTAAAAATAAGAAACCAATTTCCTAACAAACCAGCCTAACAGAAAACTCATGACTAATGTTTTGTAATGTTGTTGCACTACTCCAGTCCTTAATGAAGAACTTCATATCTAGATTATAAGGTAAAAATCAGTCCTGTAGGACTTCTGCTGCTGAAAGGGTGGTATTATTCATGATTAATTAAAAATCCCACAACATATGCACATAAACCATAAGGTTTTCCTTTCAGAAAGTAGCATTACTTTGTGACAAAATTGGTTTTTAACTGCAAGTTTGCTCCCCGTTCACTGAAGTTTGCAGAGACAGTCATTGTAAGTATTTGATCCAAAGCCAAACAGTGGACAAATTGGCGACTCTTGCTTTGATACCTAAAAGTTTGATGCAGTTTAAAAAAAAAAGAAAGAAAAGGAGACAGTTCAGCCTAAGGAGTTTGCTTTGATCTTCAAAGCCAGCTAGCAATATATCTAGAGATGAACATAAGTGTTTGCAATGTTCCTAACTGCACAGTAGTCTGTAAGTTTTTACTTTGCCTTCCATCATATAACTTAAGTGGAAAAAAAATCCCACCAAATAATCCATTACTACTACAGCCAGCAAGCAAAGAGAAAACTAAGCCTAAAGCAAGCAATATCAGCTTAAGTTCCTTGGCTTGGTCCTCCTTCCCACCTCCCTAGAAGAGTTTCAGGCTTCTCAGTTTTCCCAGTAGGATTTGTTGAGTAGCTGCACAGTAAGTCAGGTCAGCAAGCTCATATAGATTCAAAGCAATCTTACAAAACCAGGTTTCTATCCCCACTGGTGTAGCTCCTCTGATCCACATAATATTGTGACCCTGCCAACATCTGTGACAGCACAACACAAGAGGCCAGGACCCCTAGAACAAGATCAGGTGGTGCATGGATTTCTGAAGCCACCTTTGCTGCCAGGGGCAGTGCACAGTGTAATTTCTCGAAGTTCTCCTTCGCTTATCAGTCGAAATAAACCAGGCATTTTTTCTCATTTTAATTACACACGACCTCTTCTACTCAGGAAAGAGTAATTGGATGAATGCTTTACATACTTCACAAGAGGTAAGAGTTGAACTCATGAAGAACACAGACACCCCACTTCCATTTGTGATTCTTGAGTGCAATTCCTAGCACAGCATTTGCATATTTGCCAGAAATGGTGGTTTATAAAGGAAAATAATTACTGATTTTGAGGGTGGAGAATTAAAGATTTTCCCGGGATGTTCAGACCATCTTAAAGCTTTCTTCTTGCTGCCCTTAAAGTGCAGGGAAGTACTTTGCCACTGGCTTCAATTAGTTTTGAACCAGGTTTATACTACATCTGTAACAGAATCAGATAACTTCTCTTATTTGAATCAAGAAAAGCCCAAAACAAAACCACCAAATAATCCATACTGGAAGAATGACTTTAATCCACGTAAAAGTTCCATCACTGTATGAACTGACTTGAGATAATAAAATCTCAGTCTGTTTTAATCTGCACAATGTAAAAATATAGCTGGTTTGTTTTGGATTATTAATCAAGACCTTAAGAAAGGGGTTCACAACCTCTTTTAGGGTAAGGCATTGAATTACAGCCCTGTTGTAATGCCAAGTAAGTAGCCATTTAACAGCCTGGTCCAGAGAATCCAAATTCCTACTTAATATATTTAAAAAACATTAAAAACATATCATCATGACCTTCCATCTCTCATATTCTTTAATAACCAAATTTTCACACAAGTTCTAAGCTTATGCAACCAACTGTGTGAGGATCAAGCTGTACTGCAATATCTAAACATACCACAGTTCATGAACTCTCCAGTAACAAACATCATGTCTTTCACTTTGAAATTATTAGCTCTCTAATGAACCAAAAGATCATCATCATTAGTCTAGCTACTAATCACCCACCACACAGAATCCTCAGTCCCCCAGGTCATTCATAGACCTTTTTGTTTCAGTTGCATAATTGCAATGATTAAACTTCAAATTTCTGGCCCTTTATACCATTGCTTTAGCCTGCAGTAGTTTTCACTGGGGATAAAGTAAGAACCGTTGCATAATTGCACTGCTTACCCAGGACCAGTCTGCCTATTGTTGTGTTGGACAGGGTTGTCCATATGCATTCCCTCAGAATCTACCCAAAAATGGGATTTCCAATGACATTATCAAGAGAACGCCAGTATAAGCAAGTGCCTAAATGGACTAGAAACAGTATACAGGAAAGCAGTGTGAAACCATTCAGTGGAACAACTGTATCACTCAGCTGTCTGGCTGAAAAGAGACAAAATTTGAGAATATGGAGTTCAGACACTGGGTGCCATCCTCCTGTACATTCTGTACTTCACCCATTTTTGTAGGTGGTTAAGCTAACCTAAGGAGTGAGTTTTAGGAATTACTAGTGGAAGAACTCCAAATATCGACTGTCAGATTGAAAAGTATGAGGAAGAAACCTAGCAAGAAGCTTAATACCCCAACCCCTATTACTGAAATTAATAGAAATTATGCACAATGAATGAATGTATTTACTTTCAATAGGCATGAATTACAAAAGCATTTCCAGTCAAGCCTTTTTCTGATCTGGAATCTGATTTTTCTAGGGGAAAAATCCAAGCCCTTGACATTTTGCTTCATTACCTTAAGAAGAGTTATGTTTGCTCCCTAATTCCCATTCCATAAGTGAGAAGTTCAGCTGTATCTAGTGCTGAAGGACTTTTATCAAAAGTTGGGCTTTTGAACACTGAAAATATACCATTAAAGAAATTGTCTAAGGCTTAAAAGGAGACTTTCAACACTATTGCTTTTCAGAGACAAAACATTTAACTAGTATTTATGCTTAGAAGGCTTCATTCATAACATCTTTTGAGGGGGAGGCTCAAAAGGATCCCTCTTTTCAGATTGCTATTTATTAATTCCCTCATTGCTTTATTCTCTGCTGCATCCACCTTACCCTTTATTTAACCTGGCCTTTCTTGTGTCCTGCAAGCAGAAGGGATGACTCCAAAACAGAAGTCCCCATCTGTATTTAAACTTACAGAATCAGCATCCAAACACTCTAAAACAAGTATTATCCCACTCCAGGCATCAGGTAGCTCTGAGCTAACCCACCCCAGAGGTAAAATGGCATTCAATTTAAGATTAAAGGGGCTGATATTTTAATTGGCTTTGTAGCATCATGTTCTTCGTACGAGTCATTTGATGAAGTGCAAGCCTTATTTATTAATCAAGGATTAATGAGCCTTATTTTACACCATAAGTGCAAAAATAAGCCAGTAACAAGCTTTTAAGAGAATCAGCAAGTATAGCAGATACTTAAGTTTTCAACTCGGAAATCTTAAACTGTATATTACAACTTCAAAATATTAACTTTTTATCACACGTGCCTAAAAGGCTCTTCTTAGATAACCATGAAGATAAGAAAAGATAAATTGTTGTAATAGTTACGGTTTTTACAGGATTTAGGAAAAAGCAGCTACCTGCATATTCTCATTATCACACTGCTCTAGGTGTTCTTTCGGCTGGAATGCAGACTTCCAGCGTGCCCACC
>VZRU01016455.1:62457-173803 GCA_013398155.1 Pedionomus torquatus | reverse complement strand
TGGAATGCAGACTTCCAGCGTGCCCCCCCCCCCGCCCCTCAGACCTCCTTCGAGAGTAACGTCCAAGAGTGATCACTCCAGGATCGCGTCTGACAGGTCAATGATCACATTTTTCACGCCCCGGTGGCGGCTGTGACACGATCCCCATCTAGTGCACCCCGCGCCGCACTGCACCCACCGGAGGGTACCCCCCAGGATACACACAGATGAACGTATGTACACACACACGGTATATTCAGTGCAGCTGCTTTGTGGCAATGCGAAAGAAGTGGTTGAAAAATGCATTTCAATTTGGCCTTTTAAACATCATTTCTAGTAACTTTATCTGGCACCTGAAGTGTAGGCATCAGATTATCCTTCTCTTTACTATGAGGCTGAGGGAGTTGTACAATGGGAAAAGGATTGATTTTCAGGTAGGAGTAAGTGACAAGAGTGACAAGGGAATGACAACAAGAACTCACTGTTACACAGATCACCAGTCAGACATGACAGAAGAACAATACAAATGCATTAAATCAGTGTAGTCTGGTAGTTGACAACACCAAGGCTATAATTGCAGCTTCACAAAGCAGCATCGAGCAGGTCTTGCTTTTGGTCTCTACAGGGTACCATGTCAAACCAGTGGTTTACATTTCAGAAAAACAAAAATGAGCAAAGACACTGAAATTATCAGACAAGCAAAAATCTTCCCCTTTACAGGTAGCTTAGAAGCTTATGGAAAAAAAAACCTTAAACTGATGAGAAGCATAAGTCAAGGCCTAGTGAAAATAACCTGGGGTGGTGAAGAAGTGAGTGTCTGAGCTACTAAGTAGGGTAAAAACTCTAATCTCATCAGTTCTTAACCTCTTTGCATCCAGAGGACCGCCTACAGTGTTCTACATGGGTAAGGTATGACTACATATCTCAGTCACTGATACATGGCAAATAATATCTCCCTGGGATTTAGGAAAGTCTCTGGTACCTTGTGATCATCTTTCCAATCTGATGCTTTTAGTAGAGTAGCAACTGGAGGCCTAGCACCTCCACACGACAGGTAAATCTGACAACTCCCTAGGAAAGCAGAGTACCTAAACTTTCACCCTCAGAAGAACCCATGATTAATGGAGAGCTGGCCTCAGCCAGTCTCCCACAGGCAGACTATATATGTTTAACTGTGAGCCTACCCTAAGGTAATTGAGCACAGAACAGGAAGCAAAAGATCTGCCATATTTTTCTCTTATTTCCTACTGTCAAAGGAGGCCAAATATACTACACAAATCTACATTTACTGCTTGTATTTCCATTTTTCCTTACCTCTTATGAGTCCTTCTCTCCTCTGCATCCTACTTTGGCTCATGATACCTCTTGTATTATGTAGGTATACTTTCACATATCTGTTAACTCCACTAATTCCATTACCATCTCCTTCAACAGATCCATTTTTTTTCTTCTATGTTTTCTCACAATATCCTTTCCAAAACTGACCACGTTCTATTCCCCTGGAAAATGATTCTTTGACATCATGACAGAGGTAGGTCCAGAAGTAAAGCCCAGCCAACTAAAACTGGCATGTTTGTACAGCAGTCAGAAATAACTGGTTTTATTTCTCAATTAATATTTGACAACTTCAGAATTAAGCAAAAATATCATAGGAACAGATAGCAGCAGGATCCCATTTCTGTTATCTAGTGTCCTTTCTGTTCACTTTTTTGTTCCTCTTAATTACTTGTGTTTTGTTCCAAATTGGACTATGTTTTCCTTGGAGCAAGAGTCTTATTTATCCAAGCACTTACAAAACACTTGGACATTCCGATTAGAATTTTTATGTGTTTATAACACAAACAACAGATGATAATGAAAACAAGAGTTAACAGGTTCCTGACTTATAGCGAACTAAAATTTGTGGCCCATATTTTCAATTTAAGATTAATGAATGCTGCAAGAAATTATATAAGCTTCATAATTAGAGTAGTTTTTGGCAGACGGGCACATTTAAATTTTTTTTTAAATGCTGATTCTTATTTTCCCATTCATGTGGACTTTTGTCTCCTGTAAAATGAATTATTAGTCTTTCAATGTAAAAACTATTCTCAGAAAGAGCTACCTCAGGCTACGTACATATAAGTCTTACCACTAAGAAAAGGTACTATAAATAGTGTTTATATTTTAGGGGCACAAAGTAGCTCTTGCAAACTTAGCCCTACTAGTTGAATGGTTACTATGGCTACTTAGGGACTGATTTTAAGCACGAGTTCAACCTTATGCTTGAGCTCACACTCATCTCCTACACAGTATTTGGACATAAACCAAGACTATGTCAAGGAACAAATAGTGTCTCCATGGTACTCTTTATCACAGGTCCAAGTATGCATTTGTCTACAGTGGAGAGCAGTGGCACAGGAACAGTAGCACTTTCACAAACCATGTCTCCTGTGCCACCTCCAAAAATCCCCCTTGCATGATTGAAGTAGCGGAAACAAGCCCAGAAACAGTGTATGATTGAGACAGCAGAAACAAGCTTGCCTTGTCTTCTCACTAGAAGTGTTGTCTTCATCATCAGGTCCTTTGAAAATGACACTCCACAACACATACGCTACCAAGATCTGGACACCTGCGGGTGCAGGTCCCAGAGCAAGCCATGCTACCCTGCACTGTTGTGCCTATGCCTTAGCAAGTGAACGTATCGATTTACTGAAATGGAGTTACTCAACAGCTGCCCAGAAAGGCTTTGTGGAGAAACAACCTGTCCTGGTTTCAGCTAGGATAAAATTAATTATCTTTGTAGTGACTGTGTTTCAAATCTGCTATGCAAGGAATATCAATAACGCATGTTGTTTTAGTTGTTGCCAGGTGATATTTATATTAGTCAATGACTTTTTTCAGCTTCCCATAGAAGCTGAGAGGGAGTATTGGCAGAACAATTATTTCACACCATAGACATCATGGTCAGTATACAAATGGGGATTGGCCAGGGGTGCAGGAACTCATGATCACTGTTCAAGACAGGCTGGGCAACAGATTCACCAGGTGGTGAGATTGTCTTGTGTTGTATTACTTTATCTTGTACATTGCTTTATTACTATTTTTTTATTATTTTCCTGTCTTTATTTTGACCCATGAGCTGGGTTGGGTTTTTTGTTTTGTTTATTTATTTTTCTTTTTTTCCCTTTCATTTCTCCCTACCCATCTAGTTGAGAAGAGGGAGAAAGCAGCAAGTGGCTGCATGGTCCTAGTTGCTGGCCTAGGTTAGACCATGGCACTACCAAAGAAGTGTTTCTAGAAGATGTAAAAGCACAAGGGAGTAAAACATTAAAATATATTTAAATTCAAGGAAAGCTTATGAAATATGTACAGTAGCCATATTTACCCTGACACTAGTGGCAGTTAGGCACAACAGGAAAAAATAGGCATAGGAATAAAGAGAAAACCACACTTGTGCTGGAGCACATTGAATACTATAAAATGAGGCTTTGCAGTTTTAAAGGATAATGAAAAGCTCTCGCTGCTGTTTCTTCCTATAAAAGGCTTATCAGCAAAGGGAAGGTTGAAGGCTGGTAAAGACACGCAGGACAGTTTTGGCACACTTAAAAATACATATGCATATGCAGAAAAAGTCTGTGTAATTTCCATTTTACAGAGAGAAAAAAAGCACTATTAGTGACATGTGGCCTGATAGAAATCATATTGCTTGTGACTGGAAGGCACCCAGAAACAGGTGCAGTGTGAAAATAAATAGCTTGTTTCCTCACTTTACAGCTAAAATCAAAAGGTAAATTTCACTGTTATTTTGAAAATCTGGATTTAAAAAAACCAAACAAACCAACAAAAAAAAAAAAAAAAAACACACACCAGAAAACCAAAACCAAACGACACTTGAGCAGCTATTCAAAGTATTTCACACATACACCCATCTTAGAATTCGATTCACCTGAGAGAAATCCAGAACAAAAACCAACATGCTACCTAAAATATCTCTTTGAATGGCACCCTGTAAAGCTCCAGGGAGAAACCAGTCTCTTCAGCCACTTCAGTAAAACACCCATCTTCCCAAATCCTAATCCTTCTGTACCCCAACTGTAGAGTAGTTTTTCCAGTGATCTTTTTCATCCCAATAAACTCTCAACACATGGCACACGTACTTAAATATTTAGTTCCTGTGATGATCATGTGCACATTGGTGTTTTGAAAAGAAATCTTACAGCATTATTAAACTGAAGTGTTAGTTTCCAGGACAAGAATGCCAAGTATTTGTCCCATAATACCAGTCCCTATAAAAGCAGTGAATGAATTAGAGTTAAGCCATGCCAGTTTGCTATATCACCAGCTTCTCCCCACTAGCCAGCTGAAGGAATTTGGAAGACCTGGTTTGAAAACATAGGCACAGAGCAGGAGTAAGAGCACCAGAGGAATCAGTATGAATTGCACTAACAATTAGTTTACAATCCAAATCCAATAGTTTCTGCAAAATGTTTCAGCCCAGCTTTATTAGCACAAAAGAGGCATCCTTTTGCCTCAGTATAACAATCAAATCAACCATTTATCACAGTAGTACGCTAAACTGACAAAAAAGTTATCCTCACCTTTATTTGCCTTCACATTGTTAAATATTTAAAACTGCTGTCTGACTGCCTCCATAATGTTCTCTGCACACACCCAGCCAGATCCACAGCTGGTGGAAATCAGTCCAGCTGCACTGAGGCAAATGGAGCCTTATTGATTTGCTCCAGGTGAGGATCATTATGGCCAGTGGAGCCACGCTGACACACTGCTGAGAAGCCATGCCTGCCATCACACTGTGGCCACAAGCAGAAAACAGACACAAGCACACTCTTAATGCTATCTTTGACCCAAAAGACTTCAGTTACTGAAGGTCTGAAATTAAGCGTTTTGAAAAACAGATTTTTTTGATACTTCTTACCTTCTTAAAATTGGGTTTTACTTCAATCTTACAACCTTTCTGAAGGCTGACATGTGGAACAGCAGTATGTGAGGGGAAGAAGCACAAGGTTTTATAAAGAAACAAAAAGATCACTAACAAGCAGCATTCGTGAGTAAACTTCCATCTAGGAGTACATTGAGGTTTTAAGTTGTATTTAATATTACTTAACACATTTTTAAACATCTCAACACAAACTGTAAATTCAGTCTGAAAATCTTAAAAGAAATCTAAACTGAATGTTTTCCTTCGAGAAAAGGCTTGCTACCGCATGACAGTCAATGTAAATATCTGTCTGTATTTTTTTTTCCTTTCATTAAGTGGTAATTCAGCTCTTCATCTTTTCAGATTTTCTTTACTCACTTTCAGGCAATTACTGTTGGGGGCTCTGATGTTAATGAGTTATACACAGCATATTTAGAAATGAAATACGTTTTTAGAGTATGAAGTTAAGTTAATGGAAGCATCAACCTGAATAGATGCAAAAGCCAGACATCTTTGATATCAGTGCTTGATTGATTTTATAAGTCAGGTGTTCATATGAATAAGTAACCCTTACTTAGCTCAAGGAGCATTTTGACAAGATATTTGCACTGATGAGCTATAAAGGCAGCCTTTCCATAAGATTCATTTTTGCCTTATCCGTCATATTTTTTTAATCTTCCTTGGTTTCAACTCTTCAGTAATCTAAATCCTTAACATCATAGTAGTCTCTATATATATTACCATAAGAGCTTTTGTACAGCTTCTTATAAAACCTTCCCAAATTAAGAAGTGTGAAGTTATTGATATGAAAAACATCATCCTACTTCTGAAAATAATATACTTTATCTACAAAGGGTTCATTATTATCTTTTCTAAATGTTATAATGAAACAACTAATAAGCATTTAGCAAGTATTGTCCAGTGAGTTCAACAGTTTTCACTTAAAAAACATCTTATCTTCAAACACTCTTCTGACCATTCTTTATTTAAATTGACTACAGACATTAGAAAATAATATTTCAATACTAGAATATAAGAGTTACTTTAAGTAGCATAACACTTAAAAGCCTAAAAGCTTGACTAGTCTCACTAGACACGTGAGTTATCGGACTTCTAAGCACATCAAAGCTAAGTTAACCAGATTTTGTACCTTACTTCCTTGTTTTCAAACTTAATTCTCTTCTTCTGAAGCAAAATTAGTGTATTAGACTCAAGACTCCAAGTCGACTGAAAATAGTTACACAGTCTCAAATGAATATTTATCTGTTTATCACAGGGAGGAAATACATAAGGATGTACTTTGAGTGTACAGCCACAACAACTGAATGCAAATAGGGAAAAGAGCCACAATTGTATTTTATTACAAAATCTTTTCCCCTACTGTGAGCAGAAGGAATTCTAATATTCACTGAAAATGCCTAGCAAATTCTTCTTCCTCCTCCCTACTCCCCACTAAGGTCCTCTTAAGGAAGTAATATTATCCCCCCCCCAAAAAAAACCCATAAAATTACATCTGCGTTCCAGAAATATGAGCCACAATTAGAATGTTTGTGGAAAGTGAAAAGCATGTAGATATGTATATTTATTAACTATAAGGGTATATAAATATCAGAACAACTTACCTACAGAGGCGATAGACTTTCTACAACTTGATGTCTTCAATTCAAAATTATCTCTAAAAAGAGCAAACAAAACCCACCAAAAATTACAGTAGAATAGTCACTTAGACATAAGGCCACACTAAGCTTATATCCTCCTACAGAAACACTTTAACCTGTTGAAAACTCCACTGCCTTTGCAGGTAATCAGTGGTATTGTTTAACTAAGGGTGTGTTAGATGAGAATCACCTGGTGAAATAAGACCGCCTGTGCTCATGTGCAGGTGACTCAACATTGATAGAAGAATCTGGTCTGCAAATCTGTTAATGTACCACAGTGTGTGTTATCCAGACAATCTTCTATCCAGCCATCAGGTGTCACTCTATGTAATCAAACAGAAGAAATGAGAATTAAATCTCTCCCACAGATTTCAGCTTAAAATTGTTGTTTATAAAAAAAATAATATTTAAAAGAATCTCACTGAGACCAATAACAGCTATTGTGAAGGGAAAATGAAGAGGTTTATATAACACCAAGGATGCTTGAATTCAGCCTGACTTCTGGCAATGGTGGGTTACAGAGCCAAGACTGCTTCATTGCCAGAATTAGGAAAGGGATGCTGAATTTCTAGATCATGGCTTTGCCTTTGGGCTTATTTATCTTATTTTAGCTTGCATGATATAGTAAATCAGATTTCAGAGCACTTCGAAGTATCATAGATACACCAAAGCCACAACATAAAATCCTAAACTAGAATATGGGCTTTTTAATCCTTCATGTTCAAAAAACCGAGAAAGCAATTCTTCCAGATGGGCTTCATCACTGAACTAGGTATTTACCAACCTACAGTTCTCCCATGTTATGCTAAATGTGATTTTATCTGTTCTCTCACAACCAACATTAACCTTAATTTATGTACTCTGAGCAATTTAATCTGAATTTCCATCAAGTGTACACTGTGAATCCCACACTTCCCAGACCCAAACTTGTGACCGTGCAACTACAGCTGTAACGCCTGTATAGAAACTGGGTAAGGCAGAGTGAAAAACAGTATTTCACCTAATTCAATGATAGATCATCCAAGATTTTGCCAATAAGCACCTAGGATTTCATCTCTTTCTGCAGCTGTATCATAAAGAGCAGAAAATGGCTTTAAGTGCTCATGCCATTTCAATCCATCCAAGCTCCATCTCATGAAGCAAAGAAAGATTCATCTGCAAGATACTGAAAATACTTTTAATATTACCTTGGTAATAATACTAACTAGTTAATTGAGTTATGATGTTCAACTCCAAGGTGTTTCTTTTTCTGTTTTTACGTCAACCAATATATCCTTCCCCAGTTTCAGATCAGCAGTGTTCGTGCAGTGGTCATGGCACAGCCAGCAGCCTAGCTGTTAAGCATTTGTAACAATTCAGGACAAAAAGGAATGGTTGGTGGTGGCCACTATCAAACCTCTACCTGGTAACAGCCCCATTACACCTCTGTCCTTCTTCTAGTGCAAATTCACATGATTAATAATCTGGAAAACTTTGCTTGGCAGAAATCTCCAGAAAGAGGCAAATTTCACAGTCCAAGCATAGGGAAGTCTGAAATTGTATCTATCATCTGATATAGATAAACCACGCAATATCTGGGAGACAAAAAAGGGTAGCTGAACATTACAAAGGGAGATTGCTTCTCCATCTGCACTGCCTAGCAGCAGCACCTGATGTAGTCTCCAGAGCAGCAACATTGCCACAATTCACCACTACAAACCAGGGTGATATGCTGGCACATCTGAGTCTAGTGGAGCTCTGACTTCAGCAAGGCCAGAATTCAGCCCAGGTTCTTGTCTCAAGAGACGTGAAAGTGTGCTCACAGATATGAAGTACAGACATTTATACTACCACAAGCTGTAGTTTGTATTTTTATTTTGAAGGCAGAGTCTTATGGAAACCTATTGGATGCTCATGCATTATTAATTTTCTTCAGCTATAAAAATATAAAATGGAATGTACAATAACATGTTGTTTATTGCTTATGCCTGTGTGATGCTCAGAAACTCGGATCTCCTGCCAGACACTTACAAGCAGAACTGTTCCACTTCATGCTGATGACATTGCTCCATCAAACAGCACTAATCAAATTGCCCAGGGCCTTCCAAACAAACTGTTAAACTGCATCATCAAAAAATAGTCAAACGGTACTGCCCATCCTAGTCTTACACTGACAGCATGAATTGGAAAGTCTCCAAATATATTATAAAAATATAATAGGTTCTGCAGATTTGCTTCTGAAATTCCAGCCATGTTACATCACTGTCCTTAAATGAATGGCAGCTGATAGCTATCACAATATTTAGAGGTTTGTAAAGAAAAATGTTCCACTTTAAAGGTAGCAATGTGTTAGCATCAAATTTTAACATGCTTAATGACAAAGATTCCTGCTTATCTAGAGAAGTTGCTAATACCGGTCTGCTGGTTACTCTAAACATTTCAAAGTAATTAAAAAAAACCCCTTCATTCCAAAGAATAATGCCTTCTGGTTTTCAGAGTTCTGTACCACAGAAATATTAGGTTTTGTGCTAACAGAAGATCACCTTTGCATCATTAAGTTTTGGGTTTATTTAGTTTTCTTTCAAGCAAGCACTGTAGTCAACACCACTGATGTAGAGTAGTAAAGTTGCCCCCGTGCACCTGTTTCTTTCATTAATGAAAAAAAGCAGGCATTTTTTTCAGCTCTCTCTCTTGATAGTTCTTAGTCTTACTTGTGTCTTCCGCTTTGCCTCGCAGCTCTAGCAGAGTTTTCAAGATGAAGAAGGAGCAGCTGGTAGGACAATGCTATTGGGGCAGATAGTTTTTGGACTGGAGAAAGGTTCCAGAATCACAGGCTGTCCTCCAGGATACTGGGAAGCATTCAAACACAGGTGAGATATCATACATGTCGTCTTCTCAAGGGTGACTAATCACCTTGAATGACAGGAGAAAATTAAAAGCCTTTCTGCAATATAGTTTTGCAATTTGGAGGGAGCAGTAAGGTTTTGTGAGGATGATACTCTTATTTCATGCAATGTGAGTATCCAGTTGTTAGCAGATCCTCTGAGTAATGCTGTTGGCCAAATCTATATTAGCAAACAGTGTGGTACACCAGGAACAGATGTGTGCAATGGAACAGTTGATGCTAAACATCTGACATCAATACGATATGAGTTTCAGAGCTGGGTCTGGTCTGTCCTGTTCTGAAGACCTGTCAAGAATGCATGAGGTGCACATCACGGAGCACAGCTTTGGGATTATTGGGTGTTACACAAAAATATACATCTGAACTCCTGATCCCTTTGAAAGCCTCTTCATGCTTTAGTCTCTCAAATGCTATAAGCACTCAAGAGCCAAAGAGATGTATCAAAAAAACCCAAACAAACATATTCTTTCAGATTTACCAGCTGAAAGTTGTCATCATATATGTTGCCAGAGAGGACACCCCAAGCTTGAACTTACTTGGCCCTATCTAACACTCAGCTCAGAGCTTTGTTTGAATGTGGTTAGTAAAACATACCAATATGTAGAGGTATGTTATATGCTATAAAATAGTTGCAAGTGCATCCATATTATTCACCATTTTGTTTTTCACCTATTTTCCTAGGTGAAGTTGATTACTGTGATATAAGAAGCAGCAACAGAGAGGTGTAGACAGGTCCTGACATACTGTGGGCAGGTGTTGTGTACGCTTTTGCAGGTAGCTTTGCCAATGCACCTTGATCCCTGTTTGCAGAGCTCTACTTCTAGGGTTGGCCATCACTGAGCAGAGGCTGCCATCTAATCGACTGTGTTATCAGGCTGCAGATGCATGAGGAGTGCTGGGAATTGTGTCCTGGTAGCAGACAGTGACACATGGATCATCAGTTTTAGCATATGCAAATTAGCCCACTTTATATTTCTTTCTTTCTTATTTATTTATCTAGAAATGCTGGAAATAGATGAAATTATAAAAAGCCATGGGTTGCAGAATGATAGACTATTTGCCTTCTGAGTCATGAAATATTGCACCTGTGCTAAGCTCAAATTTGGAAACTTCCCTAACATATCTTCAGGACCTCAGACATTTTTAATGAAGCATACGTAATAATTATCTTTGCTATGCTTACTAACTAAGAATAAACTATGCCTTTAGACATCCTTTTATTTGAAAATAGGAACATCAAGCTCAGTGCTATAAAAAGTTAAATAGAAAACTCAACCTTTCCTTCAACATCAATAGGTCAACAGTTCAGCAGAATCACTAGGAAATGGGGAAGAAAAAAAAATGAATTAATTGCAATATATTTTAAAGCACAGCTCATTTTGAGTTGGCTCACCAGGTCTCTCCTAGATTTGCTTTGAGTACATGTACAAACGTCATGTGCTTTATAATGTACAGGCTGGTATAACCAAACTCCCACAGAAGTTCCACAAGTTTTAAGTGCCCAGCAAGATATAGGGCCTAGTATTGGCATCTGCTAATGTTTTTTTCTCTGTCTCTGCGTTTAGATACAGACTATGAAAACAAATAAGAAATACATTTTGCTTTCCCATCATGGCAAAGACAATAATAATCTGTTTAAAGGAAAATTGTCCAAAAGCTTTGAAAAATGCAACTTTTTCCTCTTCCCACTTGACAGACATGGCCAAAGGCTCAGTAAAAATGTCCCACAGCCCTACTACATGAAGCTCCTCTATTTCCATATACATATATTTTCTCATAGGCTAGGTGCAAAGATCTGTCACTGGATTTACACATTCTCTGGACAGCCACGATTTAGCACTACTGTATATTATATACTGTATTATAACACTATTTGAAAGGTAAATATATATTTATGGTGCCATTTTATTTTCACAATGATTGTTATTTTTCCTCATTCCTTAATCTTGCTTTAAGATAAATCACAGCCATCCTGTTCGGTAACTGTAGCACTACACAATGAAATTTAACTGATATTTAAAAAGCCAGCCATCAGAAAAAAAATGCATCGAGAAAATCTGAAACATTCACTGAGAAAATGTGAAACACTCTCAAATCTATTTGCTGTCTGTACATGCTATTTAGTATATACTTATATACAGATATTTATGTACATCAGGATATACTTGTGAACAATTAAAAAGCAGAAGAAAATTTGAATTTGTAATTGATATAATTCTCAGCAAAGAATTAAACATCTAGTTTAATAGCAGAAATAACAATATGTAATAGGCATTATTTCAGAACAGTGAAGTAGAAATAATCCAAAAAAGCCCCCCGTATTCATTGTGACAATTCTCTTATGACAACATCACAGAAAAAGGTTGTAATTAATGCAAAAAATAAAGCGGACAATCTATTAACATAATCTGAATAAAATCCTTCCACAGTTAAATGCAGACGCTAAGTGCTAGTATAATACTTTATTAATTAACAAAGTATTTATCCACTGGGAAATGAGGATAAAAGACTGTACACTTTGTCAGACTGCAGAAAAATGTGTTAGCTCTTCATAAGAAATGCATAAAACTCAAACAAAAGAATGATTATCTCTTTAAACCAATTACATTTAATCTCAGAATAAAGAAAGAATAAATCTGTTTCTTCATGTTACTGTGATACACCACCAAAATTATGGAGATCACAGTCCTTTATAGATTTCAAGGCTAGTATCAAGTTATTTTCTTGGACTGTTAAAAGTATTAGTATACCACATGGAATTTTAAGTTACAGGGTTTTTTTAATAAGAGGAATAGTTTTGTAAAAGCATTCCTTTAAATGGAGCTGTTTTCCAGGCAAATGAAAGACATGGTGCTTTCTAGTCTTGCTCACAAAGCATAGCCATCCTGGTCACACAGCCTTATACAGTCTATCCTTATCCTAATTGCACTGTCAGAACGGCTTACACTTGCCATTTGCTCTGGAAACCTTGCTTTTCCTTCCCTTAAGCTTTGCAAATGTTACATTTCAAGTAATCATATTTTACCGAATTGTAAATAATTTCTTAAGCCTTTTCTGTAAAAAAATCCGCGCAGGCCTTCCACACTACAAAAGATTTACAAATTGAAATAAACACAAGTAAACAACCTACTCAAAAAGTCTTAAGAAAAAATATACTGAAAACAAGGGAAACTAGAATAGTAAGGATAGAAGAATATTGCTCAATGTGAGACTATGGTCATTAAGACCTGGTATTTGAACTAAGCTATTCTAAAATTACCATTGAATGATTAACAACTTTCCAACATGGCTACTTTCCAATGTAACTGATTTTCAAAACTGAAGTGTTTTGAGTTCCATAAGAGACCACTCCAGATTTTCTGCTATTGATTCTGATGCTTACTGTCAAGACTCTTCCTAGTAACTTTAAGATTCCATATCAATTTCCATCATTTAATCCAAGTGAAAACATTGGAGCCTTCAAATCAAGAATTCTCTGAAAACCTAAAAGTCACTTCCTATACATCCTTGCTCAAGATCCTGCATTGTCCCAGGAATAATTGTTCTTGTGCAGAAAGCCACTGCAGCATTTCAATCTTCCCAAAGCCTTTCATTCACATTATGTTATCTTGCCTTTACATATATCCCATTACTTTAATAAGAAATGCATGACGATTACCTCTCAATTATCCTTTGGAAAAGAAACAAAAAGAAGAAGTTTTTTGTAAAACTAATCCAGAAGTTTATAATCTGGTCTAAAAACTGACAAATGTCTATTTGGAAAAGAGATTAATATTTTTTGTTAGGAGTTCTAGTTCTGATCCTTCACTCTTCCAAGACCATTTTTTGACTCCTGTCTGAGCTAGACCACACCTCCCTTAGTGCAATGAAATACCCCAGGATTGCATTGTTAAATGTAAAATCTCCTCACAGCATAAATACTTCAGGGGATCACTTCATCATCAATTTATGAACCTTAAAGAGTAAAAATAGTTGTGGTGTGAAGATCATTCCATCCTGAATGTGTACTACATGTGAGAAATATTTCTTCTACCAAGGCTGTTCTTTCTACCTGGTGGGACCCTTTGAATACCACTTACTGTGAAAAGATGCAAAGCATTCATAATAAGAGATTAATCATTTGTTTACTAGTCATAAGCATGTACTGACTTCATATTGTTGCCACTTCTTCTTTATGGGATAAAATTCTAGAAACAAAGGGATGAAAATAAAATATATTCAGATAAGAAAGCTAAAAGTTTGATTACAATAAGTGATGCTGATTTTTCCTTTAACATTCCAGTAAACTAATCAAAACTTATTTTTGCAAGAACTTATTGAGAAACAAATTTTTAATGCAGTGAATAACTCAAGTAGCCTCAAGTTTCTCAAACTGAATCAATTCCTACAAAATTCAAGGTTGTCTGATTTTTTTTCTCACTTTTATTCATAAAAAATGCATATATTTGAAATGATCCATCTAGTAGACAACTTGAATTTCTCTGCTTTTTATTAATCCCTTATTATTACTCTTGTTCCATTTTACAGAATAAAAAACAGACTCTTTCCCAAAGTTTCAGAACATCTCTTTCTCAGAACCAGAGCTAGAATTCAGAAAGTCCTAACTCTTTTCAGCACTTCATGTGTAAATTCTTCTGCAGCAGCATCAATGAATTACAAAAAAGACTCTTGGAAGTTCAGATCCTTTTGGAAGTAAAGAGAAGGGATAACTTCCTGAAGCCCTAATACAGAATGAAAAGCTCTGCCTATCAATACCTGTTTTGTGTAACGCACAGTTACAGGCATGTATTAGTGTCTTTCTCCTAATGTCTTTGCCTTTTCAATATCCTTCTGATGCACTTTTGTTACATACTTAATGTTGTTACAGGTGCAAAACTGTAATTTCAATCTTGAATGCTGTTGCACATGTGCCTCAAAAACACTGAAGGCCAAAACTACGCTGCTAACACAGATTGTGGGTCAACAACATCTTTCTTTGGTTGCTAATGCTTTATTGTCTCTTAGTATACATTGAAATAATAATGGTAATTTATGCGGATATTTTGTATGCATAGCAAATAATGAGAAACACCTGCAGAAATTTCCCTCCTTCTCTGAGTTCAGCAACTAATTATATTTTTAAATAATGGCTACCATTGAACACAATTATCCAAATCACTTTAAGTAATGGAATCTTTTAAAGGTGTTTTTGAAAATTTTCACACAGTTTTTAAACAGTCTTTTTATATACCGGATAGGAGACAAAGAATGTGGTAAGCAGCTTAGTAACCCAAAAAGGTTTTGGCAGCTATGAATCAGNTTTTTTTTTTTTTTTTTTTTTTTTCAGTCTTCTGCAGTCAATATTTTGCTGATATCAAAGAAGGATAGGATTTCCCCAATACTTTCCCTTCTTGATTAACATTCATGAGTGTGATATATTAAAAATAAACTTTACAGGAAAAAGTAAAATACCGAGCCACTCCAGTTAAAGTGACTGATTCAGCAAATCTCGCCTTTCCAAAGGAGAGATTTGAGAGCAGAAGTGGAGATGGAAAATAGCCATGTTATGAATAAAGAATGAGGGGCCAACTTAAGGAGAAGAGCAGACCAAAGGTCTCTGAGGATTAAAGCAACATCCATTCATCTGAGAGATACTAATATCTTCGTATCTTGCAAGTTGAAGATTCTTCTCAGCCATTTTAACTAAATGGGACAGAAGTGCTGTTTCTTGCTATACTGTCCATTGCGAGTAAATAAGTTAAAAAAGGGTAAAAGAAAACGAGACAGCAAATACTGCAATTGGCTAAGCTCCTGGATTCGACTCTCTGTATCTCCTTGTAAACCAGAGAAGTGGGTCTGTTTTATTTCAGTACCTCTTTTTCCTGATTTTACTTCCAAGCTCTCCAGAATGATATCACAAACAAAACTGTTTTAAATACATCTGAAAACCAAACACCCTCCCCCAAAACAATAAATGAAAATAAGTGATTATCCAAAATCTCTATAGTATTTTCTGGCTCATATTCAGATGTCTAACCAAAATTTCTTATATTTCCCAGCACCTTGATAAGCAGGTTATGGTAATTGCCTTATTATTCACACCAGACTCACCACCAGGCTTCTCAGCAGTGAGTTGATACTGAGTTTTGCAACCCAGAGGTGACTCATCAAGAAACTCAAAGCCACGATGCCCTCCTATGGAAAAAAAAAGCATAAGAGTAAAGGTCCATATAGGTGGTCCATATAGGATGAGGAGAACCCTGTGTCTTTAAGGCTGTAGATTTGCCATTGGCATGAGGCAGAGGTAATTTCTGTAGAGAAGTCCACCCTGTAGACACTATCCCACAGGTCTTAATCTAATTTGAAGTGGCTTTGGAAAGCCACCTGTTTTCCAGGGTGCTGACATCGATGATAGGATCATGCTGCTGCTGGGGGTCTGTGCCCTGGGTTAAAGGAGTAGAAGCCAGTCCCTGACTGTAGGATGGACACTTTTGTTCTAGCCTTGTGACTCCGGAGTAGATGGATTTGTGTTTTGTGTTGTAAATACAGCTTACCCTTCAACAACACTGCAATGCACACAACAAATCTCACAAACCAGCCAAATTTCTGTCATCTAACATCAGAAAGCTGAGGAACGGAACACCCTAGAATTGAAACATATCAGGCAAGTTCTGAATTTTAAAACTCATTGGGGTCATTTCAGCTTGGTCACTTGGGTGAGATCATGCCGACAAAAGGCATGGATGCTCAGGTTTGTGATTCATCTTTTTCATCTCCTGTTGCTAGTGGAAACAGGCATGGTGCTCTTGGAGGTGGACAGGGATGACAAAAATTACCATTAGAGTCTCAAAGAAGCCTGTTTATCTCTAATATTACAGGTGCACAGTGCAGTGAAATGGGACAATTAGAGTTAAATAGGAGGGAAATTAGGATTCAGTTATATGTATGACACGCCTGTGTGAAATGAGTTGCTACTCTAACTCATTTCCCTGAAGCTAGACATCCACATCATATAAACGTGGGAACTGATAGTTATAGTTCACCTTCTGAAAGGAAGCCAAGAATTAACTTCTGAGTTAATCAAAACAAGGATAAAGCAGTTTGGAGCAGCATTGACACACCTTCTTTCACTCTATATAGACAAACAGAAATTATTCACCTAGCCTTTGAATCAGTACCTTGTACTTGCACATAGCTCTACAGCATGACTTGCAGAATCATGGTTATTGTACTTTTTATTTTCTCTTTTTGTACATATAATACTTTTAAGAAACATACATGAATGTGATAATGAAATTATATTTAAAAAAAAAATCAAAAGCATTAGTGACTAATTTTAGAATTATATCCATTACCTGAATTCTGAAATTTACATTAAAAGCACACATTTTTGTGCATATTTCTTGCAGTTTTGAAAATTAACAAAATATTCCACAATATTCCAGAATGGAATCTCTGCTTGGAGTGTTAAATTCATTTTAATAGCTGTATTTGATCTTTAGTAGTTTAAAACTTTTTTTTTTTTTTTTTTTTTNTTTTTATGTGTTTAAAATTTTTTTTTTTTTTTTTTTTTTTTTTTTTTATAAATGCAGAAGATTTGATGTCTTGAATTTTACTAATTTTTCTAAAAAGTACAGTCATTGTGCTCCAGGCTGAAAGAACATTTAGCACAGGATCTTGTCTCTAACAGCAGTCAGCAATAGAAGCCCAGGAAACCTGCAAGGATAGAGCAAGCATGCAGTAGTACTTCACAGGATGCACCTTCAACTTCCAGGAATCATTGTCTTCTAATTCTTAACCCCAAAACATTTTTTAATGCAGTAGCCTAATCATTTTATCAGCATTTCCATAGTCTTCCAGCTGTAGAATCTTTAAAAGATGTTTAAAGATGCTAAAATATACTAAAATCATCAGAGAAAAATTTTAGATTTCAAACCTAATTCTAAAAATTTCATTATGACCTTGGCTGAAATCAAGACTGATTTTTGTTGGCATATGTACAGGAATGCCTTGTACCATGATGAATTTGAATGTAAAGGAAAGCATATCCTAGCTGTCTTGATGTAAGGTGAAATACTGACAATTATATCCAAGAAAAATGCCATTTGTTATTGGTCTTCAGTCTTTTGTATATGCATTTGTCAGCTGGTCAACTTGATCTACACTTTCTAAAAGACAGATCACACCGGGCTTTGAAACACATCTCTCTAAGAGTGCAGTTCCAACATAATCTTGATTTCCAAAACAAAGATGAAGAATGTTAACACCCAGAGCTCAAACAGATTTGTAGAAGATTAAAAAGACTTTATTTAAGGCAAGCAGGTACAGAAAATATATTGGTAAGTTGACTTCTCCTTTATATAGAGTCCTGTGTGGTACTGGACTAACAGGAGAGGAAGGAAACAACATGATTTTACAGAAGTAGTCAGCATGAGCACTAGATAGCACCTCTTTAAGAAAGATAAAGGTAGATAAACTTCTCTCAAAATACAGCAGTAGACATTCAAGGGGGAAGCAAGGTGCTTCCCACATCCAGTGCAGAGAATAGGAATTACTTTTCACTTCCAAATCCCAAAAGGGGCTCCAGGCTTTTCGCTCTTGCAGAGTGAAACACAATCTCAAGATGTCAAAGGCTGATTGTAAGTATAACTACAAAATAACACGATCCATCAAAATTTCAGTTGCTTATGTTAACTTGTACTTTACTGGAATGAAATGTTGGCTTTTCAGTTAGGATCAGGACTGAATAAAATGTTTCAAACAATACATAATATTATTATAAACTTCCTGATAAGTATGCATTCTCACAGTCCTAAAGTCTGTGAGACTTAAAGTCTCTTAAAGAAAAAAACTAAAAGTGTGCTTCCTTGCAAAGTGTTGTAGAAAAGATCTCGCGTTCCCAGCTGCATTTGCAAAAGATTTTGATAACGATGAGTTTTGCAGGAATCCTTGCTTCTCCCCTATGTAAGCAAATATCTCGTGGCTGCTACGGGAAAGAAGTAAAATGCATTTTTTGAAAAATGCTCTGACTCTCCGGATGCATTCCCTAAACTGCGGTAGCTGGTATCGTCCATGAGAGGGAACTCTTGTTTAACAGTTGAAGGTTCATATCCCCCACTTCAGTTCATTCAGCGCAATTTCCTTCTGCTTATCTGAACCCCGCCAAATGGGATGTTCAGAAAGTAAAAGGACAATCTCGATCCTCATTAGAATGCTATTTTTGAAAGCTAAACTGTTTTAACTTTTAACAAGAAGTGTAATAAAGATGGTGCTACTAATGGGATTTGGTGTGCTGTGCAGATGGAACCAAGTGACAGGCGCCTGATACCAAACCACAGACACCATAGCAATAGACATGATAACAAGAACACATTTGTTGTGTTCTGTGCTTTCTAAGGAAAAAGAAAAGTCTTCCCAGGGATGTATTAATTTTTACAAGTGTCATTGTAAAATAAAGAAATAAAAATAATTGCTCAGTATTCATCAGATCATACTCCCGTTTGACAAGTAAAAATAATGATCTGTAACGGTTCCGTGTAACCATACACTGTGAAGTTTTCTTTTATACAATCTTCTAGACTATTGCAACTGGCCAAATCCAGACTACTGCAGCAGAAGATATACCGAGTGGACTCTTGGAGATTACATGGTCTCCTGCTGGATTCTGCCCAGCCCCTACAGTGGCAGAACTACAAAACAAGTTGAAAAAATATAGGCTTTTTTAGGTTGGGGATTTTTTTTGAGCAAAGGAGATGACAAATATGTTCATTCATCTTGGCAGTCTCCTGATTTATTAGAGCGTTGACGTCCATTCCTTTTGCACAATTTGGCAAATGATCAATAGAATTATCCTTTGTGCAGGCAGCCTCAGATTGACCATGGCAGCAGGTACAAAAAGCATAATACTAGATTAGGGCCTGGGATGAATTGGCAATGTAAAGGGACTTCAGTTTTACAAATTAGATTGAAAAGCAGCAAATGGTTTGATAATTTGGCTGAAATTCATAGAACAAAAAAAAAAAAAGTCTTTTTATGAAATTTATACTGTTAATTTTTTCATTAACTAAGCTATACAGAGATATATAAGATATTATTATTTTTACTAACTTCAATCAGAAAGTTGGTAGGCAAAAGAGAGAAAAGAAGGTTATAGAGTCTGTTCTTTCCTGTCTGCCCAACTTCATGTATGTGAGCAGTCCAGCTGAATGTAATGGGGCTAAGTCGTTGTATTATCTTGTCTCAAAAGTTAAGAAAAGCTTTGCAGGTTCAAGTTACAGTTTTTGTGCATTTTCATTATGCAGCTATTTTTCTAGTATATAAAATGACTCTGAAATAAACACAATACCTTCAGAATTATTTAAATATATGTTGATTTAAAATTCCACACATTTCCTGGCCTTAATTTTGCCCTTTGTCTGAAACTAATAGTCATCAAAATTGCAGTTGCTTAACCGCTGTCTTTAAACAAGAAAACATTCCGCATTTGATTAACAGAGAAACCTCCTCATCAAGATTTTTTTCTCTTAATACTCTATTTTTTATTCCTTCATTAAAAAATGCAATGAAATAAGATGTCTTATAAGTAAAAAAACTATCACAATTAAGCCCATTCTCAAATTAATTAAATAGCACTGTCCTCCAAACATTTTGTTCAAAAATGTAAAATCCCTCAACTTAAAATGCTGTGAATTAACATTTATTTTTTGTATTAAAAAGGCTCCATTTCTTTCTGTGCTTCAAAACTGACATATTGAGCAATAAACAGCAATCAGCCTAAAGATGCTATATTAAACAAACGAAGTTTTGTTTTGCTAAACTAAGCAAAATTAGTTGAATGCCCTAAGTAATAGTTGCTGGTATTTTTTTGTAAATTATTTCTCCACTTGTTTTTGTGTCTATGCATAAATTAAAAATCTGCTGAAATTTATTATTCATCTGAGATGTAATTAATATGCAAAATTATGCAAATTAAGATGCAATTAGGCTTCAATTCTCTAGTGGAATTTTCCATTATAATTTAATACAAAGTAATAGAGTAATTGGTGTCACGTGTAATTACGGTTACTCACGTGTACTCGCAGACGTGAAAATGGTGTGGTATATGTTAGTTATCCTATGCAAATGTACCGTACGGGCTCTTAACACTTGGGAACTAGGTAAACAAAGATTGTCTTAAAAAAGAAGTGAGCAATAGTGACCCTTCTTTCTTGTCATCTACTGTCATTTTGAAGAACGTGAATAATTGTAATTAATTTTTGTTGTGTTTATTCCTTAGAATTTATAAATAGGTAGCATGATGCAATACTAGGCTTTCTGTTTTTAATGTCTTCTCTAGGAAATTTTCTTTGGTAAAACCAAAAATTATCACCAAAATGACAAAGATTTGGAGGACCAGTGATACACATAACACCAATTTGTCAAGTTTTTAACGCAAAATGTATTTCCTGTCTTAATGGGATATACAATGAGTTTCAATTGCTTTCTAATTTGATACTTCTTAGAATACAGCTTTGCACTACAACCTAGAATGCAAAATCATATTCATATGGTTTGGCTGGAGCTAGAACCTAGAAATGGTTGTGGACATGAGTACATGTACTGGGTGAGCAAATCCCACTGAACTCAAATTTTCTGAAGTGTTAACATCTGCTCGATCAGCCTCTGAGTTCATACAAACTGTCAATATAATTGGCTATCTGTGATACTGCAAAATAACTCACAAAGCTTTTTAAGTCATTTTATTGTCCTGAGGTTTAATCCTTGCTTTGCACCTAGAGTAGTTTGGATACAGCAATAACCTGCTCAAATCAGCCAAGTAATCCAAATTTCATAATTTGCCCAATAACTACATGTCCATCTGTATCAAAGGGACAGATTACTCTGCACTTGAACTCACAAAAATGATAAAGAAATAAGGAAGGGAAAAAACCCAGCCAACCAAAACCAGAACAACGCTTCCCAAATTTTATGGTAACAAAAGAAGAAAACAGAACAAATACACCATGAATTGGTTCTTAGCTCTGAATCCTACTTCATCATTCCTTCACAGCAGCACACAATCACTCCTCATTTTCTAACACCCTAAAAGCAACACAGATAAGACAGTGGTATGTATGCAAAAGAAAGAGAACAATTCTATTCTGTTTTTTTTTTTTTTTTTCCTTTTTTTCTTTCTTTTTTTTTTCTGTTTTATCTTCTTTTTTCTTTTTCTTTTTTTTTTTTTTCTTTTCCTGAATGTGAAGGCATTTTGTACAACCAGAGTTTCTTTTACTGCTATCCTGCTCTCAAGACCCTTTTCCCCCCTGGCCCCTGCAGGTTGGAACTTTTCCATTGTTCACATTACAAGTTTAATGCGGATGGATCAATAGATAGGTAGGTGGGGTGAAGAGAGGGAAATTGGAATGATTTAATATAATGAGTATAGAGCTTCAGCATGCCAAACTAGTCTCCTCTTTCTTTTCATTTGCTTCTACTGCCGCTGGCTAATTATTTAAAGGAAAAAGCATCTATGTGAGAAAATAAAATCTACCATTAGTCTCTGGTGCTGCACCCTTCCCTAGCCCCACCCATTCATCCATATGTAGCTTTTCCATTCACTCCCATAATACCACCAATTACTATGCAGTCAGGACCATTCATATTCATATTCACATCTCACTGTGGACATTTAAGCTACACTCTGAGCAACACTCATACCTTAAACTACACCTATTATACAGCTGTTGTACAATTACTGTAAATGAAGTATACAATATGGGGCTCAGCTTGTATAATAATTTGTAATCAGTGATAGGGGAAGAGGGTTTTGTGTACTTCTGCCCTGCATACCTTTTGGTCTCCTTCTTTGCATTGTTCTTCCCTTCCTTCCTCCCCTTGGGCTTGGTCCAACAAAGCATTCTTTTGAGAGACACAATAAAGATTCTTATCTGGGGTAAAATAACTTAGCCCTCCTGCAACTAACCAGTTTATGCCAGCTGAGACAGTCAGCCTGTCTCAGCACACAGCACTGATCTCTTGTATTTTTCTTCGCTACAATGGACTTACACTTGATCAGAACCAAGTATGTAGCCTACATATGATAAGATGACCAGAAGAGAGATCAGAAGAGTATCATTACAGGGAGCACTGCTAACTAAATGAATGGCCTTGTGTTTGGCTAGCTTTAGCTGTTTATCAGGTATTAGCTGCTCCCACTGTTAAAAGATTATAGACTTGATGGGTCAATGCTTTGATCCAGTGGTTAATCTCAGGTTGATAATAAAGGAAAGAAAAGTTGGTAGACTATGATCTGTGTAGGTCAGCTATTTCATTGGCTGGCTAGAGTTTTCACAAGCTTTTCTTTGCAGTATTTCCATACTTGAAATTTTGTCAATTAAACATAGGATGTATTTATCACTTACAAAACCCAAGTAGCGTGCAAAATGTCTTTAAACAGTTTCCCACTGCTACACAGACTATGGTCAACATCAACTGTATTTTGTAGAGAACATAAAAAGAATTGTTATGGGTGCTTGAACATAATTTATCCAGACCCTTTCCTGTGTCTGTTTATAAATATGCTTTATTAGAATTAGTTTCACAGTCTTGACTAGTTCTGGAAATGTTATTCAATAGCATGGAAATCACTTCAGTATCACTAGATATTTTAAAATCATAGATGAATCATAATGTAACCCTCAGACTCCAATATTTTCACTAATACTATGTTCTTTATGTGCACTCCTTCTTTTGCACTTACCAACACATGGTTGTGTTCTCATGCTATGTTTTCTCTGATCTATTAATCCCATGAATATGAGTAACTTACTCTTGTGATTGTCTTCACCAGATTGTATGAGGACTGGTCACGTATATTCTCCTTAGTAACTGCGACAACATAGTCTTAATATAGGTAATCCGTCTTAGTAGTGTTGTAAAAGTCCTGTCATCTAGCATGCTATGTTATTAAATAGAATAGCAATGCTAACAAAATTTTAATAACATTTTAATAGACATTACTGTTCCAATTAGAGCAGGCATTTTTCCTTTCTCCCTTAAAGCAGAAGGTCACAGTCAATATTTCTGGTGCCATCCCATTGGGTAACCATTAACTGAGTTCTTGTTATGGGTTTTCAGCTGAATAATTGTTGCTTTCCATGCCGCTGCTTCCCTCATAAGTGGATTTACTGATAGAGGTACTATAGGTCTTTCTTCCCTCATGTGCCATGTTCAAGGGAAGAAGCTGCATCACTGCCCCTTCATCAGCATGTTGTTTATGTGCAACTTTATCCCCCCACCCCTCCTTTCTCTTTCAAGACTCCTGCTGTTCTCTGTAATAGGAGGGAACAACTATTTTTTCTGTAGGAGACCAACCAAAAGATCAGTCTTCCCATTTGTTCCTCAAGATGTTTAGTAGTTTCCTTAAGAAGATGGTTCCTACTACAAAATAAAGGACCAAATGGAGATTTTTTGCTTGTTGCTGCTGTGGTACTTCTTCACTGATGTACGTGAACATAGTGACTATTATTCTTACATTCATGCACCAATACCAAAGAGCATACACCTTTTTGACAAACTTGTATGTTTCTGCAGTGAGATGGGTTAGTTCAAACAGTTGTCAGCAAGACAGAGCACATTGTCATTTATGGGAAACAACTACACATACCATTCAATGGTCGTGAGTTGTGTTTGCCAGGTACATCAAAGGATATAGTAGGAAAAGGGAAAAAACCTCATTCTTAGATGACCATGTAGAAGGTGTGTGTTCCAAACATGGAATGTACCACCACATCTGCTGCAGTTCAGCCATATCAAGTAATTAGAATCTGAATGCAGCTAGACACCAAACTACCTACTCTGCACCTGTACTAGAGTCTGCCCGTGTTCAAGATACAGTTGTAGAGAAGCTTTGCTCCTTCTGCAAATTAACAAAGATAAAGATTTCTTTTTCAGATAAAGAAAATAACTGCTGGTTAAGGTAAATCCTTGCACCAAGAGAAACATTAACATAATTTGCATTAGGAGCTTTTGAAGAGCTTCCAAAGACCTGCAGTTAATGAGTACAATAAATGTTCTTAACTGGAGAGATGTTTTGGACCCAGAGTTTTCATCAAGTGACTTGTACACTCCAAACTGGTCCTCAGTTTCTCTGTACTTTATTTTTATCCATTCAGTCATAGAAAGAAATGTGGACTGTGTCATGGCCCTTACAAAAGTCATAGTCTGATGAGAAGTTGTCTTGATAGCAGCACCTTTTTAAACAGCCTGACCCTTCTCTCTTGTCCTTCTGGTCCCTACACCATTTCTACCCCCCAGTTGTTCACCCAGCAGAAGGAGAATGCAATGAACTGACAAGGATTAAAAATAATCTGTCAAAAATGTTTTAACCTGGCTCTGTTAGTCACACTGCTGCTAAAAAGGATGTCTCAGATTACATTCCTGCTTCCCCAGGCGTTGCCCCTTTTCTACTGTCCTCTAAAGAAACCTAGAGAGTGGACTTACAAAAATGATCCAGATTACAATTGTCTTTTACTGCCTCCCTCAACAGCCCTCCATCTTGCTGCTCTTCAAGTCAAGTGTCAAAATGTGTTATTGGCAATGTTCTATTTTTAATTTAATGATCAAGTCCTGTTTTCTATTTAGGATATGCTGTCTGTATTGCTAGTCATTCATTGCCATAAAATCCCTCCCTTCATCTTTCCCAGTTTCTGCAATAGTCTACAATAGAGTCATAATCTCTATTTCCAAAGAATATGCAATTCTGTGTTATTGCCTCACTTGCTTTATATTGCCTTATCTTTTAACTTGATCTTCCCATCTTGGCCTCCCACAAATTGTTCACAGTTTAGGATTAGAGTTATGTTGGACTCCAGCTCAGTGAGATCTTAAGTTCAAATTTCCTAGAAGAATCCATGCATTTTTAGTATGGGAAATACAGAGAAAAAGAGAGACACAAAGAGAGAAGAGACCTAAGCTACCAACAGAACAGCCAGTGACCCGTGTTTGCAGTGACGAAGCAGGATGAGAGACTGAACTCCAAGTACAACTTGGATTAATATTTAACTACTGATATAGAGCAGAACAAATTTCAACAGGAAACACAACAAAACTCTGCCCTTTAGATTCACTGGTTTGGTTGAGCTCCCTTGAAGACAGAAGTTTAAGCTATGTCTGAAGTCAGTCCATAGGAGATCTAATTTTGATTGATTGGGTGCCCTGTTTTGTTATTTGCAGTTGCAGAGCAGGACTGTGGAGAGAAGTCCATCCCTATTAAAACTGAAACTTGCACTTTAAGAAATGAAAGGATATTTAGAAAGCCAAAACCCAAACAAACACAAAAGCAAAACCAAAAAGCTTTCTCAATTTATTTAGAAATTTATAGTCCACTTTACATAAGACCTTTCTTCCCTTCTCCACCCATAACTAAATAGTATATAACTTCTCTCTGAGGCCATTTTACTCATTTATTTTGCTGAAAATATTTATTTTACCACACGCTCAAGACTAGTTCCTCCTCCCCAAATGCTGATCACCACTACCATTCTAACAAAGATGCCATATAACAATTAATTGCTTTGCTTTGTATTATAGCTCATCAACTTGTTGGGAGCTAGGAAAAATGAAATAATGGGGGTCACTTCTGGAAAAATGAGTTTATTTTCATGCCAGCTGCAGAAAATGAGCAAGGCTGGCTTCATGCCAGTTAAAGGGATGCTGTAAGAGGTTTCTTTCTGTTTGCCTGAAGCAAAAATGCCTATCTAAAGAGTTACATGTGCACATACGCACATGCATGTACATGCATGCACTCTAAAAATGTTATTATTTTGTAAAATAGGCTAGATTTCACATCTCTTGCTATATTTTGCCCTCTTTTTCCATCCTTTAGTTTTTTAACTTATATTAAAAACTCATTTGCTCATGTATTTATCCTTTTGAAAATGGTTTACTAATTTAACATGAGTACTATTGCCTTACCAGCCAACGAGGATTTTACAGCTACATGACCTGGAAACTAAATATTATTGAAATAGTTTAGAGTCTGCTTAGAGTTTTTAGCCTTTTAAAAGCAACTCTGATCACAAGCTTCATTTATTTGTGAAACATTAAATGATTAAAAGTCTGATGCAAATGGAAAGAACCACATAGATACTTTCAAGCACTCAGCACCGAGGTACTGATATTTTGACTAATGTGTCTTAAAATCCCCAAAAAGGCGAGCTCAATAGACTTAGCAGATTACTTAATGGCGGTATGTGTTAAGGTACTGCCATAAGTCAGTTTGGAAGTAATTGATGACTGGGCTCATCACTTTCTAGCAACAATGCGTCCTTGAAAAGTTTCTTCATTGAGACACAAATATCTGTTTAGCACTTAACTTGGACACTGCACATGGCAATGGCCTCAACTTCCAGATTTCTGGCAAGTATGAAAAGCCTGTTTCTTGTTGTAATTTCAGGAAATTTGAATCAAGAAAATAAGCTATAAGAAAAGAAGGAAAACATCTTTAATATTGAAATGTGTGAGCCTTAATAGCAAAGGAAAAAAACAGAGTGTAACTGATAAATAAATGAAACAAGGTGTAAGGAAGTATTAATGTTTTCATTATTTCGTACTATTTCTACTCTGTTGCAACTGATTTCCATAGTAATACAGTTAGCTCAAAATCTGTCTTTGCATATAAGGTCTCCATAGAAAAAGCAAATGTGAAAATGGCAATATTTTCAACACTTTTTTTCTTTAATAAAACTAACATTTTCAAATCTGCTTTTATTAAAACACAATAAATACCATCAATTTTTGACATGAAATCTCATTATACACTGTAAATATTTATCACTTTGCAGAAAGAAGATTATACATTAGTTCTATTCATTCAATTCAAATCTGAGTAAGAATGAATTCATGTTTTATTTTTCTTCATCTATTTAAAAAGGCCCAGTTGCTGTAAGAAAATGAAAGAAATACTTTTTCTTGCTGCTAAAAGATAGGCACAGAGAAATATCTCAGAGGTAAGTGCTCTGACACACTGTTCCTTGACCCTGCAATTACTCCCTGCAAATGTCATTTATGATTCTCACAAAGTCCCATTGATTTCAAAGGAAGTCAGTCCATGAAGAACTCTTTGGAAGAAGAAGATACTAACCTTTCTGTTTCTGGAATTTGGCTTCAAACATGGACCGAGGTTACAAGGAAAAAAGGAAAATCTGATCATTTTATTCTCCTTTCACCTTTGTGACAGAATCACTATTATATTAACTGGTAGAGTTCAGAACAGAGAAAAGCTTCTGTTCACAAAACTCAAAATCAGAATAGCAGTAGCGTAACACAGCATGGCCAGGTCAATAGACATAAAAATTGTGGAAGCCTATGTTATGCCTGCCTGTAATAACCAACACTAGAACTCTTTACTATTCTTGTCATTAAATCTAACCCCAAGCATTTTAGATCAATGTTCAAGCTTCACATTTCTAACTTGTGTAAGTGGCACATTTTATGAGAAAACCATTCTTGCAGATCTGTTGCTCTTTGAGTTTATGGTTTTACATAGATAACAATATAGACCATATCCTGTCACATAATCTTTGAAAGATTCTGCAAGTATCATCATTTAGTTGCACATGACCCACCTGTCTCACGAAAATCCTTTGAAGAACGATTTTGCTAACCTACATACATTTAAGAACAGAGAAAGTGGGCTTCCTCCCCTTTTTTGGGGCACAGCCTTTGCAGAATAAAACAATTCCGTTGCATGCAAAGATCATGTGACACATGGCACAAACAATTTGAAATACTGAAAAAGAATAATATTACAATAAAAACAAACAAGCAAACAAATAAATAGAACTGAGTCGTTTTCAACCATAAATCTGATGTCTATAATAAAAAGATGAATGTAAAAAAAAATTCTGAATGAAAGCTTGAAGTCACACAAACTAAGTTTCACTAAGTGAAATTTACTTACTTCATAATCATGTGAGAATCAAGACAAACTATGGATTAATTCAGTCAGAAAGATAACAAAAGTTTTTAGCCCACAACTTCATGCAGATTACAGAACCTCCCCAATGAAATTAAGCAGCCCTTTTCTAGGAATAGAGAAGAATAAAGGACTTTCTTTCAGGCATGTACTTCAGTCCTCTGCTTGGCTATTTAGTTTCATAAATTTGTCAAGGTCTGTCTCTGATTTTAGGTCATGTTTTTCTGTTGCCAAAAGTTGCTCTTTGGAAGACATACAAACACCAGAGCTATTCCTGTCTTTTAAGAACAAGATGCAATGAGAAAAGGAAGAGCAAATGATAATTTAAAGCTTAATGGAGTGAGGATTGCAATACTCCCAAACTCACTTTCAGGCTAATGAGAAAGAGAAAAAATTTCATCATAATTTCACCTCCATTGTCCTTTATCCTATCAAACTTAGTGTCAATTATGCAAAACCTTGCTATACTGTCCTAGATGTAAAAAAGGCTTAAGAATTATTTTTCATGTGTACTCAACACTAAAGTTTCCCTAAAGAATTTTCCTCTTACTGTTCTGGTCCACTTAAACGTGCACAGTCATGTTATATCTATGGCTTCTGTTGTCATCAATAAAGCATTGAATGCTATGCATGAAATGCAGACTTTTGCAACTGGTATATCTAACAGTAAAAATGTTGAAAAATCATCTTTGAAAGATCCTGAAAATATGTAAATTCAAGAATTCTTTAATGTTCTGATTGATGTTCCAAAGGCAGAAATTAACTAAATAAATAACCTACAGTTATTTGTTGTGGGTTACTTAAAACCCAGTATCTCGTGTCTCACTTTATTTAAAAACTATACTCAATTTATGCAGATAATCAAATCTGCCATTACTATTTGAGTATTTCTTTGAAATGGTGATTTTTCATGAAAATCATGACTTTCATTTCCAAACAATCTTTGACAATGCAGAAATAAATAACTAATTAAAAATAATAATTAAAACCAAACCAAAACACACACACAAAGCATAAACAAAAACAAAAAGCAACCAGAAATGAGAATATTAGAAGCTTCCAATTTCAGTGTGGGGTTTAAAAAATAGATGCATATTTATGCGTAGATGGGCGAGTTTGAATTTTATCTGAATAATTCTGTCCATCGCTGGTTCTTACAGGCTTGGAGAAAAACCACCTTCATTATTCATATACCTAAACAACTATGTTAACAAGTACTTCTAATTGCCATATGGAACTAGAGCTCTGAGAGAGATATTTATATGAAACAGAAACTGCAGAAAAGGATATTCTCTTCTTTATTAATCTGATGCCAACATTTTGCTAATTAAACCACCACATGTCTCATGTCACTTCCTACGTAGGTCACTGGAAGAGGAGATACATTTGGGCAACCTTAAGGATGAATCCCAGGGGAGCATCCCACAAACGCATGGTATTTAAGCTTGCAAGTTTATTAAACAAATCACAGAATATATTCCAGTCTAAATCACAGACGTGGCATGACACAATTAGAAGTTTTATTGATTCTTTGGGCTAGAGATCTCACAGCTTGCACTGGGGGCTCTACACCCACCAGAACCAACAGATTTGCTTCATCACAAGTAATCTTTCTAAACTAGAGCAGGGAAGTTTATAAAGTTAAAACTGCCTGATTTCAACTTTGCTTGTTTTCAACTTTGCTTCTATTTTAACCTAACTATAAACTGAACACATTTTGTATTAGTCTTATGTGTCACCACCCTGTATTATTGGCACTCAGCCTGCAATATCAGAATCACTGTATGAAGTAAAGAAAAGAAAAAAATGGAATAAACAATATTTTCTTCAGACTAGCTACCATCTGCCTGTATTAGAATTTCTTACCTCTGTATGTAGTCCCTCTTTGCTTAGTGAGCAACAGTTATCAGAATAATGCTCAAAATCTGTCCACAAATACAAGGTTCTAAAAAAGTTTGTCTATGTCCTCTACATCATATTTCCAATAAAAGATGGTTGATTATGACTGAAGTGTATGTTTCCCAGACCTCAATTCAAATACGACGGGGTTCTTTCCAATAATTTCTTGGAGTTTACTACTTTACAGCAAAGTATATGGACATTTCTTTTGAGAATCTACTTTTTCTTTTCTTTTGTGGCATGTTTGGGTGCCAATGTTGCTTTCAAAGGAAAATTTATCTTAATCCAACATTCTGTGAAGTTCCATGAGAGGCCACAAAGGTGTTTGAGAGAATGGAGCATCTCATATCTAAGGGAAGGATGAGAGAACTGACAATGTTGAATCTAAGCTCAGGAGAGAAAGCTCAGGGAGGATCTTATTAACACATGTAAGTACCTGAAGAGAAGCTGCAAGCAGGATGAAGACAAAATCTTTTCAGTGGTTTCCAGTAACAGGACAAGAGGCAATGGGCTCAGGAGGTTCCATATAAATGTAATCAAACATTCTTACTATTAGTATGATTTAACTCTTGAACAAGTTGTCCAGAGAGGTTGCGGAGATACTAAAAAAATCATCTAGACATGATCCTGTGCAACCAGCTGACCATGTCTAGATGACCTCCAAAGGAGCTTGTCAACCTCAACCATTCTGTGATTCTCTGATTACATGTTAAAGTCTCTCTGTAGTGGAACAAATTGGCTTTCTTAGGATCCCTCTTTGGATCAAGAGATCCCTGTCCATTGTTCACAGGCAGACACGTAACATTATCATTGGTTTGTCAGCTAAACTATAAAAGTTAAAATCTGACACTGTGAACTGGTGTAGACTTCCCTGCCGTGGTCTCATCTGTACCAGTAGTCCATGAATCATGCTGTAGCTCTGAGAATAGTCCCTGTCATGGCTATAATTTAACTGAAGGAAACCAATCTTTTCCATCTTGTTTCTCTGATGCAAAGAATGAAAGTCATAACCATTTAATTACTCCAGACTGATAAGCAAGGTAAACCAAGGTCTCACTTAAATGATAAAATTTTGTGGCTTAAAGATGATACCTGTTGAACACCTTTGTGATGGCAACTGACATCACATATGGTGGAAGTGCTTGTGCTGAAGTCTTATTCTATTTCTACAGAGTTGTCCATTGTGAAAAAGGTCAGTAAAAAGACAAACCAGAAGTGCTAAGGGCAATAAGAAAACAGCTAAGGAAAAAAAAATCTTTACCTTTAATCTTTACTTTTAATTTCTATTTCTATTTAAAAGTAAGGTACCCTAGAACCAGGAGTAGTTATTGGCAATTTGGAATGTCTGCCTGCCTGATGCATTTACTTCAGGTTTTGACTTCAGTCTCCACAGGATACTAATACAAAGAACAGCATAAGAGACTCTGATTTCATCAAAGATGAAGGGATGCTGCTCTGGATAGAGTAAGAACTTGTGACTGTGCTTAATTTTAAGCACACATGTAATTCTATTGCTTTCATGGTGTTCAAAATTAAGAACATGCTTGAGTGTATTATTAAAATGGATTTCAGCATAGAATTTCTGATGGTTCCCCAAAATCATAGTAATGGGAATTCTGAAAGGGCGGAGAAGCTTTATCATACTTTAACTTGATATTTAGTTTGCTTAAGCTGTTCTCTGAAAAAATTTTTAAGCCAATGTTCTTTTTTTTTTTTTAATTTATTTTTTGAAAAAGAAATAAAGCACATCTGCAGTGAAGCATGTTTTGTCACTACATAAAGCAAAATTCAGTATGTGTGTTTGGAAGGAGGGCCTTAACAGATTACTTTTTAAAAAAATAGTGAGATCTTTGCATTACTTTTTTTTTTTTTTCTGACAGCACCAGTCTTCTGAAAATGTGAACTGGCCATCTTCTCAAAATTCATTTGAGCCTTTCCCTTTCAAAGTATTCAGTCTACGCCACAAATATCTTGCTTTCTCCTGGGAAGCTTTTCCTTTTAAGATGTCAAATTACATGTGAAGGGCTAATTTCCATCTGGAGACCTTATCAGTGAGGATCTTTCTTCTTCACAACCTTGGGAACAAAATGTTTTCCTCTTTTTTTTTTTCCTTTCTTTTTTTCTTTTTTTCCTTATCACAGCCAGCCTCTAGAGCTGTCAGGAACTGCCTGATCCAGCCTGCAAAAGAATTTGCACTCATCCTAAATTCCACTCTAAAGTAAATCTAAAAAAGTGGTTTGTTCATGTTCTCTGAATATTTGAGAATTCCCTCGGGGTGTTTCTGAGTTTTCACAACACTTTTTAATGTGAGAAAATTATCAGCCAATTTTTTATGGCATATGGTATATATGGTTAAGCCACTTTTGTCACAAAACATTAGTTAAGCCATATAGCAGAAGTCATGTCATATTACGTCTCTACCCTCAAATTTTTAAGACAATGTGATACATCAGCCCAAATCAGAAAAAAAAATCGGGGTTCATTAGAAAACGAAGCTGCATTTTAGTTTAATTCTCTAATCTGAATTTGTATAAATAATGAAACATATCTTTTAACCCCTATGTCTAGTTGATTATGCTGTCTTACAAAAGTATCTTAACAAGTGACTTCACTTATTGGATTGAAAATGACTTCTAGAAGTTACCTATTCACCAAACTTTTTAAATCAGCTCTTCTTTCATGTCGTGTGCAGTACAGCTTATTCAGCTTCACCATCTTATAATCCTTCATGGAGTCTCTTTTTTTTATTTTGGTAGCATGTTTCCTGAAAGTTTTGAAGTAATTTTAGGACAGACATATTTCATTATTTTTTTTTTATTTAAGTCTTTACAAAATATCTTAAATGAGGAAATAAACAATCAAAAGAATTTTCTGTAACACAGTTTCTATCTTTGAGCTTCTAAAACTAGCTAATCGAAAAATGACCTTATTTTTTAATAGAGGGGGCAATTGAAAATCATTGAGCAGACCTACCCCCTAATGATTTTTTTCTCAGACATAATTATAATAATTAGCATTATAAAGTGCTAATTATCTTTGGACACAGAGGACTTGCACACCAGAGACAGAGGTCCACATTAAGTAAAGAGGATTTTGCTTTCTTCTGTCACCATTTTTTTTTCCTTTTGTGAAGAGGTAGAGGACACTTAGCCCATCAGGCCACCTTTCTGAATGTTCACATTTCGTATCTGCTAGATGATTGAGCCCAGTAAAGTAAGAAATCTGCTTTTAAAAATAATGTGTCCAGCAGCCCACATGACTAGTTTTTAGATCTGAACTAACCCAAGATTATCTCATCATTTTATTGGACCATATATTGTCCAGAAGCATTGCAAAGACCTTGGATACATGTCATTACTGTAAAGGGTTTCTTCAGTTCTACTCAGTCCTGAAGGGATTGGATTAATTTTGTGAGCAGGCAGTGTCATTTTCTCATAAGTTCTTCCTTGTTGATACAGCAAAAGGAATGTTTCAGTCCCCTCAAGAAATACCAGACTGATGTTTTTAAGGACTATGTTGCCAACTGCATGTGTTTGAAAATCAGGAATGAGAACATCATAAGCATTACATGAAAAATAAAAGATTGCGAGTTATTTTTCTTTACTTCCTGTACTGAACCTTACATCTGTCCCTGGCTAAATAATCCTTTTCCTATCCCTCACCCTGTAAATCATTGCCTAAAGCATGAACCATTTATCTCTTGCCAAAATACTCTCCTTTGTTCCAAAAGGCTATAAATATTGTTTTATCTGGATTTTCTTCTACGTGTTGGCAGCCCTTCCACAGTGAGAACTGCTACTTCATTGAGGTGTTGCATCCATTCCTTCATCTGTCTTCCCCAGATTTCTTCCCAGTGCCTGAAGAGAGACTTTGAGACACTTTGGTCTCTCATTCTCCATCAGAATCTGAGCGTCACAAGTATCACACTAAAAGGTGACATTCATATATGCGTATTTCCTACAGATATCTTGGTGTCTTGCTTAATCATCATACAAGGATTTAAAAGGTTATTATTGTTATATGTACATCTGAGATGTTTTTATTGATGACTTTCTGCATGACATATATATTTAAACATAAGGAGATTATATGTTCCAAAGAAATTGGCAACTGCTCATAGCATGTGCAGTACAGATCAATTGTTTTGTACATCAAGGCAGTAAATAAAATGTGAAATGTTAGAAATGTGTTCTTCTTTCTCCCAGAGAACACACACTCATAGTATTATCTGGGCTATGAGCAAGGAGTCAACCTTCTTCCGGCTATGAAACCAGTCTCTAACACTAGTCGAAATATCCTCCAACAGAATTTCTCAGGCCACTTTGGCTAAATTCCTTCAGAAAAGACTACTTATTCTTTAGATTGTTATGTTATGTACAAGAAGGGCCAGAGGGAGGATCCAGGGAACTACAGGTCTGTCAGCTTGGCCTCGTTACCAGGAAAGATCATAGAAAGGATCATCTTGAGTGAGCTCTTTCTGCAAGTGCAGGGATCAGGGCCAGCCAGCATGGGTTTATTAAAGGGAGGTCTTGCTTAACCAACGTGATCTCTTTCTATGATCATCTGACCTGTTTTCTGGATGGGGGAAGGCAGTGGACATTGTCTACCTGGACTTTGGTAAAGCCTTTGACACTGTCTCCCACAGCATTCTCCTGGAGAAGGTGTTAAATCATGGTATAGACAAGTGTACTTCCCACTGGGTAAAAAACTGGCTGCACAGCCACGTCCAGAGTTGTGTTTAACGGAATGAAATCTTGTTGGCACCTGGTCACCATCGGTGTCCCTCAGGGGTCAGTTTTGGGGCCAGTCTTTTTTAATGTCTTTATCAATTATCTGTATGAGGGGATTGAGTGCACCCTCAATAAGTTTCCAGATGACACCAAACTAGGTGAGAGTGTTGATCTGCCTGAGGGCAGGAAGGCTCTACAGAAGGACCTGGACAGGTTGGATTGTTGGGCCAAGGCCAATTGTATGAGGTTCAATAAGGCCAAGTGCTGAGTCCTGCATTTTGGTCACAGCAACCCCATGCAGTACTACAGGCTTGAGAAAGAGTGCCTGGAAAGCTGCCCAGCAGAAAAGGACCTGGGGATGCTGATAGACAGACAGCTTAACAAGTGTCAGCAGTGTGTTCAAATGGCCAAGAAGGCCAACAGCATCCTGGCTTGTATCAGGAATAGTGTGGCCAGCAGGAGTAGGAAAGTGATGGTGCCTCTGTACTCAGCACTGGTGAGGCCTCACCTCAAGAGCTGTGTTCAGGTCTGGGCTCCTCACTACTAGAAGGACATTGAATTTCTGGAAGTGAATAATGACAGGAACAGAGGAAATGGTCTGAAGTTGTGACAGGGGAGGTTTAAACTGGATATTAGGAAGGATTACTTTACTGAAAGAGTGGTCAGGCACTGGAGCAGCCTGCCCAGGGAGACGGTTGAGTCACCATCCCTGGAGATATTTAAGAAACATGTAGATGTGACACCTCAGGGCATGCTCTAGTGGCTAAGATTGTTGGGTGTGGGTTGTGGTTTTGTGTATGGTTGGACTTGGTGATCTCAAACCATGACAATTCTGTGTTGTCTCCCTGGATTTGAACCAATAAACACAGATTTTGTTTGAATGATAATAGTCATAGCTGAAGGCAGACAAGGACACCTTTCTCTCTGGGGCTCTGGCTTTTCTTCCATCCCATATTTTTTATTACAAGTCATTGTCAGCAGTGATCATTTTTGAAGCCAAAGCTGATGAGGATTATAATTAGGAAATTTTCCTTTGAAAATTTGTATAGAAATACATATAATTTAGGAAATTCCTTTGAAATTTGTATAGAAAATATTCTCATACTCTCCCACAATAGGACTGGCAGAACAGCATTGCATGTTGTCATATATCTCCTCTTCTGCTTGTATTGCCTTTGAAGTTTATCAACCAGTCAGCTGCACCAGTTGTTTAAGATCACTGATACTATTATAGCTTTAGATAGAATGACTATGTAAGTATTTTTGGTATATATATTTGTATCTTGAAATTTAAAATTCAGTTTCATTAATAGCTATATTTTCTCTAATACACACTTTCCCTGACTCCTTTGTGTGAAAAACAGCTCTGGGGAAAATAAATGAAAGAGTGAATGGAGTATAGTCAAACAAAATTTGTTAAAAAGGTCTACAAAATCTCTGCATAAAACATTTTGCAGTATGCTCAGATTCTCTTTAACAAATGCATTCACTTTTAAGTTTCTTATTCTGGATGTCTGCTGAGTTCACAAAAGGAACTTCATAGCAGTTATTAGGAACATTGAGTACTGATTGTGTGTTGGATCAAGGTTTAATATCACCCAGTAGAACAGAAAAGGCATTGTCTAATAACTAAAAGTCTATTTCTTCCTACCTGTGTATTTATTTTTTTTATCCTAATGTCTTACTTTTTGTCTTGTTGTAAAGGTTTCTTCTTTTAATAAAAAAATACTAAGTACAAACTTAGGGATAAGAGGGAATTAAAGTAATATGATATAAATAGAATACATCACACCAAGCATCTCAAACTGTATACACTCACAGGAGTAATGAAAATTAAATATAACGTCATCATCTACTTCCCATATGAACAATCAAGGGAGTCAAAATCTAGCTAAACCAGCAAGAGTAAATAGTTTAGTGATGAAAAATTGATATACAAAGTTCACTGAAAATATAAATATCCTCTGGGCTGTCAAAAGCAATCGGTTCAGCTCAATCTGGTAAATCTACTTTTAATGATAATGGCAACAACTTTTCCTTTTTATTACACTTTACATAAATTTATGAGCTTTATCATTTCAAACTAAACAGAATATATTTGTGCATCAAGGCTTTAAGTTACCATGTGTCTTGGAAACCTACCTAGAAATTCAAGAATACAATGGTGATTGTAACCCACTTCTGCTAGATTGAAATTAGACTTCTCATACCATACAACTGCTGCTAATTAAATGGAAGGAAATGAACATACAAAGGCTGCAGCACTTTAAGTGGTATTTTATTTTTCCTAAGTAGCTAAAAATACTCATTCATCACAGTTTATAATTATGGAAAAAAATTGCAGTTTGGAATTGTGATTTTTTTTAAATTAATGCCTTTTACACTAGATTATATATTTACAAATGACCCATGGTGAATTGGCTGGGACTGTGTCAGTTCAATTCTGTAAGGAGTCAGACTTTTGAGGTCCCTGCAGAAGATGCTGAAAGGTTATTTGTGGTTATTACTATCCAAATACCTGATATTTTTTTCCCCAAAAGAGAAGTCAGTGGTATGTATTCCAGAAGTGGGAACCTATTAATCCGTAACTGTACATAATATTACTGAGAACTCTACTAAAGATACTTGGTTTTACTGAAACACAAGGAAAAATGTCAGTAAATATTATATACCAATAGCAAACCAATGCTATTTAATCACTAAGGGTAGTACTAAATTCAAGCCACTTCACATCATTTTTGTGGCTATTTATCTTTTAATAGTGACATTTTGTCAGGACTTGAATTAAAATCTTATCTCTCTATAAGCTCATTGATTATCACACCAGTACATTGTCAGAAGCATCAGCTACATGTAAGGCTGAAGACACTTCAGTACATGTTGCATCATGACCTGTCAGAAAATTTATCCTAATTTCCTTATTGTATCACCTTTGACCTCCCAGTCTTCACAGACTGATGTTTCAAAAGTGTTACTGTTTCACTGTTTGTGTTTCTACTCACAAAGCAAGACAACTTTTGTAGTAATTACTTATCAACTGGGAGAATGAGAGCATACATTCCTATTACATTCCTGTCACTGTTTCTGAAAATTACAGGTATATCATACAGGCATTATATTTCATGCAGCTTATGAGAAATAGCTTTCTGTCTGGTTTCCAACCATTAAGTCAAGCCCAAATGTACTTAATCAGAAACCTACATTGCAGTGCTGTGCCGAATCTGTTATCTCCATTAGTTTCTCACAATTTCTTAATCTTACCAACCAGTAGATTTTCCTTTGATTGTTCTATTTTTATCTAGAAATTTATTTTGTAATAAACACCTTTCTGTTCAGTAACATGTTGTGCACCTTCTCTCTGAATAGACTTCTGACATTCCTTTGTATCCCCAATATTTATAGTTAATTTCTGCTCTTGAGACGGGAATCTCTTTGTCTTGCTTGCCTGTTGTAAAAATCTTTGCTCTGTTTATAGATCTCTGAAATTGCTATTGCCTAAGGTCTTTTTTTTTTTTTACTTCTTGGTTTTAATTGCTATGACTTATGAAATTCTTCAGCTTCAAAATGATTTAAACAAAAATCCCTACTCAGTGAACAGCAGATCTCACAAAGTTTCAGTTCTGATACAACCTCTAAGGACAGATGCATTGCAAGAGTAGAAATAAAGTGTGGCTATGGTCACACCAATTGTAATGATGCTGGTAAATTTATGTCCCAGGTAGACACATTAGTGGGAATCTTCATTCAGGATGGAATGGGATGAATATTTCTCCCTATTCTGAAGCTTATCTAAAGCTTGTGCCTGAGTGTATGCTTGCATGAACACAGTTTGACTCACAGTCAGTGTGTTCAGATTCAGTCACCTCAACAGCAGACCAGGAAAACAGGAGCATTTATTATATGATAAGAGGCTTGCTCTTGTAAGCAACTTAGGAGTTTGATGCCTGGAATTATTTACCAGTAATACTCATAACTTTGTAGAAGACAAAAACAAAAATAAAATATAGTGTGGAAGAATAATACTGGTTTCTAAAAAAACACAGACAGGGTGCAATGACTGCCTAGGAGAAAAGCTTGAGTAAGAACCATGGCGTTAGAGGACGTGCATTCGAAAATCTTAGCTTTTGGTAATAATTTTTCTTCCATATCCTGTAATGTTGATACTGTAGGTGGGTTTTTTTATGTTTATCCATAAACAAATTTTAAATATTCTACTCCACATTAATTTTAGATTAAGTAAAAAGAAAAAGAAAGACTCCAATAGACTATAGCCTTCTCAGGCAGAAGTCTGAGATAATAAACACACACCTGTTGTCTGTGCAAAGGCCTTATATTTAGAAAATACAAAACACCCTACATAAAATTTGCCATTTTCAGTATTATATATATATCACAGAACACAGACTCAGAATCTGTAGGACTTTAACCGCAGCAAATCAATACTATGCTTTTCCCCATTTTCTTCGTGGGATTACAAAAATCACTCTAAAAATACTAAGGATAGGCCATTTTGATAATTCCTTTTTCAGTATTTGTGGAAGAGTGGGAGAGTAGGCAACTGGAAATTAATGTTTCTATTTTTTCTGGAGGTGGTATTTTTTGACCTCAGCTATTTTCCTGGTGGACTGAAAATAAATTTTCTTATTATAAGTCTCAGATGTACAAAGGCAGCCTGAATAGTTATTTCAACACAGCATGGCAGAATGCCTCAAACGCCCATAGAATTTAAGGATTATATTTGCCAATTAAGGATGTAGGAATCAAAACCCAAGTAGGAAATACCAAATGGAATTATTTTTCACAGTATAGAAACAATTATGCAATATGGTCAGTCTATCAGTGCTCACAGTTCTTTATGAGAGAAGGTTGTTTCCTAAATATAGATAAAAATGTGCTGCACTTGCCCAATAATTCACGACAGAGGTAATGTGTTATCATAATGTAGAGGGAGTTGCAACACAAAGAAAGATGAGCAATACCACCACCTAGAATTACAACCCCTTATTGACATTATAAAACATCTTCACTAGAAGGGAAAATACAGTATATTGGTAGAGAGAAGAGATGAGGTACCAAAGAAAGTGAATCTTTTCATGGAGAACATTCAAGCTTACAACTAAACAATACATTTCTATATGGATCTTGCTGTGTTCATGGTCCATCAGAAGTCAGCTGTCTGAGCATGTCCTGCTTGATATACAAGGAAATGATGGAGTAACAGTTCAAACCTCAAAATAGAGTAAGGGTTTTAAATAAGAAAATACTTCAGAGCACAGCAAGCCCTGAAATTCCTGTTTTCATCTAATCTCTCCCTTCCCTCAGAAGAATTTTGTTTAATGTGTGTTTAGTCAGGGAGCATAATTTTACTGTCTGTCACATTTCATTTCAAATAATATAAACCGCTAAAATAGACTCTAGGGCCCAAACTCCCATTGACTTTAAAGGGAGGGGAATTAGGCCCAAACTGTTATTCTTTTGTTTGTTGAGCAGGAAGCTGAAAATTCATACCTGGCACTCTTTTGAATTAATGTATGCTTTCACTTTTAAGCTCTTTGGTTATTGTCTGACTCAAGGCAACTGTACTCCTGTTCCCAACTCCACTAAAGTCCGTGATAAAAATCAGTTTTCTAATGTGAACCTGAGTAAAGCACATGAATTCATTGGTATTCAAGATCAGCCTCAGGGAACAGCACTGAAGTATGCTGGGTTTTTACTTTTAAGTAGCGCACCTGAAAGAACACTAGCTGAAATATTTTTAACTGTGTCAATGGGTGGTGGGTTATTTTGGTCATTCTTACCTTTTTTCCTATGAATAAAGCTCTGTACAACTTTAAACAGAGTTTTTGATGAACAACTATTCATTTTTTGCATTTAGTCTCTGAGACAAGTTCAAACGACAGAACACAGAGATTGCTTGTGAGCAAGAGTGGTGACACTGGTTTTAAATAAAAAGTTTGCATGTTGTTAAGAAGGTGGTTTTTTATATTTCTTATATACTTTCACACCACATTGACGTGTCCAAGCCTAACTCCTCCTTCTGAGTTTTTCTATAGCCCAATCAATCTATGCAACTCAAAGACTGTTAAATATTGTCAAGATTCGCACGGACTTTAAAGAGCACTTCTGAATACAGAGAGGTTTTTAGAAGTTTAGAACAACCAATGTAATGTCTATCATTTTAACAATTAACTATATTAAAAAAAAGTCTTTAATTCTAGACCACATTGAGCTGTACTCTAGAATTATTGTCACAAAAGCTCCAGCACTGAGTTTCTCAGCTCTGTACTTTAAATTGTTAAGAGAAGTGGTATTAACAAATCAATTTGGGAAGTAACAACCTGCCCTCAATTCTGCTTAAAAATAACTAAGACATGCCATTACACCATCAGGAACCAGCACATTCTCAACTTTCAGAAAAAATGGATCACATAATCTTCATTTCTGTGCAGCCACAGAGACTTTTTTTATCAAGCTTTCTAAATTGAAAGAATCAGGAAAACAAACAAGCTTTGTTTTAAAAACAGCCTGTATTGACTAGTGCAGAAACACCTGCAGCTTGACACATATAATTTAAAGCAACTTATGTGAAGATTTATGTAGGTCATTGCTGGTTATGTAGGTGTGGGGGGGAGATACTGGCCCTGATACAAACGATAAGCACGTCTCAGAGTTTAATGTATACATTGGTCAGCCAACACATAGAACGGCAAAGCAAAAGTATAGGAGCAGAGTTGAAAGGGCCTGAGAAAACCTACAAAACCCCAGGTGCTACATATTTAGGTTACCGTGCCATCTACTTCAGTTTCTGTGATCTCTCTAAGTATGGGTAAGTTGTAGGTGTGCGTGGGCTGCAGTCTTCGTAAATCACGGGTATGACTCCAAGCCTCCTCACAGACTTGGTGTGAACCAGCATTCAGCACTCTGAGATACATAATCTCAGAAAGCAAGTACTGAATTCTCTACAAAACTCTTGTTACCACATATGAACGGCAGGGTAAATGAATGTTCTACCGCAGATGTGAGATAATACCCATAGCGTGCAGTCAATAGAGACAATATATTTAGAAAGCAATGTGGGATGAGTGGTGGGGCACAGATGCGTTAACTCAGTGTAACGTTCAAGACAAGGTGGTGTGACATCTTCCCCTTTACCACTAAACAAACTCAAATAACACTTTGTATTATCCTTTCTATCTGTGACACAAAACAAATGCTCTGTGAAGGCTCTTTTTTTAGAAACATCTCATACTGCATATTACATGTAGGCATCTTCCTCTCAGAGAGACACACTCTATCTTGCATTAATCAGAGTTAGTGCATTTGTACTCACTTTCACCAGCTGACCTTGTGGTAGATTTCTTTTTGCCCAGCTGTGGTATTCTCACATTTGGAAATTATCATCTGCCTGAAGAATTGTGCTCACAGTTCCCAGATAGTTCAGCTGGAACTCAGATACCCATCAGAGAGCAAACAGCTTAAAGATTCATCCTTGGATAAACTGGCTAATATAGATTTTTCTTCATTAATAAATATTCTTACTATTCTATAGACTGTGAGCCAAATACAGGAGACTTTATTTGTTTTACAGTTCTTATTCCTGGAAGATGATTGAGCAAGGAAGTTAATACTTCTACTGTAGTTGACAATAGTTTTTTACCACAGGCAGTTGGGGTCATTACACTCTTTTATGCAGATATGTATTACAAATTACTTTATTTGTATTTTTATGTGTGATTTATAAAAGGTCAGCCTTTTATTATACTGGATTTGATTTGATTTTATTTCATTTAAAACATCTCTGTGTAACCTGTAGGAAAATGCTAACTATACTAAGTCCAAATGTCCTTATCTCCTCTTACTTATTTAGAAACACTGTGTATACCAGTCAGCAGTTTCAAAACAAATATAGTATCTTATAGAAAGCTACAGATGAAGGGTCATCAGTTTTCTGAAGGGAAAGAGAAGCACTAGAAAGAAAAATAGATTCATGGCCCAAAAAAATACTTTCTTTTCTCCTCAACCCTTACAAAAAACAAAATAATGAACCTGAAGGCTTTTTTTTTTTTTTAAATAAAAAGTGAGAAGGACAAAAATATAATAAATATAGTGGCTACAGAACTTTCTCATAGGACTCATCATAATGGCATAATAGTTATCAGCTGAAAATGTCAGATGGGATCTTTAAATGGCAATTGGTTCATGAACACAGTTGTCAGCACAGAACTAACAGATCAGTTCTTAAATGTTGCTAGGCTGACCTTATTAATGGCCTTAAATTGCGGTGATTTCATAGTCAGCGCTCCAATTTAGTGACACCTAATATAAAAATGCTCTGCAGAAATAAGATTACAGTAGCTCAGACTAATATAAAAAAGTACTGAGCAAGAGAAACAGCACAATGATACTTCATGCAAAGAGCATCCCAGTAAGTAAACTTAGGAATCATGATGGGATTTATTGCTCTTTCAGCTTCCATCTGGATAAGTAATGATGTAGCTTCAAGTTACTGCCTCATGTAACAGGAGGCTATCCATGCAGAAAGCATAACCAAGAAATGATCTTAAAATGGACATTAGTACAAAAATGGTCAAAGTTTTGCTGGATAAACCAGATCTTGTGTATCTGCAGGATGTTGTCAATGATGCTAAGACAACATCATTCTCAGTATTGACTCTCATAGTTCGTCCAAAGTTAGTTAATTTATATGGATCCAGCTAGAGTTTGGCATCTCACACAGAAGGCACATGCTGACCTAACACTCATTTTGCAAACAAATTTTCTGCTGGGGATAGATCTGAAATGTAAGAACCAAGACAACTGCTCCAAATTTAAGCCCTTTTTAGAATTGTTGCCTTTAAGAACCTTTTCCAGATAATTTTCTAAATATTTACAATATTTTAAATTAATCTTGTATTCAAAATTTTCAAGTTTTGATTAAATGCTGGGAGGAATATGAAAGCACATTCTTTCTGCCTTCTCCAAGCCAGGCCATTTTTCTTAAGATATCTGAATATGAATTTATTCTGGCTAATACTGGCAGCCGAATCAAAAAGTAGGTAAGGACAGACATTGCTAAAAGGAAAGTACTCATAAGACATTCTGCTGTCATTCTGTCAATTATGTATTGTTCATATATTTATTTATCCATAATAAAAACAAATAAGAAACATGTGAAAGAGAAACAAACAAAAGTGTATTTGTTGGACTCTAAACTCTAATACCAAATAAAGAATTATTCTGGTATCTGAGTTTGTTTCATTAGTTTGTCTTTTTAAGGCCAGTTTTAAAACGTAGTAAAGAAACAGCTTTTGAAAGTTTCCCACTATACATGGTTTGGGCCATATAATCTAAGACAGATTTCCAAGTCTTCATGCACATTACAAGACCAATTCTAATCAACATTGTTTCTGCTCCTGATATTCAAAAAAGTTATGTACAACTCAGAGGATACTGGTGTGTCCAAAAGCTCCCATTTTACAAATGATCAGTTAGCTCTTAGAAAAAAATACAAAATTGACTCAAAATATCCTGGCACATATTGATGATGCAGTGCTAGGACCTATTACTGAATCAACACTTGTACTGTTATTATAGGAAGAATACACAATGTAGGGGCCTGATAGAAAACAGAAAGGGAAATATCTGCCTGACCCAGAGAACTCGTGGAGTTCCACCTCCAAAGGTACTGTTTTGACATACAGACAGCCTTCGATCATGCAGAGGCCATCTGCATCTCAGGCCAGGCTCCATTCTTATGCACACAATCCTTGGTCTGTGTGAAGCCAACAAGACAGATGCTCTTGAACATGAAGATAGTCCTTCATTGTCAAATAAAGCCCTCAGTTCATATATAAAGGACTAAATAAGCTATCTCTTTGCTAAAGATTCAGGAAAATAACCATCGTTTTCTTTTGCTAAGTGACAGTTTATATGTATATTAAGAAGGAAAGGACTGTCATGTCAGAGGTGTAAGCACTTTTGGCACTTTTGCTTAAGTGTTTATGGCATATCTAGACTTTGTAACATATTTCTGTGTTTTCTGCACATTGATAAGTTAAAAATAAAAAAGATTTTAAGCACTGCTTTGAAAATTCTCATGTCTCTTTTTACTTTTGTATCAGTGTAAGGAAATAAGAAAGAGACTAAAGGGTGGCATTGGACAAATCTGATCAGCTCCGTATTCCTTGGCATATTTTGTTAGAGTATAACCAGGTTTTCAAGAGCAGACTTTTCACATTCACATGCATTTCAAAATATAGGATATTAATGAAAATTAAGGGTGAACACAAAGAGCACAGAGCTCATCTAGTTTTAAATCAAAATTTACTGGCAGTCCTACTGAAATAGATAAGATGATCCTTTTTAACTAGGGCTAATTTGGTAGGAAAAATTTATAATGAAACAGTTAAACAACAAATGAAAGGGTCAGCTGCTTGCAAGATTAAACACTAACAGATTTTTATTTTTCTCCTGGGCCTCCACAATGGAAATTTACAGCAATGATTTCGAATTAGGTGCCTTTAACACTCTGGGCCAAATTCTTCTCACAGGTAACTCCATTGACTTAATGAAGCTCTATCAGGAATAAATTTGGCCCAAAAGATTTCTAGTATGACCTGAACAGCCAACTGCAAATAATACAGTGCCACTCAGTGGCAAGGGAAAAAGTTTTCAGCACGTGAGACACAGACATTCAGGCACAGAGATGATTTTCTGGTGCTATTTGTATTTGAAATTTTGACACAATCTTATCTGATAGCTTCCAGTTACATTAAGCTCATTATTGCCACAATATTATATGCATCTTTTCATATAAAAATACAAAAATGTCTCCAAAGAGGGAATGAAAGCAAGCCCTTGTAATTAATGTAGCATTAAGAACACTCCCTTCACATTATATCTTCAAATTATAGCCATTTTCTAAAAAGGTTAGAATGCCTGTAAAAGGCATAAATATCTTACAGCTATTTGTATTTCTTATGCTTGAGTAATGTGTGTGTCACCTTCCTGAAAAATCATCTCTCAAAAAGGTCTTCGGTGTTTCTTTTGTTTAAGTACCTATAGAATTGCAGTAACGGGGGGAGAGACACTTAATAGTATTTTAAATGGTGGTATGTAACTCATTATCCAGTGTAATAATATTCTATTGCCAGGAAAGAATGAGGTAAAGACAAGATGGCGTTTCAACAGAATTAATAAAAAATAAGTCCAAAAGGATCCACAACAGATCATGTGGCCCATCAACCAGTTGCAAAGAGGATGATCCTTGTATTACTATAGGAAGAACCACTGCAAAGGACTGTACATTTTGACAATTTATCTAAAACCAAAGATGAAATGCAGTGACACCAACAATGAAAATAAAACACCAATATGTACAACAGGAGAAAAATTGGTCTTCAGAATATGACAAAGAGACAAGTATGAATTTTTGTGGCTAATATTTGGCTGTTTGTAAGCACTTTTAAATTCACTAAGGCTCATTATCTCTGATTAGGTTATACGATCCTTTGGCAATCATTTAGCTTCCATTTGTGCTTTAAACCTTTCTTTTATACTACCATGGAAACTTGCTATAGGAGGACTTCAGTAATGTTTTTGCAATTATATTGTTGATTTGTACTTCAAATGGATACACAATTTATATATACATCTTTGAACATTTCAAGTGAAGAGACAAGTGACCATTGTCTATTAGCTGTGGGTAAATAAATAAATAGTATCCTGTAAAAAATCTTCTGTAGAATTGCTAGATCATATCTAGTAACTTTTATATTTATATATATCCAGTATTGCTAAATCCAAATAATATTACAGAACATGTAGTACTGAATCACTTGACCTGCAGTAATACCAACCAAGTGGTAATTAACCAGAATCCATCTTTATGAGAAAAAGAAAGTTATCCTATGTCATCTGTAGAAAAGCTTATGTTTCTGTTCACTTAATGTGTGAAAAAGTGTTTTAGTAATACTGAGCTGCCGTTAATAATAATCAATGAATTGCAAACTATAATCTTACCTAAAGTAATTTTTGGTGCTTCCTTAACCTGATTTGTCTACAGTGTATTTAGGGAATTCTTTATAGTATTATAATACTGTAATGTTAGAGTAAATTAAAGATGATTCACTAACCACGTTAACATTGTACTTCAAACCAGGAACAAACTTTTGAAGCAGGCACCCTGACTGTCCCTCGCCTACTTACCAAAAATCACAGAACTAAGGAACAATTAAGGTTTGAAGGGTTCTTTGGAGGCCCTCTTGTCCAGCACCCTGCCCAGGGCAGGTCAATGGTTCGATCAAATTGGTAGTAGTTTTATACACTGAAGTTTTAAAAATCTCAAAAAAATGGAGATCCCATAACCTTTTTGGGAAGTCTGATGCAGTCACTGGCCACCTTCACAGTCAGAAAAAGTATTTATTTTTATTGAGTTGGAATTTCCAGCGTTTCAACTTCTGTCTGTTGTCTTTTGTCCCAACATTGTGTTGCCTCTATAAGCCCCCAGTAGCTAGTGAGACAGCAAGAAGATTCCTTCTGAACGTTCTCTTCTCAAGGATTAACAAATCTGTATTTTTCACGCTTTCCTCATATATTGTGTGCTCCACCTGTCTCCATCACACTCACTCCAGCATGTCAACCTCTTTCTTGTACTAAGAGACCAAAACGAACATAGTTATTCAGAAGTGATGTCAGAAGTGCTGAACAGAGAGGAATTATTTGCCTTAACCTATGTCCTATATTTTTGCTACTACAGCTCAGCCGTCTTTGATGTCAAGATGAACAGCTGACTTGTTCAATCTGTTTTCCACTAGGACCTGAGGCTCTTCACTGCAGAGCTGCCCAGTGGCCTTGAGCCTGCACTCCTCAGAGAGAGGGAGGGACCTTTGCATTTGCCTTTATTGAGCTCCATGAAGTTCCTGTCAGCCCATATCGCCAGCCTGTTGAAGTCCCTCTGAACAGCAGCCCTATCCTCCAGCATATCAGCTGGTCCCTCTATTTAATATCATCCATAAACTTTCTGAAAGTGCACTCTGTTCCATTGTCCAGGTGATTTATAAATTATATTACACAGTAATGGCCTACGATTGATCCTTAAGGGACACCATTAGTTTGACCAGCTGGACTTTCTCCTGTGATCAACATTCTTCAGGCTAATCAGTCCAATTTTCTAGTCATATAATTGTTCACATATCCAATTCTTATCTCATCAGTCTGGCTAAAAGGATATTGTGGGAGACAATACCAAAGACCTGCCTAAAGTGAGAATATACCCTAGCCACCACTGTTCTCTTGACCACAAAGCCAGTCATAGAAGTCAGTCATGTTGTCTAAGCATATTTTGCACTTGGCAAATCCATCCTGGCTGTTCCCAGTAACCTTCTTGACTTTAATATGCTTGGAAATGGCTTCCAGGAGGATTTGTTCCACAACCTTCCAGAGGACTAAAGTATGGCCACTCTCTTGTCCTCTTTTCAGATGGGTACAACATTGTTTTTTTTCCAGTCTGCACTTTGTGTCATGAAATATCCCAAGAACATACAATATGAATTATTTATGGACAAAACCAGAAGCTGTGCTTCAGGAGTGTACCTGGTGTATTCCAGTTATTAATGGGTCTTCAGTTCAAAGACCACAACGGAGCTATTTCAGATTAAAACCTCCAAAATGCACAGTGTTGCATCTCCAGACCCCAGCATCAGACACTCCCTAAGCAGTTCATGATTCATTATTTGCTGATATTAATCTGCTAGACACAAACTTGATTGTGTCAATCTCCTGTTTCAAAAAAATTTTAGTCATGAAATTCTGAATCAAATAAATTTAATTAATTTTGTGATAAAGAAATAAGCATAGCATCTTAAATGAATAATTTATTCCACACATTTAACATCTATATATGAATAAGTGCATTTGTTCATAAAGTTTCAACTGTGAGATTTAGAAGCATATAACCTGAAGGAGATGGTTCGTTGTGAGTACTATCAATTGTTTGAGGATGATCAAATATATTCATTGTACCATACAAGGTCACCGCAATTTCATTATAACTGTAGTATTTTTTTGTTGTTGTTGTTTAAATTGTTATTGTTAATAACAACCATTCTTGTTTCAGTACTGAATTTTCAATTCAGGACAGCAGCAGCTATTTTTCCTTACAACCACTCTTAATGAAAATTAATATTTTTTTGTTCTTTAATTATTTGGAACAAGCTTTTTGCTGTTTATTTCTTCTTCAATTTATTTTTATTGACAAATAAGTGAAAAAGCAAGTAAAATTTCCAAATCTTAAGGCACCCATCAATAGTTTTGTTACACTGTGTGTCCAGATCTGTGCGGAGGTAAGAATTTTTCTGCACTCAATAATAATTTTCAGTGAATAGCTTGAGCTGTGTAAACTTTATTAGCAAACCCCAAATACTGGCTAATTAAAATGGTTCTAAAATTCTCTATGTTCAGATATCATGTCTGCATCCAAAGTGAATGACCCATTTGTTCTCATAATCTAAATTTTCCTGCTTATAGGTTAATCATATAGGACTGAATAAATCTCTGTAATCTACAATAACCATGTAGAATTCAATGTTGTTTAGTCCAATGTTTTGGCCAATCTGCCAAAAAAGTTAGTTCTTCTTAATTTTATAGGTATCTTCTGTTATCCTTGAAAAGGAAACATGACAATTCACTATGCCTTCAAATAGAGCCAGGGGAGTTATACTAACTGATTTGCTGTTTTACATCATAAGATATGAAAGCCGGTTTTATTAAAACATGAAAATTCTTTTAGTATTCTTGAGGATTTAGACCTTTTTAGGTATATTTTATAATATTAGACTGGAGTGATTTTCCAGTGTCAACAAGTCTTCTGATTTTGCTTTATGTTACAAGGCATACTGATTGATTTAATCAGACTCATAGAATTGTCCAGGTTTGAAGGGATCTTTGAGATCAGCTAGTCCAAACATCAACCTAACTCTGATAAAAAACAACAACACATCACTAAACCATGTTACATGGTTCAACCCATCTTTTAAATACCTCAAGGGATGATGCCTCAACTACTTCCCTGGGCAGTCCATTCCAATACTTAATAACCTTTTCAGTGTAAAAACACTCCCTGATATCCAATCTGAACCTCCTCTGGTGCAACTTGAGGCCGTTTCCTCTTGTTCTATTGCCTGTGACTTGGGAGGAGACCAGCCCCCACCTCTCTACAAACCTCCTTTCAGGTAGTTGTAGAGGGCAATGAGGTCTCTCCTCAGACTTCTCTTCTCCAGGACGAACAACCCCAACTCCCTCAGCCTCTCCTCATAAGGCTTACTCTCCAGACTCCTCATCAGCTTTGTTGCTCCTTGGACCTGTTCCAGCACCTCAATGTCTTTTTTGTGGTAATGGGCCCAAAACTTTACACAGTACTCAAGACGAGGCCTCACCAGTGCCATGTAGAAGGGGGCAATCACCTCCTGAGTCCTACTCACCACACTGTTCCTGATAGAGGCCATGATGTTTCTGGCCTTCTTGGCCACCTGGGCACAATGCTGACTCATGTTCGAACAGCTGTCAACCAACATCCCCATGTCCTTTTCTGCCAGCCAGCTCTCCAGCCACTCTTCCCCAAGCCTGTAGTGCTGTATGGGGTTGTTGTGACACAAATGCAGGACCCTGCACTTGGCCTCATTGAACGTCATCCCATTGGGCTTGGCCCATCAATCCAGCCTGTCCAAATCTCTCTGCAAAGCCTTTCTACTATCAAGCAGGTTGACATTCCCAACTAGTTTAGTGTCAGCTGCAAGCTTACTGAGGGCGCACTTGATCCTCTCATCAAGATTATTGAAGATGTTAAAGAGAACTGGCTCCAATGCCATGCTCTGGGGATACCACTCATGACTGGCCTCCAAATGGATTTAACTCCATTCACCACCACTCTCTGGGCAACCGTTCCAGCGTCTCACCACCCTCATAGTAAAGAATTTCGTCCTGATATCTAACCTAAATGTACCTTCTTTCAGTTTAAAACCATTGCTCCTGATCCTACCTCTACACTCCCTAATAATGAGTCCCTCCCCATCTCTTCTGTAGGGCCCCTTTAGGTACTAGAAGGCTGCTATAAGACCTAAAAGTACACTCAAAATGCAGGATAAAGTTGCAAGTTTAGTGTGTACCGTCTAAAAAAGTATTCATAACTTGAAAGAAACAAACAAACAAAAAAACCCCCACCAGTGATAGTAGATGTCAGAAAATCCTCAGAACTGGTTTAACTCAGCAGCAGCTAAAGCCATTGATTATGATGTAAATGAAGCAGAGACAGCACTAAGTATTTTCAGTGTTATCCTAAGTGCCTAAATGTATCATTACTCCTACAAATCCTGAGACAACGAACATGTAGTATTAATAAACAGAGATGTTCTACCACACCTCAGTCAGAAGATCTGACTTATGTGTACTCTTTAATTTGAAGGGTCTCCTTGTCTGGAGACACTGGCAAATTAGATAGAAAAAATGTAAGATTTTTAGCTCTCCTTTCAGTAAACAGAACATGTAATTTTAGCAGCATAATTATAGAGAAGCTAAACAGGTGTCATGGTACCAGGCCAGGTCATCTGAAATATCTTTAAATACTAACCAGAGCAAAGCAGAGAGAAGATCAAGGCTTAGCTTTCAAGTTACAATTATAAACACAAAATGAGTTCTTCTTAATTTTGTAGATACCAGGTCTGCATACAGCATTAGCCATTTTCCAGTACATTTCCATTAGTAATGTCTTTGCTGATTAGTTTTTTTCTAAATTAGCATGTTTATCCATTAGCATATCAATATTGCTGCCAACCATCCTCTTAATTTTTAGTTTTCTTGTTGCAACAAAAAATTGCCAATAAAAGCAAGCTTTACTTGAAGCCTTAATTAAGTCTAGTACAATTCTTTTTTATTTCTTTTTTTAAGCTTTTCTAATAATACTGTGTAATATTTACTCAGATTATAGATTTACTTTGCTTAATAACACCACTCACTTGAATAATCAAAAACTTAATATTTTGGTTTGGCATTAACACAAAGTATAGTATTTTGCATAGATTGGAGACGTTCTAATGAAAACCTCCCTTAAAAATAAGAAAGTCAATGTGATCACAGTCAAAATTCTTTTTGTCAGTTCTGACGTTCATCTTAAGAGGCAGTAACAGGCAAAGAAGAGAGTGCTACATGTAAACACAGCAAGACCTATTCTCATCTCCTTTACACTGTATAACAGTAGTGCTCCCATGTTAATCTGCAGAAATGTTTCTGATCAATGTTTTGCGTGTGAAAGAAGGGCCAAGCCCAATTCTTCCAAAAGATTATTTTTCTTCATATTCCTTTTTGTATCATACATAATTCTGTTCATTGCTTTGATGTGTTGAATTATATTAATTTAAAGTCAGTCACAGCAGAATAGCTAAGACTGGGTTTTACAAAAGTATACAGAAAGCTGGCTTGAACATACACCAATGCCAGCTTCTACTGCCGACACTGTTATTCAGGACAGATACTCTTGTCTGACATAATTAAATCTTGACAGTAATTATTTCTGCCGATTCCTGGTAGACTGCTGTTAAAGATATGCTTATCCACTTTCAAACACGCTATCTTATTAAACTAAATGCATCCAGTAATTACAAAGCTGCACTTTTTAAATTTGGGTTTTTCTAAAAGTCTTTTAAAAATGAGAAGATAAATCTTTCCCCAAAAGGATGCCCTGGGTTTCAAAAGGGGAAGAGCTCAGACAGTGCCTGAAACTCCAACACCTGACAAAAGAAAAAGAGAGAAAGCATATTTGTGTGTGCAGAGTACAAGCTGTTCAGAAGTTTTTGTTTTATAACTCAGTAGGTCAATTTGTGTTAAAGTTATATGAAAATGTTAATTTTTGCTGTTCATTACCATCTTCTTCAAATAACAAGTTCCCCCCGAGTCATCTTGTTAATATATTTCATATGAAATGGGCATTACCTATTTTATTTTGCTGTTTGACAGTGGGACATGGGGAGACTTCAGACAATGATCATGCTAAATATTTAATATTTCTTTTTACCTCATAAGACTATCAAAACAGGACGCAAAATAAGTAAGGAATAACGTTCAGAAAAAACACAGAAATCAAATACGTTCTGAGTTCTCTCTGAGACTCCTAAGTTGGATGAGAAAAGTAAGATCAGATCTGCCTCATATGTCTGAGTATTATTATTAAAGATTACCTTTAAACTTTTCCAGTATTCATATCTAAGAACATAAAATATTTTCACAATACAAGTACATTTACCATGAGCAAATGTTTAAACAAAAGAACTAGGAATTTTAATGAAGCACCCTCGGGAAAATGTTTAAACTTTGCCCTTAAGTTTACTTTGTTCACTAATAGGCTTCTATTTCTAGTACTGAGTAGGAAGGATAGGTTCAATGTGTTAATAAGAAAAAAGTAATAATATTTAATTAATTCTGGCTGAACACACATGGTTTAATATACTTGGCAATATCATTCTATCACATGATATGATAATTTAATGGAACTTTTTTATTTAAATTGCTGGCAAGTTTATGAAATTATAAAGCAAATAGGCCATGCACTTGGGTGTAATTGACTGTATAAATGTGTTTTATACTATACTGTTGGCAAATTAGCCAATCCCTGTCACAGAATCAATTATTATCTAGCTGTATTCTGCAAACACAATAGCAGAAATACAGCATTTTACAGAAAAAAAACCCCACCACAATTGTTAATCTTACATTGTGCATCTTAAAGTCAAGCAATAAACATTCATACACTGTATAATCATCTCACAATAATGCTGCTGCCAAATGAGTGCACATTTAAAGATTCCTTGTTGTTGAAGGAATTCTTTAACTGAAGGTGGTGGGTTTGTTTTTATTTGTCTTTTCCTCTCCGGATCAGCGAAGTGAGTAATACATATGTCAGTGACAGAAAAGTTATAAGGCTTGACCGCATGACTGAAATTTTCAAAGCTAGTTAAAGGCCTTGAACATCGACTCTAGCCCTAACCTAATGACAACTGTGATAATCTGAGTACTGTAGCAAAAATTGCGAGATGGATTCTTTTTTTAATTTTTTAATGCATGCTGTTGTTAAAGACATCAGTGGGGGATTCTGAATGAACTGACATTTTAAATTTTCTAGTTCTCATAATAATACAAAGTTATTTTTCTCTTTCATATATCTCCCTACAAGTAGGCCGTATCTAAATTATAAGCAGTGTTTAAGTTCTTGATGGTTTGAAAATAAAAATGAAGATGAGCCTGCGCTTCTGAGGAACTCAACATCTGCTGTTCTTGAAGACTGCATCAATAGCATAGCAGTTCTGAGGAAATAGAAGTCAAGAAGTCTGGACTGCCATGTCACCGGTATTCCTTCCTGTTTCTACATTCCAGCTGTGCAAGGACTGGGATCAGCAGTTGTATGGACTGTATGAACGGAGCTGCTACAAGCAGTTTCACAAGGCAGATTCTGATCACTGGTAAGAAGCTGAGCAAACCAGTAGGCAGATGGTCTAGGTCTACTTATGGATGTTTTCATGTCCTCATATGTGGGTTTTTGCACTATGATGTGCACTGTAGCTACAAAGTGAAGGATGTTCACTGTCACCCAGGTGCACAGAACTGCTTCACATGTAAACATCTTTCAACTAACTCACGTACCAAAACAGTTCAGGTATTACAGAAGGCTGCACGAGCCCACCAGACCATTGACAGTTTCTTGGCAGCTGAAGCCCACACTGTTATAACTTCAAGACTACAGAGTCCCAGACTATATGATTTAAAGCTTTCTCGGGGATGCCTACACATACTTGTGAACAGATGCATTGTAGATATCCCCAGCACTCTTAATGACATGCAGAAAGCAAGTTGTTTAGAGCTTTGAAAAGCTCTGAAAGTCTTTTACGTATCTTTACAGCACTTATGTGGGGAAAAAACACCATCCAGCTGAGAGTCATCAGAAATGCTCTGTTGTTCTAGGGCTCCAAACTCAGCACTCTCAGTCTCAGCTCCATTATTTACCAAGATGTTATTCTTTCTATGGAATTAAATTACTGATATAAATTTGAAAACAAATCTGCCAAAAGGGAAGGTATCAACCATGTGCTACTCTCTTAGAATCAGTCCCATTGAGGACACTCATGAATTTCTTATGAAAATAAACCATGATCCAGCTAGTACCCCTCTTAGTAGTATTTCCTGTAGTTCATAAACAAAGTACTCTCCTCTAAGTGTCCACTCCCGCATTCCTCATATTAAAGGCTTACATCAAGAACTTCCATGACTTCAAGTGCTCTTGCATGTGATGTTTCCATTCAGATTGTGCTGGGTTCTAAGTTTCAGGCTCTGAACTGAACTCAGATCTGAAGCCCGCTTTTCATAAATGTTAAAGTCTGAGGAGAGATTCTGCCCAGGGGTTCCCAAGCAACAGCTATGAAAATGGTAGGTTTTGTTCTATTAAAAAAAAAACTTTAGCAAAAAAAGGATGAGAGAAATGAAGCAGAATTGGGGAGGGGGAAAGGTTTCTGTAAAAACCAGAATACGTCAACTTTGTTAGCAATTAGTCTTGTTCTACTTCCTCATTCTAATTAGTTCCCTCTGACTCCTGGTAAAAATTTATCATCCCTATTTTATTCAGCTTTGGTCCTCTTACTTGTTGGTGAGGTAATTTTGAACTCTCATGCTTGAAGACATAACTTTAATTGTATGTAAAGGGAAAAATACATCATTTGGGGACCAGAAATCATAGTCGTGCTGAATGTACAACTGAAGCTGTAGAAGAAGCTGTGTCAGTCACGATTGTTGAAATGTAACCCTTTGGCGATGTCATTCATTCTATACTAGGAATCTTGGGGATAGTGGCAGCACCCTGGATTATAAATTTTAAAATACAGTATGTTTGGGACATGTTACAGAATAACTTGAAATAAAGAAAAAATACTTTAAGAGTATTGTTAGGAAATATGAGTGCACATAGGGTACAAATAATGTAAGATCTATACTTCAGGTTTTTCTTCAGGGACACAGAAATGAGACTTGTTTTAACAAATGAGTGATTTAAAAAAATCCTATTCTCCAATGTCATAGCCCACACTAAAAGAACCTAAACACACACACCCCCTGCAAAAAACCCCCCAAACCAACAAACCCAAACCCAAACCACAATATGATCACTGTTTCCTTGGATAGAAAACAGGGATGAAATTGATGTAAGGACTGTATGGCAATTACAGAGCTTGGAAAAGAAATGTTTCAAAGAAATCAAAAAGCAAAGAGAAGATCAGCAATCACTTCAGAACATGTTGTGAACTGGTTTATAATGACATAACACCGCCTGATGAGCCAAATGTTAGACAGTGCTTGGGGGTTGCATAGGTTTGTCCTCTCTAAGAGGAGAAACTCTTAAGTCAGATGTATTCATTAGAGCAGTCTCAATTATTTCTAAAGAACAAAGTTATGAAATCCTGTTTCTCTGAGTGAACTGGGGAAAAAAAAAAAAACACAATAGGGCATATCTTTGTTAACCACATGTAAGCCTGCTTCTGCAGCTGCTTCTATGTTCAAGAAGCTCTCTGTGCTCCATTACAAGGCCGTTCAGGTAATTTAGAGATAAAAAAATTCAGACACTTATAACCACTTTCTGTAATACTTTGTTTAATAGACTCAACAACCTTATTGAAAAAGCAACAAGACATTATAATTGATTAATTATTTCTATAATTTATTAATTACCCGAGTCATGGTCCTAAGCAAGGCCTTTGATCATGATCATTTACATAGAAATATCCTTCTTGCCTACAGAAAAATGCTTTTCTCTTGAAAAGAACAAAATCCAGTATACAGCATGTGATGATAATCCAGGAGGAAGATTGCAAAATTTGTTCAAGAGAGAACTGGGATCTTACACTTCATAAATATTTTTATAACTCTTGGTTTCATATACATGGTTGAAAAGAAGATGGTGAAAAATTAAAAAACTAAGGGGATGTAAGCAATTTTGGGGTGTATTCTCTGAACGCGGTACATATTTGAAAGATTTCTATCAGGAATGAAACACTTTTTCATAGATGTGTTTCTATTAGATACTGAAATATAAAAAGTTATCTCCTTGTAAAAGTGGAAAAGAAAAAGAACATAACACAATGTGGATATGCGATACATGTGAATGTTCAAGTTCAAATAGTTCACGTCGTATTTATGTTTCAATGATAAAGCAACCATCTATGAAATTCTGCTTTACTTTCCCTTGTCTTTGAATGAGTGAGAGAGTTATAAATAAAATGTTGTTCAAGGAGTTGTGTAAATAAATTGGTATAATTAGGTGTCATAATTAAGGTGCCCATTGATGTTCCAGATACATTTACATAATTGTCAGTGCTAAAATGAAAATAATTGTTTGTCAGAATCGCTTCTGTTAAGACTGATATTTCCTTACTTTGTATTAGTTTATTCTAAGTATTTGTTTAGAAAATATTCTAAACTCTCAGTATAAAATGACTGCACACAAGCCAAAAGCAGTGAACAAAATTTACCATCTTGGAATTCAGACAATATATCTTGCCTGGTAGCTTGTAATACGTCTTTTGTGTAGTGGCCAAACTCTATGCTTTCAACGTCCTGTATGAGGACGTTCATGTTCATAAGAAACGTCCTGTTCATAAGAAGTTACACCTAAAGAAAAAGCCTTTAGATTGGTTCATTGCTTGGGTTTTTTCACAAATTTGCTTTTATGAGTGGCATTACTTGTGATATTCATGAACCAGAGTACTCACACAAGTAAGTATCTTACTTACACAAGTATCAAGAGGAAGAGAATTAAGTCTTGTGCCAGTTCATGTAATGCAGCTTTTAGACTACTGCCTTAGAGAAGGAGCTCAGATTCACGCTTAGCCATGATATGACAGTGAGTATTGTGAATACTTACAGTTTTGTTTTATTGAGTAACAGACTACCCTGAGATGTTAAATGCAAATGTTTTTAACCAAAGAAGGAATGTGTTACCAAATATTGTTATTTTGAGCTAAATGATCTTGTGTTAGTATAAAGCAGTATTCAAGCACAGCTGCAGTAATCTAAGAAACTTGAACAAGTGGAGGGATATCGGATTTTATAAATCCTCTAGAATCCTTTAGAAATAATGGAAGAATTTTTTAATAGAGTTGTTATAATTTTTATTGCCCTTAGTACTTCTCCTTTTTCCCTACCCTTTCCCTTCAAAACTTCTCTTCTTCTCTAATCGGAAGATAAAATTCTCCAGGACAAAAAATGAATGTCAAAATGTGCACTTAAACAGGCAGTTCTCCCTATTTTGTGCTATTGATATCAACTATTGGACCAAAGCCACAATCAAAATACGACAAAATATAGCTCTATAGTAGCCATAGTTTTATCAGGGAAGAAGGGACAGTTAAGGTACAAAGCATTCACTATTAAAACCATCTGTACTTAATATGGTAGAAGAAACTCTCCATCAATGTCAGTTAGATCCACACCTCTGCACATAACCAAAGATTTATTTTTGTAGTAGTCAGCAAACGAATCAGGTAAGAAAATAAAGAATGAGATTGAAAGATTTACACTTCCTTTATATACACATTATATATATATGTTATTTTATAATATGTTATATTATTTCTAAATGTATATACTTAAAGAGACCTGAGTATTTGTCCTCTTTTAAACTGGCGAACAGGCAGCTTCTAGGGAAACTGTTCTGCCTTCTATTCCGTAATACAAGAAAAGGTTTGTCATGGGCAGTGGCAATAGAGAAATTTAGCATGGTCTTCATTTCTTCCATAATAATGAAAAAGAGGGCCTTACTGAATAAACAGGCATTCATTCTTGTAATTTTGTTTCTGTGAGAATGTCATTATATTTTCATCATTGAGAGTGGAGAAAAAATAACCAAAACCTTTGACTGAATTTGGCAAACTCTTTTTCTCACATAACAGTAGCTAACCTTTTAAAATGCAAACTACCTATCTGGCCAGGGAAAAATCTAAATATGCACACTGGACCAAACCCCTTTGTGATTTTATTTATCAATTAATATATAATTTCAACATTTGAACATAATATTTACATACTTTCCCATATTTTACAGCTGATCTATTTATAACAGTGTCAGCAGTGCTGTGAAAAGCCATCAAAACTAATCTTGATCAACTAAGAATAGGGCTGACATCAAGCTCTTGAATATTCTGCTTTCATGAAAAGTCCCTCTACCTTTAATAGCATTAGGTTTTCTATGGGCTAGAAGATTATAATAATTTTAAACACTCAAACTAAACCAACTTGAAATTCTCTCAAGCAGTAAAAGTCATTAAAAAAAAAAAAAAAGGGGGGATAGCATAGAGAAAGGATAAATTTCAGGCACTTTCAAGAACCATCTTTGCTAGGCCTTTCAGGCTGGTTCCTACCAGCCTTTCCAAATCACTTCTGCCATCAATTTAAGCCTAGCTGACCTACAGTTTTTATGGTGGAGGTACATCAAGTCTCACAGTTTACCAGCCCAGCACTAAAAATTTGTCAGAAAAAAAGCATCCTTGAATATTCTTCTGGTGGGCTTTCTACCCGACAGCCCTCTGTAGAGAAAATTTTACTTCTAGCTCTTTTCTGTTCAAAATGGGCTTTCATCGGCAGTTGGAAATAGTCTTTTCCCATGAGGAAAGGAAAATGAAAGAAATTAAATGTTTGGAAGGCAAACACAGTTTAACATTCCTCAACCTTGAAGTTAGGGAACACTCATATGGATTTAATTGGAACTTGGACAGGAGGAAACCTAGACTGAATATTGTCACTTTGTCACAGTAAATGATTTTAAAATGAGAAAGAATAAATCTCTAGGGAAAAATCACAACCAAAAAGAAATCAATCTGAAAACTGAGGGATTGTATTTCACAGACCACAGAGATGCTGAAAGATAAACTGCTGATTTCTAGATACTGAAAGTATCTAGATGTTATCTAGTACAAAGTCCCACCTAGAGCAGCATTATTATCAACATTTTATCAGGTCAGCCATGGCTTTGCCTAGGTGAGCCTTGAAAACAACCAAGGATGGAGATCCCATGGTCTTTGGGAACCTATTCTAGTTCCATGACGCTCACCTAGAGATTTTCCTGATAGCAAGTTGGAACGTTCCAAGCTGCAACACATGACTCTTTCCTCTTGCAATATCATTTGACAGTACCAAGAGTGGTATCATCTCTATAAATCCTATTCAAGCAGATGTAAGCTTCAGCTGGATCTCCCTTTAGCAACCACTCCACCAGATTACATAAAGCCAGGTCCCTCAGCCTCTCCCAGTAGGTCATGTACACACAAGAACCCAAACTGTACGGATATCTCTGCTGGACCTCTCTTGTTTCTCAACATCTCTCCTGAACCAAGGGAGCTATGACTGGTCAGGTACAAAAATCACAAAAATCAGAACTTCTAGATTTTTTTCAACTGTTTGTTCGGAACCAAAATCATTTTGGGACACCTTGACAACATGAAAGGCACTTCCAATGAGTAATAAAAAATAAGGTAACCTTATCTACTTCATACATTTCTCCCTAACTTTCAACTTTGTCTATTTTGTTCTATAAACTTTGAATTTTTATTTCTTTTCCCAATTATTACTTTAAATAATCACTGGGATAGAAAGAGGACAATGCTTTCTGAGGTAGATATACAAAGAACTACAGTAGATGGTATCATCAGAGGTCTTTCATGCATTATAACAGAAGCCACGATGTGGTCTTTTTCCATTGTTCCTACAAGTGCCCAGGAAACTCAGTTCAGATTTTCTTCCCATAAAGTAATTTGACATTTTCTTCCTGTTTACAGTCTCTCAGACCGCAATAAATGCAGACATTTTAAAGCAACCCAGTCATTCTACCTGAGCCTGAAGGATTGCAGAAAGAGTATAGAAAGCTACCAACAAGACCAGCAAAAATAGAATAGCTCCCAACAGAATGAGAAATCACACTGACAATGTGGCCACTTGCCACAGCCATTACCATCAACAGAGAAGCAAAAAGGAAGAGATTTTCTACTACCTTACATAATTTTAAGATTTGTAATAGCAGTGAACTTGATAAATTCTTTTGATTATCAGTTTGCCTGATAATCTGGGTTGATGAGTGCCTCTCCCTGCCATCACAGCAAGCTCTGCCCTGCCAGGGCCACTGACGTCTCTGCCCTGCCAGCTTTGTGGCAGCTCAGCTTTTGGCTTATGGCTCCCCACCCTGCTGGCAGCAACTGGCCCTCACAATGTCCTGGGTCCCCACACTCAAGGCAAAGCTTCTGAACTTTTGCAAAGGTTTAAAAGTAGCTCTGAAAATATGAGACAGCAATGCTGGTGGGGACCCACTGTTTTTCCTCCAGGGGAAGGTTGTAAGAGTTTTGCTGCGGAAAGTGAAAAGACATGTCAGCATGAGGATGGTAATGTCCGTTTTGCTCCAAAGTCTCTTTCTTACCTCACTTGTGATACGTGAAATCACTTATTCTTAAAGTAGGGATCACTGAAAACCAGAGAAAGAGTACAGATCTTCACGAATATGAAGTTCTGACTTCCTTGTCCTTGTTTACCAGGGAAAATATCATGCTTTCAATTCTTTCTAAATATATAGTAGTAACACTGTAAGTTCCCTGGGGCAGAAACATGCTTTCATTATGCTTTTGTATAGCATCTTGTAAAATGGGACCTCACTTCCGTGTGGTCTGCAGGGAGTACTATAACCAAATGAATAAGTAATGCGTCCAGAAAACACATCAAACACAGCATCACCTACTGCACAGAACATCAAAACTGCTAAAAATGTCAACAGAGTAGACTTGCATGATGGCCTAGGATAAAGTAACGTAGAAGCAGGCAGTACATCTTCCTGAAAATTGTTGGAAATGTGTACTTTAAAGCACAGAAAATGCCATATTTTGTTTATATGCAAAAGTAAGGTGTGGCTTGTTGATAGTTAATTAAATAAAGGAATCTTAAAAAACACATTTCTACATATGTGTAATTAATACAGTTACTAATCAAAATATAAAGCTTGTGAACGTACTTCATAAAAACTAAATTTGAATAAACAAGTTATCTCTTTGTAGGAACTTAGGAATGTTCTCTAAATTATATCAATATTTCTTTAATTATGTTTAGGAAAAAGGTTACTACAAAAAAAGCAGTCTGCAATACAAGTAATCCATCTTAGTCGATTTTACCCATGTGAGTAATAAATCCTCCCTATTTGCCAACTCAGCCAACAGATATGCTTGACTGAGTCAGGAGAATTGATAGCCTTCTTGTAAAAATCTATTACAGACCAGATCAGCATGTCCATAATCTCAGGGTTCTGCACCAACTCTTTCTTCCTCTGAAATGACCTCACTTGTGAACAAAATAGTCTTTTTATCAGATCGATAAATAGAACTTACATTTATATTTGTTTGGCTTTTTTCTCCAAATTATTGATTAATATCTATCTTAGGAAAATGGCAGAAGAACCATCCCACTACAAAAAACCAAACTGTGACAATTTTTAAATGGCCATCAATCTCCTTTATGAAAGTACTAAACACTAGTAATTCAAACTCGATTGTCTAGGATAGAAACACATCATCAGCCCTACCCATATAATAAGCAACATGTTTTCTGAAGCACTCAGTAGTATCATAAGTTACCCACAACTGATCCACTACCTCCCAAAAACCCTCTCTGACTGGGGACTTCTACTTCAGCTTTCCTATCGTCAATACTACTTTCCCCAACTCTTACATATAGATGAGGTTACTTCCCAAAGGAAGTACTGAGTGTTATGAGAAAGGGAGACTTATTTCTAAAAAGAGGTGAGCCAAAATACCAAAAAAAAAAGAATAGTAATCAACAGAGTCTACTATTGATAATATCCTTTAACTAGGAAAGCACAAAGTCCTATGCTAACCTGAAAGGGCAACCTCTGATGATGGGAAGTTATTGGCTTTTTCAGCTGCGTTGGCTTTATCACATCTACTCTACTTAGTAAGTGTGACGGACACTTCATGTCAGGGATTTCGATGTCATTCAGGCTGACGGGGTTTAGAGATGATATATCTTTCTTGCTTCAGTTGGGAACACAGTGTATAAAAGAAATTGTGTGGTCACACTCTTCAAAGTTAAATGCAGACCAGAGGAAAAAAAGTTAATGTGCCTGACTGCAGTATTTGCTCTTAGCATGCAGTTGTAAGCTTTGAAAGTCCCGTTTAAGTATCTCTTTTTTAAGATAAATACCTATTAAGTAATGTATATGCACAAGCTGAAGTGTTAAATGGTTTGTTGAAACCTATTAGAGTACACAAGATGATAAACATAAATTATAGCTAATATACTGCACCAGTGATTTTTAAACATAAAAATTACTGACACTGTAAAAACACACTTGAGTCATCGTAGCAGCATAATAGCACTAATCCATGTTTATCCAACCGTGCACTTTTCAAAAACAACACAAACCTCTAATAAATGCTTTGGCTTCACCTTGACAACTTATATGGGTTATTGCCTCGTTCATGCCTGGATAACCATGTGTTATGACTTAAATGTTCTTTAATATCAATTTATGCCTTGAAGAAAAAGGATTGAATAACATAGTGTACATATGGTTCAATTTATTACAGCAAAACAATCATTTTAGTTTGAAGATATTTTCTCATGGTGCATATCATAGAAATCTTATTCAATAGAGCTCTCAATAAACCAGATTTTTTATGTCACAATAAATGAAACTAAGGCAGCTAATTGTTGCTAAGATTCTAAATAGAAGAGTCTATTTGGCTTTCTTGTCAATCAAGAAATAAATTCCTTAACACTTGTATTTCTGGATTCTAATGCCTCTAATTGGATTTTACACTATCTGATTAACGATGTAGTTTATAGACTACTGTAAAAAAAACCTGATACTTAAAAAGTAGAAGAGGAAATTGTGGGCTGTCAGCATTTATGGAAAAGGCCAAGACAACATCAAGTAATTCAGTGTTTTTGCAAAATGGCAACGAAAAGCATAAAACCTGGTCAATGATGCCTCATTTGTGGTAATCTTGTTGTGTGTCTGTGACACAAAAAAAGACCCCAGAGTGCTTTTCTGAAGAATATTAAAATATGTAATAGTCTGTACTGAAAATGGATTGCAGTTTTAGGAAATTACAAAACCAAAAAGAAATCCACATTTTAATTTAGAACCAAAAGCCACGTATAAGCTCAAAATTCAACCAACAGACTGGTGATACATAAAACTCTTACAGAAACAGGTACAAGCACAAGGCAGAAATCATGCAGCAAAATACAAAATAACCTTGTTGCTTCTGCAATACTGATTTTTATTGCCAGTCTCATTTTCACAAACTTTTCACATTTTCAAAAGATGCTTATGGTAGTCTTTCAGACAAAAAAAAAAATCTTGTCATATATGAAGAAATAGCAATCCTAGAAGAACTGCAGCTGCAGACATACAAGTATGTCTGCTGTCACACAATCCCTGTTATAGGGTGAAGCAGACTGGCTATAAACTAATTCAATACAATTACCGTAGAAGCAGCAATGGCTGTGAGCGCTGTTGCTCTTGTTATGATCAAGAGTTTCACAGTAGTCAGGTCTTAGACAACTGACACATTTTGAAATATTCACCTTTAGGTCACAAGTTCTTGCACACTATCTGTGCATATGTGGATCTAGCAAGTTTGAATAAAAGGTAGTTCAGCTATTTAGAGGAATCTAAAACCTTCATCTTTCAAGTTAAGAAAGAATCTTGGTACCCAAATTTGAATAGGACAATTATTGAAATGGGCAAGATTGTAAAACAATTTAAAGATGGGAAGTGTCAAAAAGAGCAATGCCTCAGCTTATTTTGTAAGGAACAGGTTTGATTTCACAAACTTATAATCATCAGACAATCATATCCAAAAAATATGCAGCTCTCAGTAATTAAGAGATCCACCTATTGCAGTAGAGCCAGATTAAATCCAAAGTTATTTTGTTTGTATTATTATTGTTATCAATATTGGGGTATCATGTGATGATACATAAGACTGACAAGCTGTAATGGATGGAACAGGTTCTTTGGGAAGTATAAGCAGGGGCAGTTGTCCCTTACGTAAGAAAGTGGTGGGAATACATGAAGTTTTGCTTAGGATGGAGTCAATCTCAGTTTATGGGTTAGGATTAGTAAATGGAACAGAATAGAATAGAATAGTTAAATTAGGGCAGATTTTGACCTCTTTATAGAATGTCTTGGAAGAATCCCATGAGATGCGGTCTTGAAGAGAAGAGTGATCCAGGAGAGCTAGTTCATTTTCAGTTATCTCCTCCTCTAAGCTCTATATACAGGAAGTCAAACAAAGGAGACAGGAGACATGCGTACATGAACAAGGAGCTCCAAAATTAAAAGAAAGTATTCAAGAGGTGGAAGCAGGGTCACGTGACTCAGTGGGAATACAAAGATATTGAGTGTGCAGCAAGAGGGTTAGGAAAGCCAAAGCCCTGCTGGAGTTGAATCTGGAGAAGGATCTGTAGGTCAACAAAAAATTTTTTCTACAGGAATAGGAAGACTAGGGAAACCACATGCCTGCTGCTGAATGAGGCAGGGAACCTTGTGACAAGTGTGTGGAAAAGCCTCATAATGCTTTTTCTGAATTCTAGAGGGAGAAGAAGATCAGGTTAGGGAATTTATAAACAGATTGGCTATATACAAGTCCATGGGACATGATGTGATGTGTCCATGAGCAGTGGGAGAGCTGGCAGATATAATTCCAAGTGCATTCTTGATTATCTTTGAAAGGTCCAGTCAACTCAGGGAAATTCCTGAGGACTAGAAGAAAGCCTAGATAGGTCACTCCTATCACCAAGAAAAGCAGAAAGGGTGATTGCGGCAACTATGGGGCAGTCAGCCTCCCCTGAATCCTTGGGAAGGTGATGGAGCAAACTCTTCTGGAATCCCAAAAATATTAAGGACAGGAAGATGATTTGGACTAGTCAGTGTGGATTTATAAAGGGGAAATCACATCTGACTAACCTGATAGTCTTCTACAACAAGATGACTAACTTGGTGGAGAAGGGAAATGCAGTAATGTTTATTTTCACATTGGCAAAGCATTCAACACTGTCTCCTATAACAGCATCTTCATAGACAAACTCATGAAATATAAATTAGATAAAAGAACAGTGAAGAGAGCTGACAACTGTCTGAGCTCAGAGGGCTGTGATCATCTGGCAGAAATCCAGCTGGAGGCCAGTGAGTATGTACCCAAGGGGTCAATAAGCAAGCCAATGCTGTTAAACATCTTCATTAATGACCCAGATGATGGGGCAGTGCACCCTCAGCAAGTTTGCAGATGAGAGAAAATTGGGAGGAGTGTTTGGCAGACCAGGTGGCCCTGCTGCCATTCTGAGGGACTGTGACAGACTGAAGAAATGGTCGAACAGGAATCTCATTAACTTCAGCAGAAGAAAATTAAGTCTCACACCTAGGAAGGAATAATTCCTTGCAATACACACTGGGGTCAACTGGAAAGCAGCTTTGCAAAGGAGAAGTGGTGGGTCCTCATGTGCAATGAGCTTATTTTTAGCCAGCAATGTGACTTGAGGAAAATGTGGCCAACAGCATCTTGGCTGCACAAGAAAGAACATTTTCAGCACATTGAGGGAGGTGATCCATCCCTTCCATACATCACAGGTGAGGCCACATCTGCAGTGATGGATCCAGGTCTGGGATTCTCAGTGCAAGATAGATGTGGACATACTGGAGAGAGTCAAAAGAAAGGGCATGAAAATGATGAAGGGCTTGAAGCATGTTATGTACAAGCAGAAGCTGAGATAGCTAGAATCATTTAGCCTGGAGATGGCTCAGGATCAGGAGGATCTTATCATAAACACCTGATGGGAGAAAGGTGTACATAAACACCTGATAGGAGAAAGTAAAGAAGATGAAGACCCATCAGTAATGCCCCATGAAAGGAGGAGAAGGAACTGGCACAAAATGAAATATAGAAAATTCCATTTAAATATAAGAAAAAATGTTTTTACTGTGAGTGAGATCAAGCACTGGAAGAGGTTGCCCAGAGAACTAGTGGTACATCTGTCCTTGCAGATATTCAAACCCAACCAGACATTCACACCCATTTATTCATAAAAGGGTTTAGAATATGTCTAATCTCTATCTAAAACTTCTACACTTACATAGATTTCTAAGAATGAAGTTCCATACTTTAAGCTTTTCTCCCAAAAAATTTCTAGCCAAACCAGATTTCGTAATAGTGTATTGTGATATTACTGACTACAAAAGAGCGCCATCTACAGATTCTTCAACCTCAGTTCCTGGAGCAGGTACATTTTCTGATGTTGCCATGCTACTAAATAACTAGGAACACCATGAAATAGGTCAGCTATGGCTGACCAAACATGATTCCACATGCAATATAAAATTAAATATAAGTATTTACAGTTCTCCATTACTTTCAGTAATGGAAAACTCTGTCTGACAAGAACCGAGGCCATTAGAAACAGCAAATAAAAATCACACACTCCTCATGGTCCACTTTACATGGATTGGGTTGTTTGGGTTTTTTTTCCCCTCAGAATAATGCTCATGACGACATTTTTTTTAAAAAGTGTATATATTGTATATATTGAGTTATTAAGATAAAGTCAGTACTCCCAAAGATCTATAGTGAAAGCCATTGTGGTCTGGATTTTGAAAAACTGATTAAACAGAAGGCAGGAAGAGGAAAAATTATGAACAGTCAGTCATGTATTACCAAAGCTTAGAATACTTTTTTCATGCTTCTACTTCTTTTTGTTGTGAATAGAGCAAAGACTGTCCTTATTGGACATTCAGTAGCTCTTCCCTTTCCAAACTTAGATACAGATTTAGCAAATGAAGGAATAAGCCAATCCTGAGAAATATGCAGATGGGTACAACATTATCATTAAAAAAATCCATTATGCATTTCAGGTAAAGAACATTGCTCAAGACTGAAAGACCAAAGAATATATTTATTTGTATACCTAGCTCAAAGCAGCTACTGAGCAAGCTCTACTCTATTCTGGCAGTGCCTTGGAAACTTGATGTTGCCTCACTGAAATCATTTGTGTTCCATAACGTCTCACGCCTCCTCCCAGCTCTACCTCACATCCTCTTTTTCTTTTCTTCTTTCGTGCAGGTGTGTATGTCTTCATGTTCATGGTGAACTACTGCACCCAGTAGTATGAAGCCTGAAGAACTGGCATTTCCTTGAAATGACACCCTACTCAAAAGCATAAGGTGAGAGCAGGGAACAGAATTAATCTGTATGGTTGAATGATTGAATGAATGATGACTGAAAAGCAAAGTAATGAAATGCTGTCATCTTGCAAGACGAGATAGGAAAGGGTGCATACTGTGGTCAAAATGTGGCTTCAGAAGTACTAGTGTGAGCATATACAAGTATTGGTACAGAAACAAAGAAGTCTGGAATGTTTGTGGAAATTGTTGCTTACTGACAGTTCTCAAATGGGTGTATGTCTTTATTTGGGCCATTTTAGCCAAAAGCTCAGGAAGATTTTCTTTCCTAAGAGCTTTACAACTCTTCTAGAATTGTTAGTTCTTCATGAATATGGACCATTAAGCCCAACTTTAGCAAAAACTAAGTTGTCAGGGCTGTGGAAACACTTGAGCTGAGATTGAACACAGAGCTCAAAGTTTTACTTACAGGCAAAGCAAAAGCCTTTGACATTGATCACAGATATACAGAATCATTGTTGTTGGAAAGGGCCTCTGGCTTCACCAATTCCAACCACATGATGACCCAATCCAGTCCAATCCAATCCAATCCAATCCAATCCAATCCAATCCAATCCAATCCAATCCAATCATCCACATTCCTTATGCATTAGCTGGGTAGACCTAAGTGGCTAAGAGTGAGATTTACAGCAGCCAAGGAAGTGAATGAGGAAACAGCTAAGCCAGACTGCAAGTACCCTGGCAGCTGAAGTCCTAAAATTTTTTTTTCCTGTGCTCTGCCTGAAGCCATGACTCAGGCAGGTGTCTGCACTTCTTGAACAAGAATCCATCCACCAGAAAATCATCTAAGAGGTCTGAGGAGAGGTGGCAAATTACTATTTCTGGGGTTTGTTTTGTTTTGTTTTAAAGTGAAAAGTTGTACTTTTAAAGTTGTTTTTGTTTTAAAGTCGTACTTTTGGCCCTGTTCACCAATGTCTTTGTCTTCTAGGCGTGTGCAAACATCACCCAGTGACTTGGGCCTTTGAGACACTTTCGCATGAGAAAGACACTGAAATGCTCTGCCTGCAACAATGGAGTTATGTTTAGCAGCAACTATTTGTGTGTGTCCTAAATATATTGCAAGTACTTTCAGCCAAAACAAGCAGAATCATTACCTGGCCTGAGTTAGATACCTATGTAAACACACACATTTTACATAAAGCTTAGACATGTTCTACATCACTTTGTGTAAGTCTTCTCAGTAAGCACAAGTAAATGTCGTAACTATTTGAAAACAACATCACAGAAACATGGTTGCAAATCATGCAGACATATCTGGATATCCTCTAGTACAAGCTTCTGCTCAAAGCTTGGGTTTGAATATCTCCAAGAATAGAGGATCCATGACTCTTCAGGCAACCTTTTCCAGTTTTGAACATATTTTAAAGTGTTTTCACTTGTAAACTTAATACTGAAGGAATTAAGCCAAGGGATTCTATGTTTTGTTGCATTTCCAGTATATTCCATCTTCATATGAGAGAGAATTACACAAAAGCAATCTCTAAAAGTAATATAAGTTAATTCATTTTTTTTCTCTCTCTCTTTCTTAGGAATTTATCCAACTTCTCTTATAGAAGACTGTGTCAGGATACTTCACAGTTCCAGTGGATTTAACTTCACAGTATCCTTGAGCTATGAAAGAAAAGTAGTTACTCACACAGAGAAATTAGGTACAGAGGAATTAGGTGGACTCCTACAGTCATTCAGGAAGACCATGACAATGTAAGAAAAGGATTGGGTCTCTGAGCCCTGACAAGGATCTGAACCAAATGACTGCATTGTTCTGCCTCCTTTTCCATATTCCACATCTCAGACAATTTTCTTCATTCCTTTTGGGAAGAGAAATAAAGGCAATCAGGAGTTCAGTCTGAGAGATCAATAGAAATGCATGGAAGCAAAAACCACAAGGAAATGTGTCACTTGAAAGGAGCTTAAGTGAAAAGAAAAATTCTTCCTTTTTTTAAGGAAAAAGTCACAGCATCAGGTAAGGAAGGATTCAAAACAAGACAAGAGTGCTTATGGCTGTAGCTCTGTTTACAGACAACATTCTTCCCTCTCTTAATCCTGAGCTTCTAAGAACTAGGGTATGTTCAATGTCAGTTATTGCTTCACATCTTTGCCTTGGTACATGCAGTTTGCTTGAAGACATTATTTAACGATGGCTTGCCAGTCACAGTTTCGTATTCCCTGAAGTTCCTGGCAATTTTTCTGTTAGTCTCACCTTTTGCTGAAATCATAGATTTCTCTCTCTGCAAAAAAACCCACATTTTGTAGCCAGTCATTTTGTACCCTATAGTACCCAGAAATGTGAGTGAGTTTACAGGCTAAAGAGTAATATTAAAAAAAATACACAAAAAGTCATAATGAAAATAGGACCTTTTTTTTTTTCTTCAATAAAGATCTTAACAAATAGTGAAAGCTTGCTCTGTCACTGTCCCCTGTGAACTATGGCAATGGTATAGCCATTCTTTTTCTCTTTAGAAAGACAGACCTGTGAAGCAATTTTAAATTTTAGTGGAAGCTAAAATATGAATGAGAATGTTAACAAAGCCTATATTAAACTCTGCATTGCACATTTAATAAAATTGTTTCAGACAATTAAGACATTATTGTATCAATATAATTTTTTATCCATTTATGTAAATGTAATTATTTATTTGCTAATATTTCTCAGTAGTTTATTTTTTTAAAATCCATATTGTTTTTCTCTGGGAAAGCTGGATAGGAATTTTTGATATGAGAGCTGTTTATTATTTATTTTAAATTAAGAAATCTCTTTCTCCAGGAATGTTCCTGAAGCTGGACTTCACCTTAGCATTTTTCAAAACAATCATTCCCAGCCTAACAGCTAATAGTCATGTATGCCATAGTACAAAATTATTTAACTTTAAAAGACTAAAGAACCCATGAGAACTACGACCAAACACATGAGCTGACTACTTTTCAGCCTAGGAAATAAAGCTTCTAATTTTTATTTAGAATTATATTTTTCCTGTTTTCCTTGACCAAAGACCATCCAACAGCAGAAATACAGAAGTCTACATACAACCTCATTTCAGAATAACATCATGCTGTAATGAAAACCTTCGCGCTTCTGATTTCTTCTTTCTGTTTTAACTCCACTGCAAATGCATTTCTCACACAAATACTTAACAAAATCAGTCCAGACAGACATGAATCAACAACACAGCAGGTTTATCTGGGCCAAAACAGGTGTGTTACTCTAACTATGTACAGCTGTTGCATATGACAGAAGGCATAAATAAAAAAAGCCTCTTTGAATTCTTCTGCAGCTGCAAAGGATGTGGGACCAGAGTCTGATAGGGAAAAAATATACAAATAAAAAAAGTTAAAATTCCAGATACACCAATTCAGGGAAAACTTTCCTGGTGATTTAGAGAGGCTGTTACCTTTGTACCACCTTTACTCTCAGGTGCCACTTGCTAGGATCTAAGCTACACAAAAGGCATTCTGAATCTTCTGTTTGATTAAGTTGAAGTCTCACATTTTAGCACCCTGACTAGTGGCATTACTCAGCAACACCCATGTCTTACACCAGGCAAACCCACTGAGATCCAAATCTCTATTCTTTGAGAGGTGTCTGTAGAGGGGTCTTCTCACAGAGCTACAGGGAAAAGTTATACTGTTCAAAACCTATTATGTGTGAAAACCTACGCCTTAAAGCATGTGATTGCTTCCCTGCTATGAAAGAACTACCTGGTTTTGCTGAACAGCCACACTGATAATAAGGAAACAGCACAGCAAAGCACCATGAGAATGACATCCAGCCTGGTATATTGACCGTTTAGTGGTAGAATTTACTGGTACTGAAGAGACAGCTACAGTTCCATACCACCTTGTGGTACACAGAAGTTATAGCAGTATTGAAGAGTATATTTTCTTTAAATTGTTCAGAACATCCATATTTTGAGGCTGCTTATCCTCAAAACAGGTCCTTGACACTTCAGATCCTTGAAGAAAAGTCTCAAATATAAAAATCAATTACTGTGCTTCCACAGCTTGCTTCTTCACTCTAACCTCTGCATCCAGTGACATACAGAAATATAGCATTAATAAAAACACTTGAAAGGTTCAGTACTCCTACCCATGCAAAAACCATAGTTCTTCCACAGAGGGAGTCTGAACACTTAATATAGTGGGGCTAGTATGATATCAGTTCTGAAATATACCTTTATTTAATTATCACCAGGGTAACCCTGTGAGCTTCCATTGATAGATTTTTTTCTTATTCTCTTTGAGAATCAGCATAAAAATGCAGAATTATCTTCTCTACTGATTTTATTTATTAGCTCTATAGAATACTTTTAAGTAAACAACTTTCAAAGCTGACATGTAGGACTGCAACATGTTTATTCACAAAACAAGTGTTTAAAAGAACATTTAAAATCAAGGAATGACTCTTCCCTGAAAGGTTAAGGGAACAGAGAGCAGTCATTTGTGGTTTTGCTGGTGGTAACTGAGCTCACAGTGAACTCTAAAGGCTGGGCAGGAAGATTAACTGTCCATTGCCAAACTGTGTCAGCATTTGTTTCTGTAATTAGTAATTTTGTTTCTTATTCATAAAAAAAAAAAAGGAAGTATATTTAAAATGTGGCTGCTTTGTATGGGGTAAATTCTAAGTCAACCATAAGTCTACTGAGTGTAAAGGGTTATAAAAAAAAAAAAAGACTGAGACAAATTTATTCATAATACTGCAGAATTACAAAGAAAATAATGTAAAATATTGTATAGTATGAAAAGGCTGAGTATTTCTGTGATGAATACAATTTAGATGGACAGGAAATTCCTTAATGTTTGCTTATTCTCTTCCCAGAATGAGTGAGTCGTGGAATGGACTCAGAAATATGGTAAGTTAGTAACAGGCAGTGTCAGAGGACCATGAACTGTGTTTTCTGATTGTGATGAAAACATTTTGTGGTTTTCTTAGAATGAACCTTAGTTATACAGGAGTAAGGACTATCCATTCAAGGAAATAATTTTTATTTATTATATATTTTTATTTTCTTCATGTATTTCATTTTTCTCAGTGTTAAAATTAATACTGAGATGGGACTGAAAACACATTAGATATATTCAGACCATGTAGGGAAAAAAACCAAATCCTCTCCTGAAGAGCATAAACACCAAGAAGTACGTGTGATGTGGCATATCAGTAAATAGCTACCGACATGTAAAAGCAGCACTGTCATTTTAAAAAACTCACAGTAGATTTCTGTAGAATCTGGTGATTACAGACAAAAATCTGCTAACTGCTTTAGGCAGATGATCTGGCCATGACAGGTCAGGGCAAAAGTCCACTTAGCCCAGTTCCAATCATAGATTCTTTGAAGCAAAGTGTAAGAAACAGGACAAGAAAGAGACCCCTTTATTTAAAATAATCTGCTGTCTCTAGGCAATCATTAGGTCAGGGGTTATGGATATCATTGTGTTTAGTAGCGTAAGGTTTCTCTATCTCAAGTGCTGTGAAGTTCTTTTGTTATGAAAAGTAATTAATGTCTTTTCAATTATCAACTTTTTCAATGCCATCCATATTATTATCCCCCCCAAGTCACCACTTTTCCAAGCTGAAGAGGCCCAACAATGGACCTCACAAAACAAAAGCTACTACATACTCACAGCCATCCTGTTGCACCTCTTTACCTCTTTAGCTTACTTTTGAGTTTGGGCTGATTTTGCATTGTTTGGGCCTTTCAAGTTATGTACATAATATGTATCCGCATCATAAAAATGGTGTTTCTTTTTTGTTTTCTGTTTCTTTTAGAATAGTTTCTAATAATTTATTTAATTTTTTGACCCAAGGAAGGAGATCTTGTTTCCTGAGAATGACATGAATTTTTCTGAAGATTACCTATATATAAAGGCATTTTAAAATATCTGACACTTGTGTATGTGCCTGTGGCTTACTATTAATTATCTGGATTATAGTAAATCCTAGGAATCCTTGCAATACATTTCAGACTTTGGCCAGCAGCTTTACATTTAGCAACTTTGGTAGTGTTTATTCTCCTACAAGTGTGAGCATTAAATACGGCATTTGATGAAGTCTAGTACTTCTTTACATTGCCTTTCTCTCCCAAAATGTCTTCACACTGGCTTTAGAATGCTAATCTTTTTGCCTATATGATAAGAACTTAAGCTTATAAGAGCTGGAAAGCATCTAGAATATAACAGTCACAGGTGTCGATACAGTCACGGTAATATAGGTAGCTGTTAAATTTGAAAAGAAGCTTGCTTGATAAGCAAACTAATATAATTTTATAGTCTGAGTTTACACGGGAACAGTTGCAGTTGAGATGCATGCTGCCTGTTTTCTGCCGTCCTAATTATTTTATCTTTTCCACAGTATGGTTCCCTCTAGTGATTCTTGTAAGGAAAGAGGCTAACTGATCCCTTAATCCAGCTAACATTTTAGAAAAGAAGATCCAAATTAGTTTTGCTTGCACCAGATGCTTTATGTGCAATTGGGTATCAGACAATGGTGGCTGAAATATGAAACAGGTAAACTCAATGATCTCCTTTGAAAGAATCTCTTACCTGGGGGAACTAATGTGAAATTAGTTGTTTGCATACTTGCTGCCACTCTGTAGTCCTATCTCCTCCCCTTATGCAAACCAAGGAATGTGTAAGCTGATTGCCAGATATCCCCAGTGTCAGACTCAGTAACAAGAACTGCAATGAGTATTTGATGGAAGAGAAGCAAAACCAGATTTAGCAGGCAAATATGTTAGCAAATGAACATATTATGCCTATGAGCTTGAATGCACTGTTCTAAGGGAGACGTTTATATGGGTAGCAGCTAACAGAAACAGCAGAAAGTACGGTTAGAAAAATATTCCAGTAATTATCTATGCCACTGACTTGCTACATGGCCTTTTGCAAGTTATGCAACTTCTTACTGTCTTTCAGCTTTAAATGCTATAATATTTGCCTACAGTACCATAAAAAAATTTGAATGGCTCATTGTTTATAAAAGTTCATTTAATTCTATATTTAAAGAACACACACATGAACATGTCCTGTGAATCACCAAATGGATGGTGATTAATGAAACTAAATTAACCTGATTCTACCTTAAAGAAAATAAAAATAAAATATATTGCTACTTTTCAGGTTACTTATAAGATACATAATATATGCTTTAAAAAGTAACTAAAATCTCAAATAAATGTTTTCATCATTGAACATTTTTGGATTTTGCCATCTTTCAGAGATTTTGTATCATCAGTGTGGGAGATACAGGTCTGCACAACTTGGCTGATGCAGAAAGCACTGTTCCCAATAGATACCATGTCCTTTGATCCAGCTGGAATTCTCTTGGGTGTTTGGAAAGCTAGCAAAAGTCAGGTACCAATCCCAGGTAGAAGATTTCATACAGCAACCCTGTTTTGAAGGGTAAGAGTACTGAACTGTATGACTGAAGCACTTCTATGTCAGTCACTCTCAGGACCAGAAAACAGTCACTGGTGTGTTTGAGTTACTATTACACAGTCAGAATCTAGGGCAGGGGGTGGAGGGGGGAAGGAAAAAAAAAAAGAAGTATGGCAAGAAGACAGCAATGTTAGCCTAATTAAATTTTCAATAAACATTTCCTAGGCATCCACAAATAGTCAGTATGTAGGTAGTCAAGAAACATGACTATGTCCCCCAGATAATCAGCAAAATACACCCTAGATATCTAAGTCCACATCCCAAGTAATGTAGCCAATTTCAATGTCCTTCTTCAAGGATTATCACAATTTCAAAGGCTGATGAACACTGAGCACAGTTTGGCATTCAATTCATTGTTCTTATGGGATATAGCGACTTTCATATACTCAAGGCTGTCACCAGAGTCATAACTAAAACTTCAGCCAGAGCTCTCCTGATTACTTTGCTTCCCATGCTTCAGTGTTCCTGGACACTGAAGAGAGTCATAAGCCCTGAGAGGTAGGAAGGAGGTAGATTTAATTCTTTTGTTTGCTCTATGTTTTTTATTATTATAAATCTCCTGAAAAGTGCTTTTGTTTCTAGAGTTATACTCAACAGGATCAGTTCCCTCCTGGTCACATCACTTCACCCTCATTCTCTGTTTCACATGATGCCATCTGTTGGGAGGTTCTCCTGCCTTCACAGTCCGTGATTTCATTACTCTGATCAACAAGCTGCCCACTGCTAAGTTGGTCCATAGAAGTGGATCCAATCTTGCAACCAGAGGTGCACCTCATCTTCAAAACCCTCTTGCAGGCCTTCTTCATCAGTTACAGTTGCTCTCCTTATTCTCATCACACTTCAGGTAATAGCAGTCAAGCAGAAATGGTGAAAAAAATAGTTCAGCTTTGGATTGCCACAGCTCTGCGCTGTTACAAAACAGGGACAACATGGGTTTTAGCCATAAATTTCTCACCAGAGTTGTAGGAGAAAGCACTGGGGGAGAGATACGATTCCTGTGAAGAAAAGAGACACAAGAAAGAGGAAAAATCAAAAAGAGGTGGTTTTTTTTTCCTTAGACTCGAGTACAGAGAAATAGGAGAAAGCAGGCCAGAAATAGCACTTGTCCCTTATGCTAAGGCATAGATATGCAAAAAGTTTGTTTGGCAAAAGATAGCTTTACTGAACATGCCTACTGGCTGAGCAGCCAGCTACCAGGAGTTACCTATAGAGAATCAAAGCACAGGACTCTGTGGTAAGATCCAGACTAGACATTCACATCCCCAACAGGGCTCTGGAATCTGGCACATCTCTTACAGACCAGACGCTTAGATGTGCACGCTACTGTCGCAGAGACAGCATTCAGAATTGGGATTACTTTCTGTTCACAGTGCCTTGCATTTTGTTGGAAACTAATGAATATTTTGATGTATTCACAAAGGGCAACATTCCCAGGATCCTGGAGTCTGTCAACCTGCTAATGTCAGGCAATAATCTGACTATGTGATGAAAGAAAACGTGGCAAGGATGACTATGGCAACCTCTCTATGCATTTCAAGGGGAACTGCATGTTAACAATACACTGAGGAGCAGATACATACTAGAATAGGTTACAGGATCTCTGCATGGCTATGATCAGCCTGGAGCATTCAATGTAGGCCTCAGCTGTGAGGCATAAGAATAAAAAGAGACAGGTTAATATTTCCACCCACCTCCACTCATTAATCTCCTCCAAACTGAAAGTGGGATGGGAATGCATCAGAACAAACATACCAGCTTGTTCCCAGGTTATGCCTCCAGCTTGCGCACAGCCCTTCCTGCCTCCTCATACTTCCTTCATTGGCCCTCCTTCCCCCTCACCAGTAGAAACAGTAGAAAACAACCACTCTGGTAACCTTGTCCCTTTCCTCAGCAGGTCCCCCTGCCATATATCATCAATTCCTTTATAAGCTATGCAACAAACTGCTTTATACTAATGTGTTTCAAAGATCCTGTAAAAAATTTTTCTGTCATTATCTCCTGTCTTTCTATACTCAGATTGTTCACTAGGTCAGCCCACATATATTTGGGGCTGCACTTGCACACAGGTCATTTAGTATTACTGACACTTCAGGACATTCAGCTCTGCCTTATCACAGTGAGTTAATCAGGCAAAGCTAAAAATGCAAAATCACAACTGCAAAACAGAATCTGCACTATATGACAGCTGGGCCAATATAAGATGTTTAAAATTTCAGAGATGGGTGCAATGGTGATGCAAAAGGAATGCCTTAGAATTTTTAGGCATCTGAATGTAGCCACTAGTTGTAGTACAGACATCAAGTGAGTGGCAGAAGTGGAAAGTGAAAATTCAAGAGAAATCACCAAAGCCTTACAGCTCAAGATTCCTAAATGAAGAGATGAATCTTAGTTTAATTGGTCTAAATGGTGAACTAATAACACAGCATGGCACAGTGAGCAATACAGCACAGAAGTTACTGTCTTTAATGTAAAACATCACTCTCAGGATTACTGCTTTCAGAGTTAGTCAATGTTTTTCAAGCATTTTCATAGGAATTTTTGTTGCATATTTTGTGCTTGTCTATCAAATTCACTGAGGTATCTGGTTTGGATATATGCAGTAGCATTGCATTTCTGCTGTAGGCTGTTGTTAGTTTTCCTTTATGGTGTTGAACAGCTGCCGTTGTCTTTCATATAGATTAAAATATTTTTGTTATGGATAAAGTGAGTCCAGTTTAATCTGTAGCTGTCATAGGAGGATTCTGTGCAGCTTAATTTTATGTTTGTAAATTACTTGGCGATTCTCAGATAAAAGGGACTCTAAATTTAAACCATTCTGTTAATAATAATCTTATTTTAACATTACAATACAGTGTTACTCAAGTTGTAGCACAGTAGAACCTGGACTCAAGAAAAAAAACATTAAGAGTGGCACTTTAAGAAGACATAGTAAGAGCTTGTCCAGATATCTTAAACACTAACCAACTAAATAAGGCAAACAAGCAAGGAGTGAATAAAGTGATAGTGCTACCAGGACATTGCATAAGGTAAGAATGCAGGTCAACAGAAAATCTGGAGACAGATCCCAGGCTTTGGATTCCAGATTCACAGATCTCCTTATTAGAAAAAATCAATTATCGTTTACACAGCCTTTAAAGATCTGAGTAGTTTTTAGTACAATGCTACTAAATAATTAGTACAATAGTACAATAATTATTTACAGAGGCCACAACAGAAAACATTCTAGTCAGGTTCCTCCTCAAAGTTTTTCTCTCCTGCAATTTATACTTTTTCTCCATATTCCACGTATTACAATGCTAGAAAAATAACTTATTTCAAAAATAAAAGCCTTGGAAATACTCGCAAATTTCACTGAACATTTATTAGAATTTTTTCTTCATGCACGTAATACTCTGGTAATTAATTATACTCAATCTTCTTTAAAAATATTCAAAATGTTTAGCTGCTCCAATGTATTCTTTCCAAGTTACCTATATTCGCTAAACCTTGCAAACCTGGCTAGGGATATCGAAAGCTGAACATTTTTCTCCTGTCTACTATTGAAAAAAAGTTACCTCAATGAACATATAGGACTTTCAAATACAATGATCAAAATGCAATCTTAAGCAATCTCTGTTCAAAGAATGGCGTCTCCGTTCTTTATTATCATACATCATCACTTTTTCCGGTAGCCCTCTGGCAGCTGTGAACAAAGCTTTCCAGCCTCTTATCTATTTCAATCACAATGGGCTGAATCATCACCATCTCTAGCTGGAGTTTTAACTATGCACATGATAGATAATACAAATAGAGTTTGCTAGAAAAATGCAGAGTTTCCAACCCAATTTCTTAAATATCTACTGTAAAGTTGAAAATAGCAAGTTTGTTTGCATTAAAAATATTGTCTTGTCTTTAACCATTGGAAAGGTTTTTTCTATAATTTTTCCGGATAGATGATACTAAGAAAGCCACCTAAACCCTCATTTAAATAATTTTGAAATAAGAATAGGCATGTGAGAATACCACTTCTCATTGGGGTCTCGATGTTTCCAACAGTAATTCAATGAATTACAAGACAGAGCAGAATTAAATTTTTCTATTTCTGCTGTGCTTTAGGGCACGTGTTTCTTTAAAACGCTGATGTCCTTGTAGACTTCAGGTAGGTGAGGACAAAGCATAAGATCACTTGTACTTGTGTTTTCTTGTACTTGGTCTTGTAAATTACTTGTACTTTCATTATTAAGGAGGTCTTTGAGGACTTGAGAGAAGAACCTCTTGTACTCAAACTGTTGAGGCCCTTGTACCAACTCATTCTGCAACAGAAATTCTGACACCTAAGTAAAAGCAACAATAAACATTAAGGTACTTCATGATTTGCAAAATGAAATTAATGAGATACTTCAAAGACTTTGCAATCTTTCCAGGCTCCTTACTGCATGAACCTGGGTATCCCTAAGTGTCTAAAAGCTACAGGGTATGGTTGAAGTTTAAATGGGAATTCCACAACACTTTCTTTGTAGTCATTTGACGGGAGAAAAGAGACCACTAAGAAGTTACATGGAGCCTGTGTCACTTCTGGTACAGGTTTTGACATTGATCAAGTTATCTCTTCAGATGACACAGAATGTTTGGTTTTTGCTTGCCCCCATGGGAATCAGTAATAACAACCTTGAACTCAATGCAGAGAATTTCTGTTTAGGGTAGTGATTTCTAATGACTTTTCCTCTATCTTATCTTCAGCCTTAGATATATCACTCCTCCTTATAACTTGCTATGAATACATCAAGTGGAATGCCCTTACCAGTTTTTCTGCAGAAAGTTTCAAAATAGTCAGGAAAGAAATCAGTACCAGGGCTGCAAATGCAATTACATACCCTGAAGAAGCAGCTGTCAAGAGGCAGAGGCCTTGACAAACACCAAAGTGGTCAGAGCTGAGATGCTACCCAATTTGCCACTGGGGCTGTGCCCTCCAAAAGTATTCTGAGTACTTTATCTGAATTTGTTTTTATTACACTCACTGCTTCAGGGTCTAAACATGTTTGGCGTGTTCAGTAGTAGTCAGTTCAGCAGTTCAGCTGTAGTCTGAGCTGTACAACCCTACACTATTGATTTCTAACAAGAAGGAGTTGCATACAGAGCTCATAAATGCAGTATGACTCCCTTCCAAGCAAATTTTTGTGTTATGCCTCTTCCTATTTGTTAATTAGTTGCTGGACAAGACAAAACTAACACCTGATATTCTATGATTATCAGTCAGTGATGGGTACATTTCCTTGCTATTATAGGCGTTGCAGTTTGTTTCTTGTCCCTGAAATGGAAAAATGGACAATTTTATACAAAGGAAAAAAAAAAAAAAAAAAACAACAAAAGAGGGGGTAAATGAGGGTTTGGTAAACATTCTTTATCAGAAAAGTTGAAAAAGGATTACTTAGGATTTCTGAAGAGAAATTAAGCTCCCCCTTGCAGAGAAGCACAAGAAGAACACACAGCATTAACAGCCAAAGGTATCCCACAGCATCAAGCATAGTATGCAGATGTATGCATGCCAGCACTGGGATATACTGTGTCAGGAAGAAATCAGGATTTTATACAAGTGCTTGTTGGCACACCAAAAGAAATGTTGCACCCCTAGTTCAACCCACCAAAACCTCACCTGGATAAGTCTTAATATGCATATTCTAGTCCCCACAATAATTTTCTTTGTAAATTAATTATTTAAAACATCTGTCTTATTAAAGATGTTTTGTGGCCTCCACTTACTCATTTGTGCAGATGAAAAAACATCATACTGAGATCTCAAGTGTTGCAGCAATTAGTAAAATGAGAAAGATGCTGTTCTAGGATTTTCAGGGACATTGTACTTCACAATCTTCAATTTTACAATTATGAAAACTTCAAATGTGTTTATAACCTTAAGAATGTCAACATGCTTCCATTATCTACTGTGTACATATTATTTTGAACCTACTTCACACAGCAGAATATATTAATGTATTTATTTAGATTCTGATAAAGTGGTCCTTCAGACACTGTTAAGGAGTTAAAGCCCTCATAGAAGTCTTGTGCTGAGAAGTATTTAAAAATACTGAAGAATTACTAAATGTTAAATAAGAACTTGCCTATATTTTCATTGGTTAATTAGCATTTTATGATTAGAAAAGACACACATGCACAAAAAAGAAAAATATAACACATGCAAAACTTATGAAGAAAAAACAAGAAGACTCATATTCTCTGGCATTTAGTTCACCAGGGCATATTTTTGTACATTTCTTAAAAAGAAAAATAATAGAAATAAAATAAAAAGTTTAAAAGAAAAAGGGAGAATGAAAATTATTTTATCCTTCTTTGAACATGATGGGCAGACATGACAAATAACAGCTCTTGTACATTCACTGTTTCTGTCCGATAGAAGGGTCAGCCTCAAAAAGTGACCTATTATGTAGGGATCTGAAAAATGGATCTCATGGGAGTCATGACCTTTCACATTACTCTTAGAGCATCCAAAGACTAGTACGCAGTCTCTCTCTCCTCAGCTTTCAGATGACTTCAAAGTTGATACGGCTGGCCCCAGGCAGGCACTCATTAAGCCATTCCTGTAAAACTGCTTGAAGTACAACTATCTTCTGAAAAGGAATTATGTAAATACAGCATCTTGCTTACTCCTCATCTGCTCTCTTTCTGCACTTACAAGCCACAATGTACACTTCTGAAACAATATTCTTTTTTTTTATTAATGATTTTAACATTAGGACACAAAGTAAAAAATGGCATTATCTTGGATAGTAGCAGTGGTACAGCAGACAGACACACATGGGCAACAAATTCCATTGCCATTATAATGCAGAGATCAGAGATGCTGTAGCATATGATATGACCTTTGTAATTGCTTCAGTCATACATTCTGTCTGTCTTACGAATTCAAGTACTTGGATCCTGCATGCTTCCTAGTATATAGTTCCCAGGCCTGCAAGGGATTTTAATCACATTGCCTTTCATCTATTATTTCAAAAGGAAGGGAAGGAAATCACTGACCCATTGGACCAATCTCTTTGCATCTCCTGAAAAGGGTAGGACAGAGGGAAGATTACAAGCACACATGAGAAAATAAAATCAAATCAAACATCTTCTTATTTGCAAGCTGAGGAAATTGGATATGAGAATGAGAAAAATGTCACTATGCAATAGCGAGCTTTTAAGTGCATCACAATATAGCTACCATACGACAAATCAAAAACACTGTCACAATTTTCTGTAAAGAAGTTCTATAAATGTTAAGCCAAGTGAATGATCTACAAGGAATAAGTTATTAAATATATTTTTTAATTTGTTTGTTCAATAAAATCTTAAGCCTTTCTTTTATTTGAAATTATTATCCAGATTTTTTTTTGCAGAGAATTTTCTCTGTAGAGAGCAAAAAATTGCACATTCTTGTTCATTTAGACAGAAATTTGTCAGATTCACACACTTGTCAATATTTGTCTATGCAGTAAGTAGCACAGTGGGAGGTGAAGAGAAACACAGTGGGAAATGAGGGTCCTCACCTGATTTTTTTGGTATTAGCTTTTACTTGGCAGAACCAACACCAGTTGGGAGTTCACACAGAGTTATTTGTGGAAAATTAAATCATCCATAAGGTCAGTAGTAAAAGTCTTTTTCCAATTAACTCAAGTGCCTTAGATTTTAAAACTTGGTTTCAAATACCGAAATGTACCCGTGAAAACCCACAACTTGATGTTATGTAATATTTTGAAGGTGTTTTTTTCTGTTCCTTACTAATCTGAAATTAATCACAAGCTTTCAAAGAATCATTTTTATGCTAAAAAAAGCTGAAGTATCTACTGAAAATCTTAACAAAAACCCCACAATATCTTTTGACTGTTTCAAATATCACTTTATTTCGGCTACTATGCAGAATGATTCTTGATTCATGCAAAACTTAAAGCCCATGAGTAATTCCATTCAGTTTATGGTATTACTCATACTCTTTAATGAAGATATACATTTAAGTACCTTGATGGCTGTTTAGAATATTCGGGGTCAATTAGAGAATTAGGGACTTTTCGTGTGAGCTTATCACCAACTTCCCCTGCTCCTCCCCTCACCCCAAAGTCCATTTTTGAGTCATTGAAACCTCTTGGAATTTTAAACAACTCATAGGGCAAAAAAATAGTAAAAGACAGACAGTGAGTTTTAAAAGCAAACACTTGTATGTTGATGCACTGTATGGAAGACTATGCAGGGTAGTGCAACAGGAAAAGAAAGCAGACTGGATTACCTTTTCCTAAAAAATCTATTCTGCCTCACATCTGTGTGCCCAAGTCCCTCTGGAGTTTTAAGAATGTGATGCATAACTAATTTTAAAAACTAAACAAAATTACTATGTATTTTTCTGAATGTAATTTGAGTGCACACTTGTGTAAGTTTGGGGCTGCTTATTTTAAATGGCAAATAGAAGAGGGACCCATCCTGACACCAAGAAACACCAAAGAAATCCCCTGGGAAAGGCCCAACATAGGTCATTACACCCACTGTCCCTCCATCTGGCTAAACAGAAGCAAGGAAGTTTTCTAGTCTGCCACCTAATTAATAAGAGCACAATTCCAGAATTCATTTGCAGCTCTGTACTAATGAGTATATATTGACAGCAAGAGTTTCTATTTTAGACATATTAGTGAATATAATTGTATTCCATTCTCAGTGATTGGCATTTTGGATCACACATCATAGAAGAGGGTGGAGATAAAGTTTTCCTCTCTGAAGAAATTCAGTGTTGGATACCAGGGTTCCACAATAACAGCCAAATCAAATTGTTGGAACTTAACACTGTGAAGCACTTTTCTTTCAAATCACTTGATGATTTTGAAAACCTGAATCCATCTCTTACTATCTGTTTTTTAATCCATATGGAGCATCAGTCCAAACTAAAATCTAGAATTAAAATTCCTAAAGCACAATGGAAAGTCTTTGCACAAAAAGAATAGACAAGAACTAAAGTTAATTATTTTTTAAAAAGAGTATCATTTTCCCTCTTTGCATTTATAGGAATCCAGAAGTATAAACTGTATTTTCCCGTAGATCTATGAGTTTTTCTTATTAGCCTGGGATTAATTTAGACCATGTAATTTCTTAAATTGCTTCTAAATATCACGCCAACAGACAGTGTTTGACACTAAGGATATGCATTTTGTATGAATAAATAAAGAAAAAATGCAAACATTCTGGTACTTTCAAATAATGGGTCTTTGCAGATTCCTATATTACAGTAGTCCTTTTCTATTTCTGCATATTGTCTTCAGACATAGCAACACTGAAGGACATGGAAATAGCATTGAAGGTTACATGTCGCTCGTCAACAAGAATTTTAAATCCCTCAGTAAAGGTGGTATTCTAGAGAATCGCATTACAGTGGAAAGAGACGTTAAATGCAAATATCAACATAAGAGCCAGAGGACCATATAAACATCAGTGAGGGCAAAACTAGGCATTCTGAAGGCAATGATTCCTTTTGCACAAGTTTTCAGACTACCTTAAAACCCTAAGCCCTCTGATATGATGGAACTATTATCTGTGAAGAAGCATATGTGTGTATCACTTCACAAGTGGCAAAGTTGGACAAAATGATATATAAGACAGCTGAACATTTTAAAGCATATTCATGAAGGAAGATTAGTTAGGAAAACAGAATATATATGAGTTATCAGCAATAATATCCTTCCCCCTGACGATTTACAAATGTACATGTCACTGCCGGTTATTAAGGTCTTTAAAATTGCCACTCACAAATACTGTAATTAAATATCAAACTATTACCACAGTATTTTCCCAACTTTTCTAAGGTTAATTACATACAAATGGCAAACATGAAGTTGTACAGATGTGTCCACTGTAACTGGAGATGCAAAGCACGATTCACAGAAATACACTTTTACCAGAAAGAAGTACATTATTTTAAGTAATTTGGTCTTACAGAGCATCCAGATTCTGTGACTGAAGTCTGAGAGTCTTGAATCTTTGGTTGCACATGTGTGCAGCAAGAAAGTTTACAATTCATTTATAATTCAAACAAAAAGCATGTGAGAAAAATGTCTTTATCACTGATCATGGTGGCATAGACAGAAAAATCAGCTTGCCCTGAGCACAGGCAAAATGTTGATTAGAGCAGCAGACTTCCATGGGACATCCCAGCAAACACAGTTCCAGAACCTACATTACCTACAGTACAGCCTGACATCAGGGATCAAGATCAGTCTGCATCAGTCTGATGATAAGGGGGTTGGTATCCTTTGGGCAGGGTATAATTTTACTTTCAGCTACTAAATCAATGTATGGAACTAGCTCTTTGCAAAATGCTACATTAGCTTGGACTGCTCTCTTAAAGCTGGGATATTCTGAAGCCAGTTCTACTGCTATACCCTATGTTACAATATGTGAAATCGCAGCAAAAAGTCACATATAGATTTTTTATAGAATTATAAAATCATAGAATACCAGGTTGCAGGACCTCAGGGAGCATCTGGTCAACCTTTCTTAAATAAAGTGCAGTTTGCACAAGATGGCCCAGCACCCTGTCCAGCTGAATCTCAAAAGTGTCCAGTGTTGGGAATCCACTACTTCTCATACAGCCATCTACTGCAATGATCCAGTCATGTGAGTTGTCCCACCATAATTCAATTATTTGTATGGTATCATAACTTTCAGACTGGGCATGGAGCTCCAGTTCCTCCTGCTTGTTCCCCAGGCTGCATGCATTTGTCACTAAATTTAGGATCTCATTGTGTCTTCTTGCTTACCGGTGTCCATACCTACCCGGAACTCTGTTCAATACACAGACATCTACAGTCTTGATGAAAAAAAAAACTAGAATTGAACATAATATTAAACCCTCTAGGCTAAACTTTTTCATGATCCTGTAATATATCATATCAGCACACCGACACTTACACATGAAAGTATGAGCATATTGCGGTATTTGATGATTTCATAACACGTATGCCAGCATGAAAATACACTCATTTACATGCTAGGAGACATTATGGTAAAGATAATCAGGGGTACAGACATATGGATTCAACTATCAATCCCTCTTCGATGCAGGTATTCCTTAGCAAAATAAAGGCACATTAGTATGTTAGAACTGATGTTCCCTACACTGAAGAGAATTTCAATCTACATGGTTAAAGAACAAACCTAATATAGGTTTTCTAGGTCCAGAATTTGCTACCAAAGGAAAAAATCAAATTCGTTTGATGCTGCATGCCTCTTTTATCTTTAAAGTTAAGAAAGAATTCTTGACAATCATAAAAAAAATAATATTTCTCTTTTGTAATTTATAAAATAACTACAGATACAATTCTTGATCTGAAATCTTTAAAATAAAATATTTAAATTTTATTTGTGTAGTAAAAATGAATCCCTATGAACTCAGCATTTTTAAAAGCATATCATCTCACTGTAAAATAATAGAAAATTTAGAAGAGAATACTGAAAGAAACAGCATTGGTGAAAGCTGCGGTTTGTAATTGCAAAGTTAATTATCTTTCCTAAACCATCAGTTGTCACTTAGATAGACCAGATTCTAGCAGGCTCTCAGGGGACTGACTTTATTTCATTCCTAATGGCTTGGGACCCACCATTTTGCTGTCTCTGAACATTTGGTCACTGAATGCACCATTTATGGAGTATTGTTTAATTAAGGACAAATTAAGAGAACTGTGCACAGAATTTAATTTCATATCCTGTGTAAATTCTTTTAAAGAGGGTACTAACTATAGGCATTATAACTTTTCATTATCCACTGCTTCTACAAGGTATTGACAATTTATTGTTTGCAACAGTTAAGAGTTTTGTTTACCCTTTGGGGAATTCTGCTGGCACTACAGTTTTTTGCCTCATCATTCCCTTAACCCCCTATATGCCACTTGCAGTTTTTTGTGGTGAGCTGTATGTTTGAAAATGTACTTTTTTTCACATGTGTTCAAATATACTTCCACGACAAAACAAGGCTAGAAGATATGATGTACTCTACACATGTGTGCTTAACGGGAATTCCTATGGGACTAGCATAAACTACATTGTAGGCAGCCAAAATTCACTGAAACTCCTCATGCCGGTAGCTCTGAACAGAAAGTGAGAATACACATAGAGCTAGAGAATTCATTGCTGTGCAGAACCTCCTAGTCTCTTCTTGGCAGAGACTCTTGCACAGTTTGGATGTAGTTTCCATTAACTGGTTCTTCAGCTACTGCATGTGACCTCAGAAAGGTTGTTTTTCTTTCTCCCTCACACTCACCAAGTCTTTATAATCTTTATAATCTGAGCTTTATAATCAGTTTTGACTTTAATGCAGCACAATGGCTGGAATTTCACCAACATACAGAAATTCACATTTATTGAATTCAACTATATGCTGTCTAGCTTTATTTATATTTACTAACTATAAAAATATTGCATCTGGAGTGAAGAAACAATTATATTTTATAATCATAAAAGCATATAGCTTGAAAGCAGATACTGCTAGTCTTTGAAAGCAACAATCTGTCTCAAAAAAAGCAAAAATGTGTTTCTAGAATATTTTAACAATCACTGAGAAGCACACTCTGGAACAAAGGTACTCCAAATAGTACGAAGCACAGATTACACCCTGCAAAGCTAGTTCTAACCTCTCCCTACAGCATAAACATGGAGCAAAAGTAACCATCAAATCTGTTTGGTGAATTTTACAGAATGAGTAGAAGCACATACAAGTGAAGGCTCCGATCAGCAAAGAGCTCTTATATATGAGGTAGAAACGGTCATCAAAGCTTAAAGACATCCATCATTCTTACACCAAACCAGTAGAAGTACCTGATTTGTTCAAGAAGATTGCATAAATATAAACTGAGAGGTTAAGTCACCAAATTCGGACAACAGCTATTTGGAAAGGAAGACTCTGCTTTCATTCCTCAGTAAGCAACCTTCGCTTCACTTCAAGCTGTGTGCTCTCACTTCAGGCTGTGGCTGCTTTGGCTGAAGAACTTTGATATTCACCCCATCTCTTTCCTCATACTTCTGGTATTTCAAAGGGGGAACAGTAAACTGCAAGGATTGCAAAGTGGCAACAGCTGCAGGAAATACCAACCCAGCCCAACAGTAGACAAATATTCCAGGTTAAATTGCCATTATTTCCATATTCCAATAAAATGCCTTAACCACTGCTCTAGGATTTGGATATGGCAGAGGACAGCAGAGGTACCTGCTCTCTGTAATGAAACCTGTCTTCATCTTTCACTCACTCCCTTAAAGACATAAGAGTCTTGATGTACACTGCTACTGAAAGTAAATAGTATAGAATCCTAATAAAATTAATGCTGTTCCACATCTTTACTCACTAACCTATTTTTTATAACGGTGCCAAAGCTGATACTGTAAATCATTAGTATACATTTAAAAGCTCAGAGCATAACGCATTGTTGTATTTTTCTTTCCAGATATAGCTGCCTGTTTCTGAGGAAACTGGATCTTCAAAATAAAGCTTGGTGGAGAATGAAGCACTTAATTTTTTTTAAGGAAGCTCATTTGTCTGCTGAGAAAAAGCATATGAAATTTCACTGCAAAAGCAATTATAATACAAAATTAGCACTAAGAATGAAAGGACTATCTTAATGATTACTGTAGCATCACTGGCGTGACATTATAATACTGTAAGAATTATACAGCATCCAAAACCTGTCAAATGAGATTTAGGAATATAGTTCAGAAGTTATCCCCCATTGAGTTACTGTCCATAATCCTGATACAAATCCTGTAAAGTGTTCGTGTGAGGTAGTCCATATGCTAAGGGTAGCATATCATTTCAAAGCTGTCAGTTTTAATTTCTGTTTTATTAATTTTCCCATAAGTCTACAGACATACATTTCAGAGGATATGTATCAAGTAGATTGTATCCACACAAAGAAGCAATACATCTGTGGCTTATTCGGGCATGCTTCACCATGAAGAGTACAGACACTAGAAGGAATGAGAGTAAATACACGTTTTGAGAAACAGGTGGGAAGATTTAGAAAACCCAAAGGACCAGAGGTGAAGGACAAGGGCATGAAGCATGGATTCAAGAGGAAAACATGGATTTTTGTGAGTGTGCAGAGGGACAACAAAGGGGAGTGTATCTGAATAACAGGTCTGCCTCTGCTTCAGTTTTTCATTCCTACCCATACGTAAAACTAGCACATACATAAAACTACCCATAGAACAGTTAGTTTAGCCTTCTGGCTGAAAAAGCAGCTATGACAGAACTATCTGGAAAACAAGAATCCCTTGATATCTTATAGAATCATAGAATGGTTAGAGTTGGAAGGGACCTCAAAGATCATGCAGTTCCAACCCCCCTGCCATGGGCAGGGACACCTCCCTCTAGACCAGGTTGGTCTTGGTAAAAGCCTGTCTGTGACTGACTGATTTGTTGAAAGAGGAACGATGTAGGAAAACATAAATGAAAAACTGGCCCAAACCTTGTCTCACAGTTCAAAACAACCCAGTAAACATAAAAGTTTTGCATTATTCCATTGCCAGTTGTTTCATTTTCCAGTATAAATGGTTTGCAGAGGGTTTCCATCAGCTGCAGCAAGGCTGAGAGTACCTGAAGTAACCCAGATAAAGCAAAACCATTCTCTTTCCATTACACTTGTGTTGCAATTTGTGTTGTAAACATATCCCTAAGCCTTACATCTAACAGACATGATTATGCAGGCTCTCTGAACCCTGAATTTCCATGTGTCTTTGGAGAAACAGCATGACAGGAAAGCTGGGTTGGTGGCTGGTTCCATATAGACCATCTTTACCCTGCCATACCTTTCCCATCTTTAATTCCCATGCCAAAGATAAGGGAACTCAGACATAGGTTCACGAGGTACCTCTACATTGCCAAATAAAATAGGGCAAGTGACCGAAAACTGGAATCTTGATTGTTCATGTTGCTTAACTGCTTCTCATCTTTCGCTGTGATGGACTTCACCTTCCTCAAGATATCATCCTGGACATAGTGAATTCTCAGGACAACTTCCAACTGGGGTATGATGACTTCTCTCTATCTTACAATGTAAGATACTTTTCCAACATACTTTTTTCAGCAATTCCACCCTCCTAAAAAAACAACCAAAACCAAAAGTTGTATACAAGGCCTGATAATATCCTACATATTACATCCTACATATTATAAATTATAAAATTAAAGGAACAGCCCCTACTTTGACTTAGATATTCTTTGCTATTTGAACTAACTTGATAGCACAAAAATTGGATCTTTTCCAATAATATCCTTTTGCTTCTATTGGGCATTTCTCACGTGAATCACTGTAATAGCTTAATGGTAGAATCAAACTCATTTTTAGACATCAGTCAATATAACAGAGACAATTAGATCATGTCTAATGTAAGATTGTTTTAAAATTTGCTGGCACAGTGGTTAACACAAATGTTTATATTTAGGTTAATACTGTATGAACAGCGCAGTATGTTTCATACCACTGTAAAATAATGTATTGAAGATAATTGTTACAATGAAAACAGGTCTTGATAATGTACTAAAAATAACTGAGATTAAATCTATTTTTTCAAGAGCAATACAAAGTCCAATGCTCTTTAATCTTTCCTGTCTTTCACTCTACCTCTGATTATTCTTCTTTAGAATAATTAAATACTAACTACGTCTACATGTCAGCTCTCAGATTCCAGATGTACCTTAGATCATCTTGTGACCACAAACATAAAACTCAAAACTTTAATCCAGTGGTTTAGCTCTGGATCTCTAGAAACTGAGCCAGTGCTGAAAATGGAAGCATTGGTACCATCTGGACTCTGAAGCTAAGATCCAAACCTTGGACATGGCACAATCATGTGAGAGTCAATCATACAAAAAGCTGCTGTCATTTTTTCTCCCATGTATTGAGTTTGACTGCTTACATATAGTGCTGCCCTCTAACTGTCTCTCCATCTACGAAGGCAGCCAGACACAATGAACAAGAGCAATTGCAATGAACACCGTTTTCTTTCAAGAAAATAAACACATTCTGTTAATGATCCTGAAAACTACTTTCTCTATAATTCCATTGTTTTCAAATAATTTGTACATATTTGATTCTTCCATCTTCTAAAACACCCAGAAAGACTTTTCAGCAATTTACTGCAGTCATACAGAATTAGATTCTTAACATCAGAAATCAGCTACCACAAAAATTTGGATGCTTCATTCCACAGTTCTGGCCCCATCACTTTATAAAATGTCTAAACAGATATAACCATAGTGAGCAAGAGTACATTTACAAAACAGTGATGAGGGTACTTCACAGGGATGATGGAGATCTTTCCCCCAGGTTTACAGCCCATCTTCTCCCAGGTATATGTTAGAATGCGAAACTTGTGAGGTGAAAAAAAGGACTGCTCTCTCATGATCTCCAGGAAAAAGATGACTTATACTCTAGGCTTAAGATTCACAACTGAGAATCCCAAATAGAAAAGGTGCCATTCTACTTCTGAGTTATAACTTGGCTATCTCTCCAAAGATTTAGGCCTTGAAATTGTATTCTTTTATTAACACTTCTTGCTTACAAACTGAACGCGTTCCTCATTCAGCACAAACGCTTTTACAGATGCCTCTCTAGATCCTGATCTCCTCCTTCACCAGAGGACCTACATTATCACATCTGTGTGGAAAGACATCTCATTTTAGCAGTGATGGTAAGAATCATTCTGAGATGGAAGTCTTTCAATGGAATCTCAACCTAAAGCTTGTTAATCCCATGGAGAAAAAAAAAAATAAAAGAGAGAGAAAAAAAGAAAAGCTAATTCCTAATGTGATATTAATGTGATTTTTATCCTGATAATGTCTCTTTTACTGCAGAAATAGTTACAGTATAGCATTCCCTGAAACAAGAGGAGGCATGGAGGATTTTTAATCCAACTAAAACAACAGTTTACCTGACTCTTCTCAGCCACAAACCCCCTACAGCTTGCCAGGTGTGATTTGGAGATAATTGCAGCAAAGGGAGGGGGCCATCACAGGCTTGTAATTCTCCTAGAGAGACTGCAGGTCTTTTTTTCCTTCTGTATAACCTTGTATGATAATTAGACCAATTCCACTTGTCTGCTAAAGTAGCTCTTACAGTTGGGTGTCTGTGGTTAATTGATACTGTTCTGGATTAGTGCAGGTTCTGTACTAGTCATGAGGAACAGGCAGAAATAATTTTTAATGTTGAAAACTAAATCTGGATTCCCATAATATGCATTTTGCCTCAAAGATCTGCTGAAAGGTCAACCTGATTCCTATCCTTTTCAAAGAGTTCAGATGTGTTAGAAGATTTAAGTTGAAAATCTCTTCTCATGAAGAAATGATTTTAAAGCAGAATTGAAAAATGGAGTAAAAAAAAAAAAGAATTTTTCCAGTAATCTCTTGACTGTGATAAATAAAGATATGATAAAATAGTCAGGGTGATCTTCACAGTTTAGTGCAAAAACTTGCTTCCAGCATTCATTACATGGCTTTGGAAGCAAAGATCTATCACCAATAGCCCTAAATATGTCCACAGATTGAGGATGAAGTTGAATCTTAGATACCGATCCTGTAACTAACCATCTGGATATTAGTTCCTCCGTTTTGCAAAGAACTTTAGAAGGTGCTTAAATTTATATTTTAAGTATTCATGGACAAAAAGTTAAGAATGTTCTCAGGAACCTTGGCTGAACTTCTGGCTGCATATCCAGACAATAAATCTATTTATAGACACATACATATATAGGCCATACGACACCAACAATCCATATTGTATATGCTAACTCAGCTGAAGGCTTCTCAGCAGTGTAGGCAGAATCAGTTTTATGGGAGCAGCAATATGGGTCACAGCAGATGGGAGAAAGAGGCTAAAAAGATTCAGTGGAGGCTTCAGCGGACAGAACAGATGGGTTGTGGGGGGAGAGAATAGGGTTTCTGGAGTAAGACTGGAGCTAGCAACTCAGAGGTCAGTGAAGGTCCATGATATTCTGGGTGCAAAGTGATTGAGAAGGCTAAAAAGCCTGGAGAAGCTAAGCAAGACTTTAGTGGGGCTATGGATCAGGGTACCGACAGCTCTTCTCTCCTACTGTTCTAAGAGCTTGCCCCTCTTCATGGGTAACCTTCTTCCTCACTTTCCCGAAGCACGGGACTGCCCCCCTTTGCTTGTCACCCATGGACCTGTCTTCATATTCTACCTGTTCCCTGATAGGAAGGTCTGCAGTATCCTGTTTCCCACACAGGCAAGGCCCACTTCTACTGGGCAGCAGAAAAACATTGAAAAGGATAGATGTCAGAGGGGATTTTGCTCTTACACCTTCTCAAAGGACAGATGGACAGAAAAGTTACTATTGGGTTTTTTTTAGGGAGCTACACATCCCTAGGTTACATCCTATCTGTTCACTCAGTGTTAGCAACAGCAGGAGAGGAAGATGGTTGTGTAAAGCAGGAAACAAAGACCTGCTGTTCAGCCTAGAAAGCCAGGCCCCATGATTGGCATAGATGAAGCGTACAGTCTGCTGCCATAAGCTGCTGCCTACCTTGTCTTTTGGCTTAATACAACTCCGTATGTGAGTGTGAGTGTTGTGTATATATACATATGTGTGTATGGATATGGTTTAATCCAAGAAATAATGATAAAAACACAATAATGAGCTTCCAAGTATTATCAAGCCTATTAAGCTACAAATAGTTCATTGAGGACCAATTTCTAAGTGCTAAATAGTACAGCTAGATTTTGCTTTTATGCAAAAATCAATGCAAACACATGAATCATTGAGAAGCGTGCTGCAGCCTTCCAAAGTCAGTTTCTAATTAGCAATCCATTGATCCAAATAGTTAGTGCTACAAATAACACAGGGAAAAAAGTGTTCTACTAAGTGTATGGGTAAAAAGAGTCAATTTTTTTGCCCTTTACAATTAATTTCAATTCTTTACAGAATCAAGGAAAATGCCAAAGGTTTGCATCCCTAACACTATTTTCTATGTTCAGCAATTTACCTTGTTTCATTCTGTCCCATCAGTTAGAAAACTTACTCAGATTGTACATGAGAATAAACCTAATAAAGAAAGTAGATGAGGGCAAACTAGGCTTTGCAGAAATGTTTCTTTACTACAAGACTTCTCCCCCTCTTGGAGTAGGGGAGTTATCCCACTACAACATTTGTCCTATTGTTTTGATAGGTGTTTAGGATGGTGAAAAACTGACATCAGATTGGAATCAAAACTAACAAAAGCTTAGACTTTAAAAGGTTTTATTTATTTTGTGCTCAGTATAGAACATTTAAATATGTGTAAATCTTGTACAGATAATTGTAACTAACTTGTAGAAATGGGATTCTATGCTCCCCTAGGAAGTGAGGATCCATTGCAGTTAAAAGTCATAGAAATCCCTTTCACAAGTAAAGGAGGTCACAGATTTCAGCATGGATATTATTTCAACCTACGAAGGGAAATCCTAATAACTTTTCTGGTTGAGATCCACTTTTTAGATTTTCTGCCCTTTCTGGGAAAATAAGATAGTCTAAGAGTGAATAGAATCCTACAAAATGGCTGAAGACAGTCAAAATAAAGTTAAATATTGCATAGTAGCAGCTCTGTAAATCTTGCACATTTTCTGGTTAAAGAATGATGTTACAGTATTGTTTAAAGCTGAGGTCTGCAGCAAAAGAACAACTATTCATTCTGTCTTCAGTGATCTATGGGGACACCATTAACCTGCATTTGGTGCTATGTATTTGGTATTCTTCAGACCATGATCGTTATTTACTTTCAAATTTCAAATCACGTAAAGGCCTAAAAGTAATAGCTATATTTCAGGGTAAATGGAACTATTTTAAAAATTTGTTAAAACTGTAGGTTGCATTCTGTAAAGAAAGCCAGTCTTAACCAGTATTCACAGAAAATCATAAAATGGTTCTATCTGAACAGCATTAGTATCAAAACTCAGTTAAGCACATACTTTAAATGAAAGTATGCAATATCTTTTTAATTCATTATTTTAATACGTGCAGAAAAAAAGCTGGGATTTCCCTCTTTATTAGAATCTTCACATTTAGGTATTTGTTTAGAAAGAAATGGCTTATTTGAAAATCTTGGTGAACTATATCCATCAATGTACTTATTAGAACAAAAATCACTATCATTAAACAATCTTTTCATCACTTCAGAATTGTATGACTTTTCAATGAATTTGCAAAATTCTTTTTAAAAAAACTTTTACTGGCAATTTTTAATGTTAAACATCTCTCTCTTTTGACATGGCTCTATGTGTATGGTCACAAAAAATTCCAGAGTCTTGTGTAGAAGTCATTGTAACTCTAAGGAAACTGATGAACCAATTAACTAACAAGGATGTAGAGCTTAAATCATGGAGCAGTCCTAGAGCTTAGCAGAAAATATTGAAAGTAATCCTATCCCTGAAATTTTATTTCAGCTGTTTATCTAGCACAGATATAGTGCAGTTTTACCCAGAACCTAGGTATAATCACATAGATTAAATATTGAGCCAAAGTTTGATAAAAGAAGGTACAGTCTGACATAAGGAATCTTAGTTGTGCTGTAACTTGTTTGCTGTCAAGACTGCTTGCTGTAAATTAAGTCAGATAGGTAAAAAGTCATTGCTTTGTTTCTGTACTACATCTTGTAACACAGCTCTTAGACACTGAGCACAGAAAATTGGGTCCACAAACTTTATTTCTGTTGCAATTTGACAAAACCTACAGAATTCATTGAAAAAACATAATTTTCTGTTAAAATCCGTTTAGCACATTTTCTGCACACCCTAGCATCACTCTTTTTCTTTGTGTTACTTTGATGATGATGAAACTGATAACTGTGTGAAAACAGAGGGATTTTGCTGTTGGTAAAAGTGATTATTTGAAATATTTTTTAATACATATTTATTAAATTATTATTGCTCTGAAAAAAAACACCTTGTTTACATCATAAGCAATAAAGTAAAAAGAATTTGTTCGTCCACATTCTCAAAGACAGAAAAGTGAGCTGCAATGAAAGAAAAAATAGAGTGGCGTCACCAGCTCAAGAACAGGTAGGACACTAGAGAGATAATTAGTATACAGTCACTCAAATGTTCAGCAGTCTGATCTCAGCAGTGATGAAAACACAGCCTGTTTCTGGATTTAGGGATCATCATAAAAATCATCAGACCTATTAATGTGTATAATTCAAAATAACACTTGTAAATTTTCTCTGTATTGTTGTCATCCAGGTACATATGTAACATTTCTTTCTATATTCACTTTCCACTCAGTAACAATCTAGAAAAATGTTCTGGGTATCCCTATTTTCTACAAAATCTACCAAGGCAGTAGGCTTAAGTTTTCAGTTTCCTTTCCTTCAGTTGTGTTCATGTAATATCGCCTAAACTTCTGATGTGTCTACACAGTTCATGAATGTTTTCTAATATTCAGGAAGGCAAAGCAGAAACTGTTTTGGAAGCAGCCTGTTGGCCTAATGAGATATCTTCTATTGGGTTGATATTTCTATTGAAACACATAATTTCTATTTGGTTTCCTCAACTATGAACTGTAAGATTGACACAAAAATGCAATTAACCCCGGAAATCTACCCAGCAAGTGGCATTACTATGAATCTTCTAGGAGTCAGAAGCATTTTCTGATAGTAGAATGGCAGGGGCCACCTCTCACAGCTCAGCATTTGCCCAGAATTGTCAAGCAAACATCTACAATCAAGTGATGATAACAACAGGAATCAAAAGTTTTTGATTTCCTAAAATGTAAAGGAAAACATTTCTAAGCAAACGGCTATTCCTTGTTTCAAACACACACAGAAGTGTGAGTGTCTCAATCACTAAACAAATTGTCAGGGTCATCACATTCAACAACGATTGTTTACTTATACAATATACATGCTACCATTGTGCCTTTAAGTGTTGCACATATGTCATCTTCCAAGTTCCCCAAAAATTAAATACTGCTTAAGATTTTGAACTGAGCTTTAGAGGTGGCAGTTAGAAGTCACCGATAATTGACCCATGTGAAGTCAAGTGAAATTGTTGTGCGTCTTAAATGTTATTTTAGTAGTAACCCAGAAAACCAATCTATAGTTTCTTCAGCTACATCTAAAACCTGTGTCTCCCAGTTCTCAGGCAACTCTTGCAGTCCTAAGACTACTGTACAAAATGTGAATAACTAATATTTCCATTGTTTGAAAAGACACAGAGCCATAGTCAAATCACAGAGCACATCATTGGCCTTCAAGTCCATGAAAGAGTCCTGCAAACCCTGAACTTAATAGCTACATATCCAGCAGAGCAGGGAGAGGTTTCTCCCAAGTATGATGATGTTCCACATGCACTTGTTACCCAGACATTCCTTCCACATTGGTTTAGCCATCTGCACTTTGATGTGCAGGGTATTGTAATCCCAATTCTGAGTCAAGTAAAACTTCATTTGCTGTTAAAAAAATTACATGAAATTCTGCTCTGCGTCTGCTCTCCCGGATGCTTCAACTTTATGCTATTTTCTAAATTTCTTTGTGGATTGGGCCTCAATATCTATGACTGTCCTAAAGTTCCACTAAACTTAGATGATTCCATTCTTCATATATATATCTCCCCACTAAACACAAACAATAAACAACATTAATCCACTTGCAGAATATGTCTCATAAGAAAAAGCATTTTTTTTCTTGTTTAGAAAGTTAAAAAAAAAATCTATTAATAAATAATGCAAGGCCAAATAGATGCACATGTGCCTGATCCAAAGCACATTAATTTTCTATTGAACATTTAACAGAAAAACAAAGACAATGACTTCAAGTGTAAATGAAAAAAAAAAAAACAAAACAAAAAAACTAACAAACCACAAACAGAAAAACTAAACAAAGTTTTCTTTAGAGACATTTAAACATTAAGATCAAAGAAACTGCCTGGTACTCTTGTTAAATTACAGGGAACCAAGACTGTTTTGCAAGCACAATATTCACAATGGAATTTCCAATACCTTTTTTCCCTGATTCAATGCTCTAAGCAGCTCGTTATTTTAAGCCTTAGCTGCAGAGAAGTTATCCAAGAGTTAGGCAGGCATTGATAATACATTAAAAAGCTTAGAAGCACATTACTACAGAACCTACTTATAGTAAGATACTTGTAACATGAAACAAATAAAACTCTTAAAATATTCCTGCCTTTGACATTTTTAGCTACCCAAAGCAGAGAGGAAAAGAAAAAAAAATAAAATCTTGTCATAAAAATAATATTTTAAAATGTCACATGAAGAAGAAATTTAACATTACACCTTCCCCTGTGCTGCTGCAGTCACAAAGGAGTAGAAGCAATCAGCTCAGAAATGGGGAAATGCAAGTTGTGTGTATGATCTCTTTCTCAAACCTAAGGAAGAATCGTAACAACTGTAGAGAAAGTTAATATACCCTCTCCAGCTTCAGAGAAATTAATCTCTCTAGCTCAGGTAATGAATGAAGAAATACTGCTGTCCTTTAATAGAAACATTAGCCAAAAATCCTCAAAGTATCAAAGTGGTTTTAGTGATTGCATGCTCTGCACAGTAAAATCTTTCTTGAATTTGTATTGTTTATTTATCCAGACAAACCGCTTCTGTCCTTCTGATAAGTATATAAATATATATACATTATATATGTATAATATGTGTTTATATATTTTATAAATATTTTATTATTTTAAATATTTATATATTTATATATAATATATACAATATATATTATTATATATAATATATTCTTCTGGGATTATATGTTTGACTGAATAACGATACTAAAGAAGATGTTGGGAGTATACAGAAAAGCAGAGAGATCCAAAAATTTTCTGCAATTCAGTTCAATCCATACAAAAGTCAGTTTTTCAAAATGTTTAAATGCTATATTGTATTAAACATTAAATGTTTATATTATGAGCCCCTCCTAGAATACTAATATTTGATCAGTGAAACTAGGAGTAGCAGTGATATTTTCTCTTGGTTTTGCAAAATTTGGGTAGACAAAACTTCTAGGACTCTGTAAAAGCCAAGCTTTTGCTAATCTCATTTCTTCCCAGTTTGACCAGGCAATTATCAATATATTTTACATGAGCCCATCAAGACATTTAATTTTTGCTTTCACAGTCAATAAAACTAAAGAGGACAGGAACATCCAAAGTTCTTCTACGCGCATGTCTACAGGATGCTTGGCTTTACACGGATCTAGATTAAGCTACATGGAAGATTTTCTTTACAGCCATTCTGGTTAGAAGCATTTATCTGAAAATGCCATTTCTGTAGAGGTCAATAACAGGGTGGGCGCGAGTTGTCCTCAGTCTGCAGACATGCTATTAGCATTAGTATTACCAGCTCCATCTAAACTGGACTCTGTCTGGGTAGTCACTCAGAATTACAGAGGCCAAGACCACCATGTGGTGTCCTGCAAGGCACAAGTGTTCTGGAGTTTATATACACCCATTCTGATGCAGCAGTTGTGACTGAAGACAAGGTAAAGTGGAGGTGTTACAGTCAAAGTATTTCTAGGAAATACAGGTAAGTGATTATGTATTGGTACAACTTTATCTGTGAGAAGATAGGGATAAGAGTGTCTTCACAAATAGGGAAATTAACTGAAATTGCTGGAGAGCGATAGCCAAAAGAATAGGAAAGTTAATTGAAACTGCAGGACTGAGAAACCAAAAAACTTTTATGTAATAGGTGGGTCAAGATGTCTGTACCTTCCAGGTACCTCAGCTAACAGGGTAGGGAAGAGGGTTACATGCAGCCCAGGAATTAGGATAAAACAAAGGCTGTGTCCTCTGAAAATTGAGAAACACCACATGGGAAGGCCCCAGTGGACTCTCCCTTGACTTGAATAAAAACTTTGCAGGACTTTTCTGTCTCCTTTGTGAACATTGACCTCTGGCTATGGGATTTTCTGCACATTTAGAATACCATATACAACTATGCCTGCTAAAATAAAGAAGAAACTCAAACTACAAAAGTACAAAATAACTATGTACTAAGCAAGAAATATGTGAGTATGCTAAAAATGGTTTCTTTGCTTATCCTAATAAAACAAGGGCTGAGATAGGGTTATATGCTACCCTCAGTAAATACAGCAGTGATAAAGACAAAGGGTGCGTGCTAAAATTGATGTTGGAAGAATAAACTGGTATGTTCTGGCCAGGAGTAAAATTATTTTGGTAATTAAAAGACATTTCACAGGGTTACAGCAAGGAGCATCTGGAAGCAGCCTTCAAGCAATGATGGCAAAAATATATTTGATAGATTTTGATCATTTTATTAAGGCATTTTATGACGTGTTCCCTCAGATAGCAGGGAAGTTATCCCAGTGCTTTTCTTCCTTTCTGCCTTTACCTTTCTTTTTTAATTTCATTCAGCTGCAATGTACACCAACAGCCCAAATAACAGCTGGACAGCTTCATTTGCCACTGCCTCTGCCTCCTCAAAGTGCCTTGTGTACAGAGAGAAACAGAAATAATGGAGACATTTATCACAACAGAAAAGTTAAAAAAAATGTAGTGTTGTTCTTTTATTAAAAAGCCTAAGGAAACACTATGGCAAATAACAGTAAAGAGGTAGTTAATCTTTACGTAGTCACAATATATTTTTTTTAAGTGCATGTGTGAGTATATATATATATATACATATGCAGCTATATGTGCATCATACATGTGTGCATTATATATATGCACACAAGATTTTAGTAGGCATCAGTTGGCAAATCTATTTAGCTATCCAAGTAGATTTTATCTCACAATGTTGATTTCTCACATTTATTTCTACTCACTGTGCACAGAACTGACATTATGCCAATGTTTGCCATGTTCTAAAGGTTACTAACTACGTAATCATATATGACATGGAAAAAAGTTCTTGTATTTCACCCCCCAAGAAACAGAGTTCTGAGTCATTGGTACATCCTTCTGCTGTAAACTATAACTGAAAAACACCCCACCCTACCCCCTAAATGTACACGTTAAAGAAAAAAAAAATCCAATAGATGTGCCATTCTTCTTCATTTGTATATCAAAGAGCTGTGAAGATGTTACTCCCTTTTGGTTGCAAGACGGTGCTCATATGCCCTTCTGCAAAAACTTCACAGAACCATCCTGACCTCTTCAGATGCTTTTTGTTTAAATGTTTTCTGTTGAATAATGAAAGCCAAAAGCTTATGATGCATCTACTAATTAAGACAAACAGCACTCATTTCCATTTTTAAATGCTATGTATTATTTTGCCTCCATCTTTCTTCTTTTTTGCTTTTCACTGTATCCCAACCATCAAATGTAAGACTTCTGATTCTCATGCAAACAAAGGCCTGCACAGCTGTTACTTTGCAACAAGCACATTGTGGGCCCCATCCAAAGCTCATTGAAGTCACAGTCTTTCAATTGACTTCAAAAGGCTTTGGATAGACTCCTTTTTTAAGCTATATCTTAATCTACAATGCATTTTTAAAGCTGAAAAACTTTTAATGCACTGACGTTTCTGTAGTTTATTATAAAAGAAGACACAAGAAAGATGTGCAAACAAAGGAATGGAGTTAACTTTACACAAAGTGTTAATATGAAATGTACTCTTATAGTGCTGCTGCCAACTACTTTTAATATCCTAATAATGTGATGTTACTTTATGACAATACAGAATAATTTAAAATTCCCCTTCATAAGGACTCCAATTATAATCTAATTCAGCTCAGATTAACTATGCTTTGATGGCAATTTCATTACAGAAAAAAAAATATAGCCTAAGATAAGGTGTTGCAAATATAGTTTCAATGTTAATAAGAGGCAGTTTAACAGTCTAGAGAAGTTAACTCTGACTACCTTTTCATTGCAGTGATAAACAGTTCATAAAACACTTCTATCACATATTCAATAAAAAATGAAGTAACATACAACTTAGTCAAACTACTGTTAGCTTCACTTTAGGTATCCTACTCTTTCAATAAGCAAAATTGTAATTTTTCTACTTCCACAACTTTGACAGAGTTGAAACCAGTGTTAGCAATGTCACTATAGAGGCATCTGCTTCACATAATAATTTCATTGCTTTGAAACACTACAGTAGTTTTCATTGTTTAAAACTGCAGCAGCTGTAAGTGGGACATTTTAGTTCACTAATTCTTCAGCCGAGCTTTGCACTGAAAATTATTCAGGAAACTTTCACAACAGCTTTTGATTTTTACTGTATCTTACAACACTCTTTTATTGCCATAAGTTGTTTTCTTGCAATAAATATAAAATGATATGGAGCTACATTGCTTATGCCAGCTGAAGATTTGATCCAAAAGCTCATTCTGACATCAAGGCCCTGGCACAAGGGCAAATCATAAATCTAAATGAAAAATCAGAATAAAGATATCTGCTGAAGGTTTTAATCTCAGTGAAATCACTAAATCATTCCCTTTCACTTGAGTGAACAGATTACAATGCCTATAGTATCTAATAGTTAACATACTTTTCACACATCAGAAAAAGAGTAATTATATTGCAACCTTTCTGGGTTTTTTTACAACTGTTATTCAAGAGGAAACTCATGAACAAATGAAATCTTCTGACTGACACATAGTAGTGACAACCAGAATTTCATGTCATGAAAAATTCTGTCAGTTTGGATGTTGTATTCCAGAGCAAACAAAAAAGGGGTAAAATGGAATTCCTCTGAAACTCTTTTATGCAAACAAGACTGACCAGAAAGCACCTAGTTATGACTGACAACTGTGATTCCCTTCTTCCAAGGGATGCTTAGTTGATTTTATATCAAGCAGGGAGCAGTGCATTAGTCTCCCTTATCCCCAAGTAGCTTGGATAACTAACTGTAGGGACAAAAACTCCTCTAAGAAGTTGTTCTGTTATAGTTTTCAGAAAGAAATATTTATGAAACCAGATTAACTCTATAAGGGCTGCAAAGCAGAAAATACTGCTTTGAGTATTTATATAAAGAGAGAAAATACTCTAAGACAGAAAAGACCTATATCTGAATTCCCCTTCAGAATCAGAGACATGGAGCAGGATTTTCAACTTACATCTTCTCTGAAAAACATCTTAACTATTCCAGTTAAGTGAATTGGTTCTGACACCACAAATTCTGCCATTGACAGAAGAAATCTACTTAAATGTTCTTAAATATAATAATTTTTGCTTTTGTGACCCAATCACAAAACACAATTCTGTTTCACATGAAAGACTCACATTTGTATCTTGGAATCAGCCTATGATATGGTCAAGACGTTTACACATCTTTTCTTATTAATAGCTCTACCTAATACCTTAATCTGTGCAATCATTCTAATGAAATTATCACATTTTGAATAAACACTGGGTTTGCTTAATCTTTCTGAATTGATGATTACCGCTCTTACTTTTTGAAGCACTTCCCTTTCTTAAAGATTTTACTGAAATGAAATGTTGCAATTTTCTCAAAATTTGAATCAGTGCTTTTCATTATTTTTTCTCCAATGGTATAATTGTAATCCATTTTAAAAGGAAAATGGGCATGCTAACAAACCAGATTTCAAAATAACGTAATGAAAGAGTTTATTTATGCTGTAAGTTATGGAGTGTCCCTTTGGTTACTGTCATTTTCGAAGTCCTTTTAGTATCAGGAATGAGATTTTTCAAATTAATTACCCACTGGTGACAAAAGAGAACAAAAGGCTTCTGGGCTTTGGTTAGTACGCCCCAGCTCCTGGAAGGCAGAGGGTTATACTGCAGACCAGCAGATGGAGACACAGTATTCTTCTTGGACGATACATGGCAGCTCAGGGTCCAGGTAGTCTTAACGTTCTACTGATTGTGACTTTGCAATTCATCAGTTTAACAGGTTACCTCAATGCAAACCCAAATCTGTCTTCTGGGTTTTTCCCAACCACACATTTTTCTAGATTGTAGCTATTACTGCTCTAAATATTCTCTAATTACTTGGATAGTGGCAGTTTTGATTTTAAGAATAAATTTGTAGATATATTTGTATAACAATGAACTAGATAAATGTTTAACTACTTTATCATCTTTCTATGATTAACAATTTCTCAAAAACGTCAGACTTTTTTGTAAATCAATTAATCTATGTGATTTCTATACTAATGGAGTTACATTTCCTAGACTCTCACTTACTCATGTTTTTGAGTGCAAGTTTTATAACTTCAAAGACTTGGGGTTTTTTGCTCAGCTGAACACTATCAAATAGCTTTATTTGTATGAATATTTGGAACTACATTTGGTGTAAGAAAACCTACCAATTCCAGTTCAAAATAGAACTTCTCTCAAAACTCTTTAACTTCAAAATGTTTTTCCACAAATATTCCCATCCATAAATTAAATTATTTTAATGGTCACTGAAAACATGAGTTTTATTGAAATGAATTGAAACAAATTTAAAAAATAAATAGTGGAAAAACAGGTTTTCTATGGGGTATATCCATGAAGAATCTTGAAGGATTCATCAACAAGTTCTGAATCCTGTGCCTTCAGATATTCAACACAGAGTTTTATCAGTTTTGTCAAATGGCATCAGCATTATCTCTGAGTCTCCCCTTGGCTCCAGAGAGACACACAGCCTAGTCATTCTCTCAAAATAAAGAAACTAACCGAAGACAGGCACATTTATTCTAAAGATAAGTTGTAAATGGTGCGACTATTCTAGGCATTTGGGTGTCCAGTGTCTAGACACCAGAATGCTATACCTCTTTTTGTTTGGACTGACATACAGAAACTGTGAATTAACATATATCACAGAATCATCATGGTTGGAAAGGACCAACTACAGAGATCATCTAGTCCAACCATACACACAGAAAAAACCCTACAATCTCAGACACTAGAGCATGCCACTACAGCATGCCCTGAAGTACTATTCTGAAGAACAGCAAGAATGTTTTCTGAAACACAATACTAAGCCAGAGTAAATAAAAAAGACTGAGGAGAAGACAAATAAAATCACGGTTTACTGTTATGCAAAGAATCTACCATGATTGTTCCTCTTATGATTGGAGTAAATGGCTCAGCCAGGAGGAGGTTTGAGAAAAGTCAGAAAACAAATATTATCCATCATTATTCCATTAGTTAGTGTAATATCAAATACAAAGCCACATGGGAGTTAACGTTATTAGTTCTTGCAGAGTCCTCTTATAGCACACCACCTAGAAACAGAAAACATAGTCACCATTAGCCCATGAGCTCTGGAGTCCACAGCAAGTCCAGAAGCTATGTCAAATCCTGCAACATTCAAAGATCAGTCTTTGTTTCCCATGAGTATTCACAAAAAATATCTCCCTTATTCTAATAGGAGCATTGAAAGGAAGCTGAAATCGTACCCCACACAAGTGAACATCTGGATTACCTTGCCATAGGCTCATGCACACAAATCCTCTCTCCTCCCATTTCTCATAGGACATAGGTTTTCTTATTAAAGTAATATTTGCATTTTGGGCAATTCTGTTCTTAGAAAGCATGGGTCCATGTCTGCTTTGCTACAGATTAGTAGCAGTTTAGGAATCTACTGGCTGTACCAACAATATTAACTGGTATGGCACAACAGAAGCGAAGATACTCAGCCAAGTACAGTTGGTGCTGAGGACCTGGCATCCACATCAAATTTCAGAGGGGCTTTTGGAATAGCTCTGTCCAGTCCATATACTGAACACCAATTAGCAGTTGAAGTGTATTGGGTGTACACCTAGGGACTATCTTCCAGTTAAGTTTCACCCAAAAAGAGCCCTGTTTATGTGCTCTGGACCACTCAGCAGTGTGAAACAAAGCAAGTTAGGTTGGTCAATAAGGAAATCTAATTTCAGCACTGCTCTGCTAATCTGAACTAGAATACTAAACTACTTGTAGCTACTGGTTATTTGCCATGCTGTCAAGAGCGGGATTATTATTACTGTTAAAATTCTAAAAGAATACATAGAGGAAACATTTTCAACTAAATTAATGTAGTATTTTCAAAGGGGAGTAAAAAATGTATATAGGTGTGCAGACATAATCTTTTATCAACATCTCAACTGAGGGTCTGGCGCACCCATGATTTAAGGCAAAATAGAGAGCAAACAGTTTTTGCTGCTGTTACCAAAATCAATTCCATTTTGGTAAAGTTGAAAGTTATGCACATGTGTTCAGCAGAAACTTAGCAGAACTTCATAGCATTTTTCTCAAGGACTCTCCCTCAGTATAGTCTGCCATAAATGACAATATGGACCAGGATTATGGAACTGGATTGCCACAAAACTGCTAAGAAACATGCAGAAAATGGGGTTGGAAGCTAGCAGGAATGGAAAAGTGAGAAAGAAATGGAAGCAGGAGTTAAGGAAAGAATACTGAGATCCACTGAACAAATAAGCCATGACTAGAAGCCCTGAGAAGCCAATGGAAGAAAAAAAGACAGGTCTCGAAAGGGAAAGGAAGGTAGCAATGAGGCAGACTACAAAACACTCTTGTCCCTCTCTTTTCTACCTGACCAAATAATCCATCCCTACAAAGTTCAAGTGTTGTGTTTCAGTGACACAAAAAGTCCTTGTGGAAGGTAAATGATTCTGTGCACCCATGTCTCCTAAAAGCACCAGAGAATCTATAAAGAACATTATTTTGCACAGAATCTTAGTGTTTGGTTTGCAGTTTCCACAATTTTTTTAATCTTATCAGGAAATTGAAGATAAAGTATAAGGTATTTTCTGCCCTACTTGTGTAGTTCTCTCTGAAAAAAAAAATCAATATTTTTTCTGTGAAGGTAGCTTTGGGTAGCCTAAACTGTTCTAGTTTTCACTGGGGGAATGACATGTCTATTGTATTTGCTTTATATTGGATAAATATAGGATGCAAAGAAGTTGTGTATTTTTGTTACTTCATTGAAACTTCACTAATAATAGCGACTCAATAATGTTCATTAGCAAATACGTTTATTCAAAAAATAAACATTGGCAGAATTTCTTCTATTAATATTCAAAATATTATTTCATCCAAGTCATTATCAGTCACTGAACAATTTTAGTTTATGTCCTGATAGATCATAACAAGAGACATTCCACTTTTATTACCATCATGTTATAAGACATTATTATTATCATTGTTATTATTGTTGTTATTACTGTTATTATGTGCAAAAGTAATGTTCATTAGCAGATACATTTGTTCACAAAATTAACACCAGCGGAATTTCTTCTATTAATATTGAAAACATTATTTCATCCAAGTCATTATCAGTCACTGAACAACTTTAGTTTATGTCCTGATAGATCTACCATCATATTATATTTTACTACCATCATATAATGACAACATACATTATTATTATTATTATTATTATTATTATTATTATTATTATTATTATTATTATTGTTGTTGTTGTTGTTGTTGTTGTTGTTGTTGTTATTAAAAAAATAGTATTATTGCTAACTACCACAGTATTTTGGCTCTTCAGCCGATCATGAGGAATACTGAATTGTAATATGAACCATGCTTTTTGTATAGTGCATATTTTCATTTTAGCTTCAGTCCTAAAACTTCATCTGATTCCTGACTTCAAATATCTATGCCAATGATTGATTTTTCATTAACCTGTCTACACATAAGAGAAAAAAGGTGGTGTAAGAGCTAGAACAGCGTTGNAAGGTGGTGTAAGAGCTAGAACAGTGTTCTGGTCATCCATGAATTCTCTAATGGTAGGGAAACCTCAAAAAACTAGCTGTTGTTGGAGTGGAACAAGCAGTCTTAAAGGGCTGGCGAATCTGATTTTATATTTGCTGCATCTTGCCTTCAGCAAACACTACTGAACAAATCATTTTTCCCCCCAAAGGGATAGCTAGAGATGGTGTTGGTTTGAATCTATGTCAATATTTTTACTTCAGACAAATAAAAGTGATTAAGACGTGGTTTGAATAAGTTTGTCAAAGCAGTAGTAAGTAACAAAATGAATTCTGAGTTATTCAAGCAAACACATGAAAATAACAAGCAGTAACTTCTCACTTCCNGTTTATGTGCTCTGGACCACTCAGCAGTGTGAAACAAAGCAAGTTAGGTTGGTCAATAAGGAAATCTAATTTCAGCACTACTCTGCTAATCTGAACTAGAATACTAAACTACTTGTAGCTACTGGTTATTTGCCATGCTGTCAAGAGCGGGATTATTATTACTGTTAAAATTCTAAAAGAATACATAGAGGAAACATTTTCAACTAAATTAATGTAGTATTTTCAAAGGGGAGTAAAAAATGTATATAGGTGTGCAGACATAATCTTTTATCAACATCTCAACTGAGGGTCTGGCGCACCCATGATTTAAGGCAAAATAGAGAGCAAACAGTTTTTGCTGCTGTTACCAAAATCAATTCCATTTTGGTAAAGTTGAAAGTTATGCACATGTGTTCAGCAGAAACTTAGCAGAACTTCATAGCATTTTTCTCAAGGACTCTCCCTCAGTATAGTCTGCCATAAATGACAATATGGACCAGGATTATGGAACTGGATTGCCACAAAACTGCTAAGAAACATGCAGAAAATGGGGTTGGAAGCTAGCAGGAATGGAAAAGTGAGAAAGAAATGGAAGCAGGAGTTAAGGAAAGAATACTGAGATCCACTGAACAAATAAGCCATGACTAGAAGCCCTGAGAAGCCAATGGAAGAAAAAAAGACAGGTCTCGAAAGGGAAAGGAAGGTAGCAATGAGGCAGACTACAAAACACTCTTGTCCCTCTCTTTTCTACCTGACCAAATAATCCATCCCTACAAAGTTCAAGTGTTGTGTTTCAGTGACACAAAAAGTCCTTGTGGAAGGTAAATGATTCTGTGCACCCATGTCTCCTAAAAGCACCAGAGAATCTATAAAGAACATTATTTTGCACAGAATCTTAGTGTTTGGTTTGCAGTTTCCACAATTTTTTTAATCTTATCAGGAAATTGAAGATAAAGTATAAGGTATTTTCTGCCCTACTTGTGTAGTTCTCTCTGAAAAAAAAAATCAATATTTTTTCTGTGAAGGTAGCTTTGGGTAGCCTAAACTGTTCTAGTTTTCACTGGGGGAATGACATGTCTATTGTATTTGCTTTATATTGGATAAATATAGGATGCAAAGAAGTTGTGTATTTTTGTTACTTCATTGAAACTTCACTAATAATAGCGACTCAATAATGTTCATTAGCAAATACGTTTATTCAAAAAATAAACATTGGCAGAATTTCTTCTATTAATATTCAAAATATTATTTCATCCAAGTCATTATCAGTCACTGAACAATTTTAGTTTATGTCCTGATAGATCATAACAAGAGACATTCCACTTTTATTACCATCATGTTATAAGACATTATTATTATCATTGTTATTATTGTTGTTATTACTGTTATTATGTGCAAAAGTAATGTTCATTAGCAGATACATTTGTTCACAAAATTAACACCAGCGGAATTTCTTCTATTAATATTGAAAACNTAAGAGAAAAAAGGTGGTGTAAGAGCTAGAACAGTGTTCTGGTCATCCATGAATTCTCTAATGGTAGGGAAACCTCAAAAAACTAGCTGTTGTTGGAGTGGAACAAGCAGTCTTAAAGGGCTGGCGAATCTGATTTTATATTTGCTGCATCTTGCCTTCAGCAAACACTACTGAACAAATCATTTTTCCCCCCAAAGGGATAGCTAGAGATGGTGTTGGTTTGAATCTATGTCAATATTTTTACTTCAGACAAATAAAAGTGATTAAGACGTGGTTTGAATAAGTTTGTCAAAGCAGTAGTAAGTAACAAAATGAATTCTGAGTTATTCAAGCAAACACATGAAAATAACAAGCAGTAACTTCTCACTTCCTCAACATTTCAAGTATCTTTTTAGTTTTTTAGAAATATAAGGCAAATGAGCTTTGCTGCAGCAGCTTAGGCATAGAATACATATGTATTTATTTCTAAATTTTAACTCTTTAGAGAGGATTAGCAGCAACTATGAGCAGTGACATTTAAGAAAGTGGTGTAAGTTAACTTTTATGACTGTCAACACGGAAGCATTCCTTGTTCTGTGGTCACACTTTAGTTACAATAAAACATGCTTATGGAACACATAGTCAAAACTTGTTGTCAATTATTTAGTATTCCCATAAACCATTAGATGGTCAAAAATATCTTTAATTGATTCCATCTCTACCTACACTACTTATTATTTATTAGTATAACAAACTTCTCCATGGGAACAGCTAATTGTACCTCCCCTGTGGCCACTTCAAGTGGAATAAGCATTGCACAGTGCTGCCTAAGATACTGCTGAAAGGTCTTCAGCATTTGGGATTTGATTAAAACTGTATTACATGTACACATCAGCAACCATTGCTAAAACAAAGCACTAATTTAAAAAATCCTTCTGCTATACTGCTTAACACAATTGAAAAGCCTGAATGCATGGAGAGAGGAGGATGGGANTTTCATCCAAGTCATTATCAGTCACTGAACAACTTTAGTTTATGTCCTGATAGATCTACCATCATATTATATTTTACTACCATCATATAATGACAACATACATTATTATTATTATTATTATTATTATTATTATTATTATTATTATTATTATTATTATTATTATTATTATTATTATTGTTGTTGTTGTTGTTGTTGTTGTTGTT
>VZRU01016455.1:49658-61566 GCA_013398155.1 Pedionomus torquatus | reverse complement strand
GAGGGGGGGAGGTGGGGGTATTTTCTTTTTTTTTTTTTTTTTTTTTTTTTTTCCCGCAGACAATCATTTTGTAATAGAAATAATATAGCATTCTCTTGTACAATGAGAAAGAAAAGTGTGAACCCTACCAGCTGCAATGTGGAAGAGACCTTTTCCTCTGACATACATGTAGCACAGCTAGCTGCTGCTGCCTAAGCTGCATGGGTTTGTTTCCTGTTTTTTTTAAAGACATAATTGTTAATCTCTTCTATAGTAGAAAAGACAGATGTTATGGAAATAGTAAGCCACATTGTTTAGATTGTTCTGTGACAAGACATTCCATAAGCAATGTTTCACAAAGAAAGATTCGGACAATAAAGCAACCATTTTGAGACAGGACAGGTGAGTTGTAAGAACTACTGAACAATACCAACATAACAGCATTGCAAGCATATTAAACATTTAATTAAAGTGTTCAAAACACTGTAAGATGTAGCAAACAACTTCTACAGTGACCAGTATAAACCAAGATTTTACAAATATACATTAAGCTGATCTGACTATTGGGTTAAAATTTAACAAAAAGCAAGCAGGAATTTGAGCTCTTTCATCACACTGAGAGACCCTTGGTTGAAATGAACAATCTCTGAAAATCTCCAAAGGTGCAACTCAACATATAGCTGGCTGATACCCTAGTTTGATTTTTTGGGTTGGTTGGTTGGTTGGTTGATTTTGGTTTGTTGGGGTTTTTTTTGCTTTAAGCCAAATGGCATATCTGGAGGTGACACATTTCAAAAACTGAATTGGAATTCTGCAGAAAGGAGACTCTCATTCCTTTCTAATTTCCAGACTATATATCTGAAAGTGGATTTAGACTTAAAGTGCAGCACCAGATTTAGGTCATAGGAAAAGCAAAACAAGGAAATCATCTTATCCAGAACAGCATCATGAATTTGTTCAGAATTTGTTCATGGATAACAGTCAGTTCAAATGACTTCAAGGGCATAAGCAGAGGGTCAGGAGTCTTAAAGGTAAAAATAAACCCTGGGAAAATAATGATGAAATTGCAAGCAATACCATTACCACTGTTTGCAATTGGAGGTGTGATGCCCTAAGACAGATGTTGACCACTGACCATGTTACATTACTGTCTATACATTCCTTTAATTCAAATTGCCTTCCATTTGAAATTTGCTACTTAACAAATAACTTTTTGCTTTTCTTTTTGTATCTTTTATTTTTGCAATGTTTAAGAGGAAAGAGTAACACACTGATACATTGATACATTTTATTAATCTCAAAAAAAATTAGCAAAAAGCAAATATTTGATGAATATTTTCCTTGTGAAATTTAGGATTTTGTAATCAATTTTTTAATTTTCCTTAAGTAGCAAACTAGAATTACAACCACCAGGACCAATCACACATTAAAAGTAAGTAATGTGGAGCAAAGAAGAGATTAAAAATAAACAAAAATTCAAGTTAATGGCACTATCAGACAAAGCAGTTGAGTGACTGGATGTGGCTGACAAATATTACCAAAGAAGAAGTAAAAGCAGGACATCAAGTTTTAGACAGAGAGAAGAGGAAAACAAGAGCAATTTGACAGCCATCAGCATGAAGTGACAGGAATAACAGTATTATTTTTGAGAAGGAAATATCTTACTTTTTGCACAGATGCTTAAACGCAGTGGTTTGGTGCAAACATTTGTTTCCTATGTTAGGTGAATGGCCTGTATTTCAAATATATTTCAAACAGTCATGAGCTGTGAAATTTGAGTTACGCTCTCAGCTGCTACAAACTGACATAGCCTCACTGGAAACAGTGAGGGTTCCCTGATGGAGGGTGTGGCTCTTAATATTCATGGCACAATGTCACTCTCCAAGAATGCAATAGGTATCTAATGTGCAACACTTGCCACTCAGCTGTGATTGCCATTAACTGACTAGCTCCTAAGTGCAGGAAGGATCACAGAGTGGCAAATGCTGAGACTTTAATGGTTTGCACAGTAAGAGAGTTAGAATCTGATTCATGTGGAATCATTGCTGATACCACCAGAATAAAACTGAAATGAAATGTGATGTTACCGATTGTCTTTGTAGCTCCTCTCTCTGAGAGAGAGGGAAAGCTGGCACACCTGGGAGGTTAAAACTGTTACTTTACACTACCTACACATCCAGGTAGAGTTTCTGCTTATGTGCAGGTCAGCCTCACTGACAAATGCTGTAGAATTGCTCTGCACATGTGCAAGGGTACAACACACAGAGCATTTGCAGTAGGGATGGCCATACACAGTATCTTGCATTGGCCCCAGCCACGTCTCATCACATCTTGAGGTGGCAGAGAGACCAATGTCCACTGTAGCAAACAGTTCTCAGGAGACATTATGAGAGGAAAAGCTTCCTAGCTTCTTCTTAGCACTGCTAACATAGCTTTAAATGTAATTTTAGGGCTAATATTCCACTGTGCCTTTAGCTGTTTTTTTTTTTTTAAAGAATATCAGGCATTTAGATAATTCCAATAGCTTATTTTTTGCAAAATATTCCAGACTAACATTGATTCAACTTATGTGTTGCCTGTGTATAAGGAGGCACTACAGTGTAACGCATACCTCCATGTCCCAGTGCCCATACCTGTTGCTGTCCTCCTGATTTGTCCAATAAGATCAGTGGCAGCAGTGAATAGGAATGTATAAGACACATCTTAATTTATTTTTATCCACTATAATGGGTGAGTAGCTTGCACCAATATAAATCTGAAATAACTTTCTGATGCCTTGTTATTCACCAAGAATTAATAAACTAAAGTAAGCTTAGAATCATCTCCGCTTCTTAATTTTTCTCTTTGTGGGTTTTATTTACAACCCTTCTATTAGCTTCCAAACATGTGTGAGCTATGTAAAAGCCTTTTAACAGAATTATTTTTGAATGACAGTCCGTGTTTTTCAACATTTTTAGCAATCACTTTTACTCACTGTTTTATTTCAAAGTCTGTTAAAATCTGCTGCTTTATTTTAATCATTTTTCTTTCAAGAGAAGGAGGAGCTGAAACACTGGTTTGAAATGATCCCACTACTACCTCTAGGAATGTTATTTTGACAACAGCAGACTGAGTCCACCAATACATACTAGATGATCTTTGCCATGTCTTTTAGTTGTCTTTAGTTATATGACTAAAGCAATAAAAGTAGGATATTAATGTATGCCTCCATCATAGATATCTTATGAAGTATAATTTTACTAGCTTGTTGTAAAAGTAGAATTAATCAAAAAGATCAGAATGTTCTTCCTATAATATTCCAGCATCTCAATGTATATTTTAACCCTGTCGATACAACAATAAACTACAAATACACAAACATTTTGTGAAAACAGACAATTTGTTGGATTCAAGATGACCACAAACCAATGTGCTTTCCAGTGAGAATGGAACAAAAGAGTCACTGAAAGGCATCTCTGAAAGGGATGAGCTTTAGAACTAGGAAGAAAATACTCTCTTCTGTCATCTTTCTGTTTTCCTTCATCATATTTTCTATTCTAAAAATAGAAATTCCTCTAGATTATTACCTCACCAAACAAACTTGTTTTCTTGACCTACCACTTCATTAAAAGCTTTCCCATATAGTCTGAAAATTGCAACTTTTTGTGTTCTAAATACCTAATAATAGGGGACAGTCTCTAAAGCCCATGTAAGCTGCTTGATTTTTTACAGATTAACATATCTGGCTCAATCATAATGGTAGAAATATGGAAACCCAGAGGGAATTCTTCTGCTGTTATTAGGACTCTATAAATAAAATATGAAGCATATATTCCAAGAACAAATCTCCATTATGATTACAAAGAGGTATCTAAATGAAGAAAGAATTCTCTTGCTTACAGAGTACAATGAAACAAAAAATCGTTGTAAACAAAAAGCTTTACCAATATAACTTTTTCTGAAAAAGTTAATGAATTTTACAATAGGATATTGTTTCCTGTATTGAAAGACCCACTTCCAATCAATGCCCTGCTAGTCACTATATTAATTTACCCCAGTGTGTGTTTTAATAAAGATCATAATACATAAAAACCAAAATTAGAACAGATTAAAAGTGAACAAACAAAAAAATTAAAGAAAAAAAAAAAGGAAAGAAAAAAAAAAGGGAAAATAACACCAAAAAACTTGTGCTAACCCATAAGTTAGCAAGACTAATACTTCTATATTTATTATGGTGTACTATTGGCCATGTTAAACAAATCGAAAACTATCTTTTTGATATAACATCTTAGCTGTTCCTCAATAGTAACATCAAAATAAAAAACTCACTAGTAGAACTGTGGGGTTTTTTTTAAAAAAAAAAAGGATTTCCCAAATCATAGTACTTTCTAAGAGACTTTTCAACTTTCTTTGCTCTATGGCCTCTTGTGTTTCAGCAATCAAATATTGTGCCTTATCTGATTAGAGACCTAGTTATGGCCAAGACAAATCAGATATTGGAAACCCGCCTGAAACAAGAGCAATTGCTTCTGCTATTCCTTCCTCTCAGTGGCAGTAAAGTCTCCAAGGATCTCCAGCTCCCTATCGACATCCTTTTCTTTCTCTGGGCAACAGCAAACACATTCTCCTCCACATTCTGAGAAGCATGAGAAAGCGCTGATTTTCCATTTTTTCCTAATCCATAATTTCTCATTTAATTAATTTTGTGCTTCCCAGCCTAGCCTGGGGTCAGATTATGCATCCATTTAATCCCTAGCCAGTTTTCATCTGCCAATAATTTGTTTGTCACTTTTCCTTCATCACACCAGTGCATCTCCCACCTCCACAGCTTACTTTATCACCTGGAAATTTGAGACAGCAGGGCTTAAAACCCTCTCATTCACATGACAGGAGAAATCAAGACAGTTTTTTCACATAAGTGCCCTTTCCTTAATAACACCTCAAAATCCCCTGCAACAAGAGAAAACAGAGATGAGGTGACCTTAGATGAAGAATCCCATGAATTAAACAGTTGTCTATCTTTCCATTCTGTATATGGCACAGCACAAGGGCACGTTCATCCTAATGGGTATGTTGAACACTATCACTCCAAACACAGGAGAACATTAATAATTACAGCTACTAATTAAAGTAAGCAAGATATAGCGTGGGCTAGGTTGAAAAGGGCTCATCATTAAAATCAGAAAAAAAAAATAGTGCTAGCATATTTCTTGTATATATATTAAATACATGAATAAGTCTATAAAGATGTAATAATAACTTTCATATTAAGCTAGGGGTTTTTAATGACTTCAGAGTTCCATTATCATGTTCAAATGCTTAATGGAGAGTTTACTGCTACTCAGTTCTTAATCACTTTAAAATATTACCATCTTTACATGGGGGGGGGAGGGGTGTGTATGTGAGATGACCATTCTTTTGATTTCATTGTACAAGTTCTCTAAAATATCTTACATTTAGGCTTTGGCAATATTATTTAAATGAAAATCAATCAATGAAGTTCTGCTTTTGTTTGTGTTACAGTTGTTTTGGGAAGAAAATATTCTTGGATGGTAAACTGATAGTATAACATCCATCACAGTTTTTGATATGACAAAGTTACAAAACATTGACCAACAGAAAGCACTTCCCATTTTTTAGCCTTCAATTCGAGAAGATAACATCTAAAAGGATTTCACAGATATGTTTCCTGTTTACCCTTAGGCATCAGTTCATATTTCAGAAATTATCTACTTTACAGAATTCAATTATCCCACTGTTCCAGTGCAGAATGTAAAAAGAACTACACACAATTTTCCATTTTAGGAAAACTTACCCTTTTAAAACAATGATCATACAAGAACATTAAAAATGTACTAACATAAAAATGTTTATAGATGTGTATATCCGTAAGTCCTGAGGGAACTGGTGGACCAAGGTGCCAAGCCCCTTTCCATCATATTTGAGACATTGTGGCAATCCGGTGAAATTCCTGCAGATTGGAAAAAGGGGAACATAACCCTGATATTCAAAAAAGGGAAACAAGAGGACCCAGGAAACTACAGGCCAGTCAGTCTCACCTCTGTGCCTGGCAAGATCATGGAGCAGATTCTCCTGGAATCTCTGCTAAGGCACATGGAAAATAAGGAGATGACTGGAGACAGCCAACGTGGCTTCACCAAGGGCAAATCCTGCCTGACAAATCTGATGGCCTTTTACAATACTGACACAAACTTGGTGGACAAAGGCAGGGCAACAGATGTCATCTTCCTGGACTTATGCAAAGCATTCGACACTGTCCCACATGACATCCTAGTCTCCAAATTGGGAAGTCGTGGGTTTGATAGATGGACCACTTGGTGGATAAGGAACTGGCTGGATGGCCGCACTCAAAGGGTTGTGGTCAACGGCTCAATGTCCAAGTGGCGGNAGGAGAAGGACTTGGGAGTGCTCGTGGATGAGAAGCTCAACACGAGCTGGCAGTGCGTGCTGGCAGCCCAGAAAGCCAACCATATCCTGGGCTGCATCAAAAGAAGTGTGACCAGCAGGTCACAGGAGGTGATTCTCCCCCTCTACTCCGCGCTCGTGAGATCCCATCTGGAGTCCTGTGTCCAGCTCTGGAGTCCTCAACAAAGAAAGGACATAGAAGTGTTAGAACAGGTCTGGTGAAGGGCCACAAAGATGATTAGAGGGATGGAGCACCTCTCCTATGAGGACAGACTGAGAGAGCTGGGGCTGTTCAGCCTGTAAAAGAGAAGGCTCTGGGGAGACCTTATAGCAGCCTTCCAGTATCTGAAGGGAGCCTACAGGAGAGCAGGAGAAGGACTCTTTGTCAGGAAGTGTAGTGATAGGACAAGGGGTAATGGTTTAAAACTGGAAGAGGGGAGATTTAGATTGGATATTAGGAAAAAATTGTTTCTTGTGAGGGTGGTGAGGCACTGGAACAGGTTGCCCAGGGAAGTTATGGATGCCCCATCCCTGGAAGTATTTAAGACCAGGCTTGATGGGGCTTTGAACAACCTGGTTCAGTGGGAGGTGTCCCTGCCCATGGCAGGGAGTTTGGAACTCGATGATCTTTGAGGTCCCTTCCAATTCTAACCATTCTATGATTCTATGATTCATGTACTTCTGGACAAATACTACTTGTTTCTTAGACATCAAAAATATATCCAGGAATATGACTGTGAAGACTTCCACACTGACCTGTTGTAACTCTGTTATAAAATTATAAGGGCAACATTCTGTCTGTCCTGTTACATACTTTGATCTCTATGCCTATTATGAGGAGGGGGAAGAATAAACCAAAACTTTGTTGGAGAAAAAGTAGAAAGATACAATAGATTATTAGCAACAGCTTCCTACTTGCTTCTTTCAGAACACTTGTTGACTGGGTAAGGTAATGTTTATGATTCCATTATACATAAAGTAATGACTGTATTTTCTTCTAAGTATTGGAGATCAGTGGTTAGCCAGCTAAGCATGTTTATTAACTAGTCTGCAGAGGTGATTTTCTCTTTTTCCAAGCAGCAGTAGATTCCAGCTAGAGAAAGCCTGATAGAGTCAGTTATTGACTATCTTACCAATGATATTTGCCAGTTAAGAGTTCCTAATAAACAAACAGTCTGCTTATAGCGTGCTTCTGCTACATTTGAGCATATTTTCTGAAAACTGTGTTGATTTCAGATTCATTGTTTGTCACCCATCTACCACCTTTATCACAATGACAGGGACAGATCCAGCGATGCTGTGAATGGGAGCAGACACACAGAAATGGAGCTGCAGATGAGTTGAGTGATACAGTGTATGAGCTGTATCAGTGGTGCCAATTACAGGGGGTGTGACTGACTTACTCACGTAAATCTACGCCTGGGTAATCCTTTCTTCCTCTCCTGGCAAACAGGATATTGTGCAGTAACTTTTTACAGAATCCTGAGAGTATGAGGTTTGTTTAAGGAAGATCTTTTCTTGGTTCTATTTTTATTGAACAACCCTCCCTCTCCTGAGCCCACTAACTTTAGGAAGGACTTTTTATTGAGTAAGGCTTTCACTGTGAGTAAAAGTGGTAGAATCTGATCCAAAGGGATTTAAGCAAACTTGTGGTTTTTCTTATTGTTTGAGTCATGTTTCTGCTGCTTTCCCTTTTAAAGTTAAGTTTAAATTCAAGTGTCATTTCCAAAGAAACAGCTATGATAATCTGTGGTAAACTGATTAATAGCACTTACGCAAATTTCAATGACCACAAAGTTGTGAATGTGTCTGTGTGAGTGATCTACTTCTTATAAAGTAAATGAGTCTTCTTTCACATGTTTAATAATACTCAGAATTTTCTTCTCCTCCTCTTCCTCTCTGCCTTCCCTCTGAAGTCCTCTATTTCTCTCATTTATTGTTGTTGTGGCAAAGTTTTTTTTTTTCTTCACTATTTCCACTCACCCACAGTTAATCATTTATGGCCTGTTCCACTGCAAACATGTAGAAAACACGTAAAAAGGAAGCCTGTTATCACACAATCAGCAACTCCAATTATAGCTTGATCAGAACTGACATCACTGTGGTTTCATTAGTGATATTAGATAAGTGCAATCTATTTTCAATCTCTTTTCTTTTTTTTCTTTTGCAATGTCAAAGACAACACTCACCCTTCCCCAACTGGTTCTGTTTGACAGTAACAGGACTGCATAAAGGATTCCTTTCACTTATCATCTCAAGACCATTTTACATGCCAAACAAATCAAGTCTACCATCTCTCATCATCTTTATCAACCTGCCCAGACAAAGGGTAGGAAGCATTACAACCTTTGACTTGTAACTTATTTTTCTCTCTTTACAGCCTAAAGCAACTCTTAAAATGTAGAGGACGTACGTGCAAACTAGCAAGTTTTGAAATACAAGTACTGGGGCAGAGAAATTTTCTCACTGACAAGATCTCCTAATGTAGAAAATGTTCTCCCCCTTGTGCTTCATGTTACATGTTCCATCCTAGGTTTGGCAGCTATCATACCTAAAGCAATATGCAGGAAAAATAAAGCAAATGCTCATCCCAGGGCTCTTTATTTTATTTTTAATATTTTTATTTTGTTATTTCTACAGTTGCAATATGAAAATGAGTCAAAGTGCTCTCAAATGAGGAATCTGAGATCCCTTAGGAAAATAGCTTTTTGCATAGTGAAAATAGTATTATGAATTTTAATTTATCTACAGCACAGTTAAGAAGAAATGGACCAGGTCCTGGCCACAAACACGACCCTTCAAATTTGTCTTTTTCATAGAATTTTTTTTTCTCCTGTCCTAATGCTGTCCTAAGTTTCAGTAAGAATCTGGTTTTTTTCCTCGGATGTTTCCAGCTAGGCTGACTCAGGAACACAATTGCACAGAATGACATGAAGGAAGGCATTCTTCTTGAGAGGAACCTGAGAAAATCCAGAGATCCTAGCAAAGCCAAGGGAGACAAAACTTCCTGATCTTCTCAGGGCAGGACCTGGGGGAAGTTCTTTTTAAAGCTGTATGGTTGCTTAAGAGTGCACCTTCCAGAAGGCTTGGATAGTGAATGTAAAAATTCAGTATTTGATGGTTAAATTAAGTTATTGTTTTCCATAAGCTGGAAAGATAGATTAGAAGAATAAACATTCTGTGTTTTGACTGATTTCTCATCTCTCTCCCTGAGTGCTTTCTACTGGTTTCCCTGTCAGAGACAGGATATGGGATTAGATAAACTAGTGTGGTAGCTCTTCCAGGCTTAGTTCACTTGAACTCCAAAGTTCAACATCACAAGGAAGGACATTTGTAGCTGCAGCAAGATTGTACCCTGAAGGTATACCTATAGACACCCAGAATTAAAAAGAGTAATGGATGTTCTTATAGCAAACTGGCTGGGAAGTGAGTGGGATCCCAAGATAGGTCCAATTTAAATATGCAAGTGGTCATGCACTAGGCAGTCAGCCTCATCTATATTACTTATATCAATAAAATTACACTGTTAAGTAAAAAGACTTTGGAAAAGAAGATAGACTGGATGTAAGGTAACATTAAGCTTTCATATGTATTATTTAGTGTGATATTCACAGTGAATAGTATGTTAAATCTTTCACACATGCTATATTTGTTCTACAAAGCAGAGAGAGAGGGAAAGTTCCTTCTTTCCATAAAAGGAAGGAAAGGAAGCTAAAGAAGATGCAACATTGATTCTGGATGAATATAGAATTCAGTCACATATGCAAATGATTTAGAGATAGAGGAATATTCAGTCTGGGTAGGTAGCAGCATGCAGAAAAGCAGCCCTCCTCCACAACAGCTCTAAAGTAAAACAACAAAACACAGTTCAGCTCCTCCTGCCTTGAAAAGGAGAAAGGCCATCTGGAGATGAGTACATCTTTTTCTTCAAATTGAGGGACCTGAAATACCAAGAGAAATGAAGAAAGAAAGTATGGAGTTCAAAGGGCAGGGTGAAATCTAGTAATGGCAAACACTGCAGCCCCAAATAAGCAGTGGCCAATGTGAGGAGAGCATGGAGGCAAGCCAAGAGCCCCTCTGGATTCCTATTAACTTTAAAATCTCATCTGGGTATACCACCTGTGCAGACATTGCATCTTTCCCTTACTCATATATGTATGTTTCCATAATCACCTCCTTTCATTTACCTAGAACCTCTATTCTCATACAGACACACCTATTCTTTGATCCTCATTCAGGCCTTTCCCCCACTCACATACACTTCTCATTATCACGGACAAGATCCATCTGACTAGAGGAAGGCTTTCCCTCTGAAATGGGAGTTCAGCTGTGTGAAGGAAGAGGCTGGGTCTTTGGGAGAGGAGGAAATTAACATTTTTTTAACAATACAGTAGCTTTGGGAAACATATACATGTCTGAGTGGGGGAGGAGGTGGGAACACTTAGGGAGAGCTACAAAGATATTTTCATACAGATGAAGATAAACACAGTAAAACCATTAAAGTCTAATTTTGGAAAAACTTCTTAGAAGCCATTCCCGGCTAATTATTCTCCAGTAATAAATGAATAGAATAGTAAATGTTATTAGAATAATTTACTATTCATCAAGAATAATAAATGAATAGAATAATTCATTATTCCCACATCCTTGTTCTTTGCAAGCTCTGGCAAGCTAACTAGGGCACCAGGAGGAGTGTCTCACGAAGAACAGGGATACAATGCACACAAAACTTTGAAAAGAGGCTTTAATTTTAGGTGAAAAGTTCACATATCCAACAGTGGTTCGTAACTGTGCTACTGACATGAACTATTGTTTGAGCCATGTGCACCTTACCATACTCTGTAAAACCTATTGGGCTTGTTATTGCATAGAGATCCAAAATTATGGAATAATACTATGAACTTTTCATACAGGTGGTACTTTTTTCAAAATTAATTTATTATTTCCTGGTCATACTTTTGTTAGCATAAACTGGTATTGGCACAAGTAACAGAATCCAAAATTAATACAGCCTACATTTGATTCCATTGCCCAACTTCCTGCTTCCCCATATATTATATACAAAAATGTATATATTTTGTGTTTTCATCCATGTAACACACCAAAAGATTTTCTTCCACCACATAATATACAAATCCTTTCTTCTCTCACATGTTCCCCAGATAGCTTTCCCTGCACCACAGGTACAGTTATATCCATAGACTCACCATGTGCTCTCTCCCAGAGCTCCATTAGCTAAGCACACTACTCTCCACCAGCAGCCAAAGGTCACTGTATAATAGTATCAACTGAACTTGCCTAGAACATCTATGGATGTAATGGGGATTCACAACATTAAGTATGTAAGTTTCTAGATCTTTCTAGTCAGACAGAGTTTACTAGTAAGAGCCATCAAAGTGCTCCTATTAAGGCCTATATTCTGCTTTTGGCAGGCTTTTGTACCAGTAGATGATTTTTCTGTCAGACCCAGTTTATTAGATGAGATCTAGGCTTCTAGGGTTTCTCAAGGGGTCATAGTAAATCC
>VZRU01016455.1:0-43057 GCA_013398155.1 Pedionomus torquatus | reverse complement strand
AAAAAAAAAAAAAAAAAGAAGGGAAAAAAAAAACAGGGAAAAAAAAATATATTGGGAATCATAAAATCTCAAAAACCAGTAGAAGAAATACACATACATACACATACATTCTTATATACAAACAGATGTATCGTTTTAAAAATTATGCCATTTTTTAGCTGATCTTATTTAAAAGCCTGATTTGTGATTTTGAACACTTGTCGTTGGCAATATGGGGTAGTTTAGCAGAAATTTCCTGGATTTTATTCCCTTCCAGTGGAGATAAAAGAGTAGAAGAATACATCATTTGCATAAAATGGTAAAGTTAAGCTGAACCCTTTTAGAAATCTTTTTTTTTCCTTATTTTCCTTATTATTCATTGCTTACCTCTGTACTAACAGATTCTTGCCTTTTATTTGAAGCCCAAATGAAGGCAGGATATTAAAGTAAATCCTCAGAAAAAAAAAAAAATTACTGCTTGCTTTGAGTTGTTCCAACTTTTCTATTCTTATTCAAGCTTGGAAATCTCCAAAGTCTTCTAGGTTTACTGAGCACTAAAAATTCATTATCTATATTGAATTTAAGTTAACTTAGTCTTTTAAAAGATTACTATACATTGAACAGAATGATGGATAGCCATATTTTACTCATACTGTTACCCCTTCGGTCTCACACTTAGTTTTCTGCCTTTACCTCAACATGTTGCCTTAATTATTTTTTATGAAACAGTTTTCTACCCGCAGTTGTCTTGCTTCTTTAAAGAAAGGGGATTTGATTGGCATTTGTAAAGGAAAGTAAATTTCAAATAATATTTAAAGAGAGAAAATGTCTGTTATGTAACTAAGAAATCTAAAAATGGAAACAGTTTTTAGTTATTAATATGGAATTTTTAGAGCATGAAACAAATGGATCCCATCATGCATGAATCAGTATGAACTACTGAACATACCTTTTTATTCATTGCTGCATAAATATTCTGTGACTGATTCTGATTTGTAGTGAATTAAAGAAAAAAAAAATCAAATGGCTGTAGAAATAGAAAAGGATAACTGGACCTAAATTTCACGTACATTCTCATGACATGCCTCGGTAGCAACAGGATGAGAGGAAGCAACAGTTGATACAGATTAGTAGTACTGTGTCTTGGTAAAAAACTACAAATTTGACAGGTAGTACTTTTTGTACCTTCTAAAAGACTTTCTTGTGTCTGTTTAGATGTTGTTTACTCATATCTACATTTGTAAGTTTTGTCCTGATCACTGAAGTAATGAGAAAGTATATCTATATGGATGAGGTCAATGCACTCAATACCAGCTGCACAGAGCATTAGTCTAACACATCCACTCAGTGTATTTATGAGACCTGTCTACACTGTTCTGTCAGCTTTCTCTTGAGATCCATGATCATCTTTAGACATAAGCAAAGTGAAAGCGCCCCAAGGTGAAGGGATTCTGTCTGTATCTATGCTGCTTGACCTAGGCACAAGTTGCTTCAGACATGCTGATTATTCCATAAGACTTTCTAGCACCCCTGAGAAATCTCTGGTAGCCCTTGAGTTGTGCTCCAATGGTGATCCCTCGGGCTGTTTGCCGTAAGGAATTCTGTCTGCCTCTCACCATTATCTACCAGCTCTTCTGATTATCAGCAAAATGTGGGAAGGAGGGAGAGCACATGAATCCAGACCCCTAGGCTATTAGCCTTCTCCAGTTTCCAAAGAGCTGTCTATACCTGTAATCTGGCAGCATACAATAAAACAGCATAACAAGTACCTGCCTCACTGGCTCAGCCTGCCTGAATCCTTGGTGGAATATGATGGCCTTTCCCACTGGAGATGGGACAATCAAAGTATCCCACAGTCACCCTCCATCACTCCCTACCTGAACATCCTCTTGAAGAAGGCTTTGCAGTTGGTCTTCGAATAGCAAAGCCTACAAGTCCTCAGCAGCACTGAGAGAGATGGAAAATCCTCATGGAGCTTTTCTGTAGAGGAAAATAGGTGTGAATTTGGAAGCAAGGTACCTGCAACAGCACCAAGTCAGGAGACAAACCGCAGGTTGTGGGGAATTGTACCAGCATGGCAAACTGGAGCTGTATAAGAGGGAGGAACTGGAAAGTGGGCTGTGGGGACGAAGTGATGAGCAGGGTCCATGTAGCACTGTATCCCAACTACAAATAACTGCCCTTCTCTCGCAGCACATCCCTGGTTTTGGATGCAGCCTCCAGGCAGGCCTCTTACCAGTCCAGAAGCAATGCACCCTCTGCTGGGTTTTGGGGAAAGGCTGGGTGCCAGGCCCGGCTGACCCCGCTCACCACAGGCCTGTGGTCATGCAGCCTCGAGAGACAAAATGGCCGCTGGAGGAGAGGGGCATGGCACTGCTGAGCACTGATCTGTCATTGGCTGGTGGCAGACCATGTGACAGGGAAGGTGTTGCCAGGCAGAACAGGGTTGCCTGGCAACGTGGGGCAGGGGAGGATGAGGATGGGGAGGCCAAGGAGAGCCTGCCATCCCTCAAGGCTGAAGGAAGGGGGAATGAAGCCGCCACAACAGTGTGGGTCTGTCTGCCTGGAGGTCCACTCCTAGCTCTGGCTGTGCTCACTCACACTCAAAGACTGTCCCCGTGGAGCCTCAGGAGAGATTCCTGGCAGTGCGGTTGGAGGCCATCCTTCCCACCACATAGGGTGGCAATACCAAAAGCCAAATAAATTTCCATTGTAGGCATTTTTATGTGAGACTGTATGCTTTCAGGGACACTGGGCCATGCAGTAGCCCACATCACTCTGTGGGGAAGGTGGTGGCAGCCTCAGGGCAGGAGTCTGGCCAGAGACGGGCTGAGGATGGTGGTTCCCCACTGCACCTTGGCCACATGGCTCTGAAAATGTCCCTTGGGACCATTTGAGACCAAGAGGATGTGGGCAGCCAGGCAGATTGGTGTCAGCGGGTTGCCTGTGGGGTGATCTTACAAGGCAATACAGAGGCAACCACAGAAATCAAGATATTAAGGCTGGTAATCTGGAGGTGTTCATTACTTTGTGAGTACGCACAGACGCTGTGTGTACATAAAGAGAAGATGTCGCTCCATGGTGTGTAAAAAGCAAAGTTTCCTTATACTTTTACCCACTGAAAACTTTACATATGTAACACAGTATAGTGTATATGCTTGCAAAACATATATTTACATCATTAGTCATTCACTGAATAATGAATTAATTAAAATCAGAATATTTCTGATTTCAAGATGAAGCAGTCCTGTTCATGTTTTTTGTTTAAAGGGAAATGCATAGGTCAGACATTGTATCTGGGATTAACATTAGTCTCTTAGTTTCACACATAGATTAAAATCTTAATATTTTGTGGCTAAATCTCACTACCTTAAAAAAATGGGGGTGGGGGGTGGGGGGTGGGGTGAACGGGGAGATAGAAATCCCATTTATCAAGTCTCATTTGTCCTTCATGGCTTGTGATGAATATCCCACAGTCATCTGCAGAGCACCTACCACTACCAACAAAATTCAGACAGACTTGGGACTTTCCATTGTTATCCCTCTGATGAAAACCATAAAAGCAGAAGCAGAAGAGAAAAAGATGTTGAAGAGCAGCACAGAGGAGATTTCCACTGGTAGTTCTGTGAAACGCTACAATGAGAAGTTATGCCAGTCTCAAAAACAGATGCTAACACTTTCCTACCAGTACGAGTGAAAGGAAGGACCCGTCATCTACATATTCCTATGGCAAAGAAAGTGGGGCACCTGGGCAGCTCCACAGGGCTCCATGGAAAGACTCTCACGCTGCCAGCTACTCTGGCTGTGACACCATGCCACTGCTTTTTTCAAACCTTCTGTAGCGAAAGATTGTTTTCTCTAGTGTAGCATATTAACACGGATACAGTAACCATCAGTTCTTCTGTACAGGCTGAACTCTTGCAAATGAGCAACTCATGAAAAACAAAGCTCTGCCAAACAAAGAAATGTGGCAGCATACTAAATAAAATGTAGTATAGCTTTTCTGCAAATCAAAGAAATGCAATTGCTAATAAAACCCTAAAAGGAAGGCTTTTCTAACACTAGGCAGATCAAGCCTAGAGAAGGAAACAGATAGATAGGAAATGAGTAGAAGAGTTGTTTTCTCCTGGCTTATAATCAGCGCATTTAAAGAAACATTTTCTTTCCTGAAAGTCAAGAGGAAGAAAAAGATGGAGACAAACTATAGCTGGTTCAAGCAAGGCTGTTATAGCTCTTTTGCTCTGAAAGCACGTGAGACATTAGGCTGTTGCTGTCTTGAAATAGCTGGACAAATCCAACACTTTTTTCCCTCTATCTAGTTACCATCTCAGCTGAATACCCTAGAGTAAAATATCTTCCCTTTTCTAGCATTTCGCTGTGAGTAACCAATTAATTGTTGCCAAAACAATAGTAACAACATAGCCCAATATTTTATGTGTGAATGGTGTGAGTCTTCATATTTGTGTCTAAGTGGATTTAATGCACTAGTAGTGAGTAAAGTAGTGGGCTAGGAAAAATAAGCTGAATTTTGCTTCCAGAATGTATGCTTAATCACCTGTTTCTCAAACAAACTTTATTAACTAATTTAAATAAAATCACGGTTTTAAAATCTCATTGGGAGCCAAGCATTAAAGACTTTCCAAAATTGAATTACTTTTAGTGGTCACATGTAAAATTACTTGGAAAACTTCAGGAGAGATATATTATGCTACTTCTTTTCCTTAGAAGTCCATTATCCAATAAAAAACAGATATTCTCATCCATCATGAAAGATGCTGCTGCCCTGTATCTCATTTTCCTTTGGCTTCCATGTATTTATTTTCTTCAAATTCTAATCTGAATTCATTAATGCTATCAAGGATTGCTTTATTTTCCTGGATCAGCTTTTTTACCATTCTTAAGTATAAGACTTAGATTTGTCATCTTTTCAACTTATTACCATTATCTTGGTAGTATTTACTAAGGGTCTTTTTTATCACATGTACAATTGCATGTAATTTTTTTTCAGGATCAAGGGATAGACATTACATGCTTCTCTCAGCTGGAGCTCAGTAATCTCTTGAAGTTCCCAGTTCTGATTTCCCTATCTGTATTCTAACTATTAATCTTGCCTTTAGTCCTGATGGTTAAAGTCATCATCCTGACTTAAAACAAAGCACTCCTTGCATTTCTGGAGCCAAACCTAGATGATGCGCTGTCTTTAACCCCAATTCCTGACCTTGCAGCCCATCCTTCCTTTCCCTGTTCTCATCTGCTTTGTATAAACTGAAGAACTTTTTTTTTTTTGCCTGAAGATTCTGCCTTTGAGGCAGATAAAGATCCAAACCACCGCAGAAAGCTTTGTAATGAATGCCAACACCTTGAACTACACTCAGGAACTAATTAGCAGTTAATGTAGTAACAAGTCAAGAAGCTGTTAATTCACACTAAAAAAAAAGTCGAGTCTACCTGGGTAATTCATTGTCAACACAGTCATTTAGACAGATGTTTACAACTGGCATGCACATATATTACATGTGTACACACACGTCTATCATGTGTCATGTGTATATACACATGCTTGAATTCACAGGTGATGCTATCTCACTAGAGTACAGCAACGTATAATTTCTTAAGTAGAACTTTCCCTGGTTTAATAAAGCAACACTTAGTTCACTGAGAAAGATGCACAGTCAAATGGACCTATTAATTGTTAGAATCTTGCAGGGATGCCTGCTTGTACATCACTGAGGAACACATTGACTACTGTAGGTCACAGATCCAGTTTACATCTTTATTTCCAGCAACCAAAAGGAGTCAGCCTTCCCTCGTGTCTCTTTGAGAAGTCCTCTCCATGAGCAATGCATGCCAAATGATATGGAGATAATACATAGCAGGATCTGCTGCATTAGTATAAAAAAATTGAGATTGGTTATGTCTTCTCATGACACTCCCAGTAGGTTATGCAGGTTCACTGTGCTCTGGTGTGTTACTTAGAGCAATGTTACTGCTTATACTTTCAGCTAAAGAACAGTAACACTTTTTAATAGGTCCTGTGCACTGTAGTTGGGCACCCCAAGGTGCCTTGCTCTGCTGTCATGCTGCCTGGTGCTCCGTGGACCCTGGGAGTTTCTGTGTATTGTACTCTGAATTCCTTTCAGAAAATAATGCAATTGTGTGGCTTAGGATCAAGACAGATACTTCCCATGAGTCTTTTTACTTCATCTGTCAGCACCATTTTCAAAGAGCTGCTAAACAGCATGGAGAGACCACCAGTGAATGTCACAGCCTCCCTTAATGAATATGAACAAATTGCCGCCAGGAAATCCACAGTCAAATGATGGCCTGTACCTCAGGGCTCTTTACAAGATCACTGAAAACACATTGTTCCTCCTCCTACATATTTTCTACAAGTAAATGTACTGGTTGGTGTATTGCTTTCAGACTCAGCCAGCAAAATCTGAGTAGTGATGCAAGTAATCAGTCTCAGATCTTCAGGATGTCAGAAGTCAATTTCCTAGAACTGTGCTGAGTTCCTCTTGGAGTGGTAGCAACAGAAATCTGCATATGAGTTCCCCTCAGCATGAAGAATCACATGAAAACCTCTCAAAAAAATATGTTGCTGTTTATCATTAACTAGTCTGGTGCTTGGTTTGATGCAGGCAGACAAATCATCACATTTTTTTAGTGACAACAAGTACAGTTCTGAAGAAGATACTATCCTCCTACATCATAAAATGTGGCAGAGAGGCAGACAGAAGTCCACATATAGGTAACTAGGAACCTGTTTATACAATTAGGATTATATAATTATGCTGTAACCACTGATGCAAAGAATACAGACCTTTTTTTTTTTTCAATTTCCATGCCTTGTAACTCACAGATACATAAAGGTGATGATCCATGGTACTGCAAGGCGTGATTAATCTGTTCTAGGTCACTGTTCATGTGGAGATTCTAGAAAGGTTCTAGTTAGATTTCTATAAGGTCAACATTTTTTATTGCATTTGTGAAGTAGAATTTCTGCTGTGGTGGCAGTAACAGTAAGATACTGTTCTTTCCCCAACTCATCCTGAAGATCCAAATTATCTTTTACCTTGGTTCCAGAAGCCTTTGCTGGACACTTGCACAGGTAAGAACGCCTACATCATGGCCAACGCCCTGTTTCTGGCAAGTCTTTGTGCAGATGTTTTGGTACAAAAACAAGACAAAACTGCACGTCCCTTTGCAGTTCTGGAATGTTTTCATGCTGGAAAAACTTCAATGGGTTCTTACTAAGTGCATTTGTCCAGTTGCTTTTTGAACTCATGTAACATTTTAACATCCACAATGTTCTGTGCCAAGGAGTTTCACAATTTAAATATACACTGTGTGAAAAAGCATCTCATCTTGATTTGATTTCAATCTGTTATCTGCATAGGAATAAAGAAGGTCTTTACACCCCAAGTGGCTGTGGAATAAAAATAGTGTATTTGGAAGATTTAGGAATAGAAGAAAGATACTAAAGCTAAAAGTGGAAAAGAAGTATTTTTCTGTTGTGATATGAATTTGATTTTCATTTAATTACTGTGATAGCACCAAAGAAGAAATTTTTCTGCATAGACTGGAGCAATAAATAAGCATTTGCGAAGCAATTCCTCTAGATGTTTTGCTTGGCATCTTACAGCCCAGAGGCAACTACTCTGCCTTCTGGAGAATGACCGGGTACAGGGTTTATGTATGGCACCATGATACAGTTTCAGGCATGACCGTTGTACAAACAAGCACAGCATGGCTGGGTAGACACCCTCTGCTGGAATTATAAGAGGAGCTCCTGGCTTAGGTCTAGCATTTAAACAAAGCGACTTATTAGACAGATGAAAACATTCTCAGAGCAGTATAAGGCACTCGAGTAAGCAAAGGACTGACCCCAGCAGCCAATGAGTTATGTGGAAAAGCCTGGGAGGACTTAGACATCTGTTACTTGCTTTGTGATGAGTAGATTTCCCTTTGTGGCAGGTCAGTATAGTCCCCATGTCAGTAAACCTATTTGCAAACTTACTTTAGTACCTTGCATTAAAATGTCATAAGATTTGCAACAAATAAGCATTCAAAATAAAGAGAAAGCTCTTTGACATAAGAGTACTCCAGCTAACTTGCCACAAATCTGAAGTGTACAGTGCTTGCCACAAATACGAAGTGTACAATGGACCTTGCAAATCAGGACTTAATTATTCTGTTTTGTTCCCATTGAGAATCTTACACACAGATTTTCTGTAAAAACAAGTAGGAAGGTCTGTGGCTTTCATCGTTGCCAAGCAGTAATTCCCCTTTTCACTCCAAAAATTAAAAAATAAGAAGTAGTATATTTATCTATATGGCTACCTGTGTACTGGGTCAATACGATATTCCCTTTGTAGGTGTTAGCATCATTTGTTTCCTTTGTTGATACAAAGATTTTGTTATTTTTGCTGTCAGTAGCAAGGGTGATAATGGATTTGTTATTCATGGAATTATCTATCTATGACTGGGAAGCAGACCTGACTGTAGCACTCGTATTTCTATAATATATCTGTAATTATGCATTCGGGAAATTTGACAGCAAAATGTCAAAACAAAAGCAGATTTGCTCTGTTGAAGGTACTTGAAGACAAACAGCGTTACATCAGAAGCCTGTATCTGGTTCAGACAGGCTATTTACTGCAACAAAAAAAATAGCCTTTAGAATTACTTTCAGCTTTCCGTACTTCACGTTAAAGGGCTACTGTGGTGCTCTGTCACTTACTTACCAGCAGAGTAAGGGTCAAAGATGAACAGAAGTCAGTAAAAGAGTTAAAGGAAATGATCACTTCAAAAAACTGATTTCCTGTCGCTTTGAAAAGTGAGGGTTTCCTTCAGTAGCGTTTAATAGTTATAGCTGAGTACATCTCCTGCTTTACAGACATTGCTGACACGTGAGGCGTTATGGATTTTCACACAAAAGAATGTCTGCTTGCTTGTTGGAGCTACAGTAGTGCTCACAGGAGACTGCATTCAGCTCCAGAAAGAAGAGCAGTGATAAATTTTCTCGTTCTTTGTAGGGGACAATATCTTCCTTTCTCTTGTCGTCCAGTATCTACACCCTGACAGCTTCATGCACCAATGTTTATGAATCGCCAAATAGGCAGTGGGAGTTAATTCTACGAAAAAATTAGAAAGTGGGACATTTCAGATTACAGTTGAAAGTGGAGTTTAATTGTTTATCTAAGAGGAAGTTAACAGCAAAAGTCTTGATTACCAAAAGACTTTAGGTTTAATGCATTAAATTTTTCAAAAAGATACCATTTCAATGCTGTTATTTGCAAAGAGTCTTAACAAAATTGCAATTAGCACTAGCATCAAGCTTTTGCTAGAGTCTCTTGCATAGGTGGTAAGAAAAGACTGACACAGAAATTAGGGTTTCTTGCTACAGATGCAGGTGTGACTTTTGTACCTGCCTTGAAGGTTTCCACCAGACCCATGTGTAAAGAGACATCTGAGCATTCAGTCTGGAAAATCTATGGTGGCTGTCACACAGCACTCTCTCTCTTCACCTTCTTAATTCTTATTTTGATTTTGACAGTTGGTAAGTCATCTTTTTAATGGCTCACCACAGTTTTAATGCACAACTTCAGACCAAATTGTTTGAAACCATGACTTAATTCATGGAATCTATTAAAAAATGTGTTGACAGCCTTCATTCCAGGAAGAAAATGTTAATTACTTGTATCACAGTAGCACTCAAGATTCAGGCCATATTGCCCTAGATTATAGATATGCATAGTTCTTGTATCTGACTGTTTTTTTCTCAAAATGGAATTGACTGATGTGAAGTACTGCCACACGTATTTTGCACACTACAGAGCTAGCTGTTATTACTGTATGGGTGAGGAATGCTGCCAAAGGCATGTCAAGTGACCGATCTAAGGTTGCAGAAAGGTCTGCAGCAGAGCAAAGAATCACTTATGGCCATGTCTCCCAAGTCTTTCTCTGGCACATTAAGAATCACCTTTCTCGAGGACATAACGTCCATATAATGGTAGAGAAAGCATATGACGAAGAAACACGACTTTTAAAATCTGGCTGTTCCTACCCGATGTTTTGTATTCTGAAGCTCAGTTTTGGGACACCCTTGGGTTTAGGTCTTAGGAAATAAAACTACTTGCTCTGCAAGTCCAGCAAACCCAAAATGCTTCCAACTGGGCATTTAAAATCTGGGGCACCCAGATCAGTGGCTGTTTGTGAACAGTTGCTCTTACAACTGTGATTTGACCTATATAAGAAAGTAATTCAGAAAATGTCTGGAGTCTTGTTTTGTTCAACAGATCTGTAACTGATATGGGCTAATGAAATATCATTCACCATAGTTCCTAGCCAGATTCACAACAACTTCTTGGTCCATCTGTTCACTGAAGACACAGCATTTTACATATCTCTTTGTACCCATATTTGTAAAGAGTGTATTTAACTTCCTCCACTATATTTATGGTTCTTTCTCAGTCAGAAATACAAAAATGAGTGGATTCAAGAAATAGAAAATAATATAGATTGGGTACAATAAAAACATAAATATCCCCCCCCAAAAAAAAAATTAAAAAAAACCCAAAACAATCCAAAACCAGCATGCTTGAATCTTTACTGCTATTCAAAAATACATATTTATGTGAAGTCACTTCAGAGTTCTTGCTCTTCTACCAATAACGAACCACAAATAGCTAAAGTGAACGCCACATGAATAACGAATAAGCTAAATATTAATCATTCAAAATATTCACTAAGTACTTAGAATTTTTAACTACTTTAAAAGAACGACAACTTTGTCTGCTAATGATGTCTTAAGCAAAAAAAAAAAGGAAATGAATAAGTAAGGATTTCATTTTATGCAACTTCTTGTGAATGGTTATTACCAAGCTTTTACATATAATTTTCTTTTTTTTCTTACAGATACTGGTTACAAGTTGGAGCGATAATAATATATTTTAAACATGCTGCTGACTTATTCCTTAGAATTTCAGATTAATACCTTGTGTTTTTATGTTTATAAGATACAGATAAAGGCAAGGACTCTCTAAATTATTTTTTTTCCAAACAATACCATTAGGGTATACCTAAATAAAGCCATAACATTTCAGAAAATGTGCCAAGTCATAAACATTGAAGTTTTTTTATTGGTTGAAAGGATCCGCATGAAAGAGTTAAGCTTGTCTTCAGCACTGTGGCTGTTTTCTTTTATTGTCTTAACTGCCAGGAAATGAAGCCTGATTATAAAAGACTGATGGAAAAAAATAAGTTAAAGGAGCCCATGTTTCATTTATGAATTTTTAAATAGAGATGTGCACAGGTAACTCCCTTGTTTATACACAGCCCGCCTGTATAGAAAGTGTGTAAATGTATTTCCTTGAAATAAAAAAAAAAAATAAATAAAAAGATTGAATCCTCAAAGTTGTAGCATCCCACTGAATTACTTTTCTTTCTTTTTTGAGTAATAAGCTGTTGGTGAAAAGGGGTTAAATACAGTTTCTAAATGAAAAAGTGTTTTATTGTGTCAAGTGTCAGGAAGTGAGTAGAGGTGCAAAGGAAAGAGAGAGCGAGAGAATAAGATCGTTAGAGCTGATACCATGAAGTGTAACATAAATTCAGAGATGACAGAGCAGGTGAGGTCTTTGAAATGCAGCCATCACAATAATGTCGCCTACAGCTGAGAATGCACAGAAGAAGAAAAAGAAAGAAGGAGGGGGATAAAAGGAGGAAAAAGAAAAAAAAAAAAAAAAGAAAAAAAAAAGGGGGGAAAAAAAAAGAAGGGGGGGGGAGACAAAAAAGAAAGAAAAAGCATAATGCCAATGCAAACATGATCTAAATACATAGCAACAGACTTTACTATATGGAACTTACTGAAACATTTTTTCAAAAAATCATTTCTAGTAGCATTGAGTAAAATAGGATATCGTGCAGTCCTTCCATAGGAAGCATGTCATATCTCTTTAGCAAGTAATTTTCTTGCAATGCCAGATTCTGTCTTATAGAATCAAATTAGAAACATAAATTGCATGAACATTTGGCCCTACACATATTGTTACTTTGACTGTTCCTTTTATCTTGTCAGATACTGCAAACTTTGACAAGTTTATTTGTGCTCACTGTGAGAAATTCTCTAGTAGTGCACATAAGTGCATATATTTGCCCTAGTAGAGAACGTTAACTCACACCAGGCACGCTTTTTTTTCTTTTCATGGAAAGTGTTTTTATGGCTATCCAAAGAAATGACCACAGGAAATTTCCCTTCTGTTCTTTCTTCCTTGGGCCATGGTATTTCACCTTGTAGGCAACGTGGTACTCCTCTTCTTAACTGTCTCAGCTACACGCATCCCATTGGCTTTGCTCCCTGAGGGCAAAATCCTGCAGTCAGGATTACTCAGGCAAAGCTCACACTGAAATGGACTATTACAGACATCAGGCTAAAAGCCCCTTGTCAGCTTATGCAGAGAAGTGATATACAAGGTGGGCCAAGTTTTCAGCCGGTATAAATCAGTGTCGCTCCACTACAACGGAACAGAATTAGAGTGCCTCAGCCAAGGAAGTGGTGCTACATGTGCTGCACTTTCATACTACAAAGGAGATATTTGTTCCATCAGGAAACAGGGTTGATGTTACAGTGGCCTTGTCAATTTAAAAAAAAAAAAAAAAAGAGAGAGAAACTTAAAAAAACAACTCCACAATGCGAGGACTCCTTCCTTTGGTCCAAATGCTGCATCTAGACATGATGAGAGAACATATAACAAACCATATTTCATCAAAGAGCAAACTTTGCAGGGCTCATCTCATACAAGATTCATTCCTGTTTACATTAAATGTCAGATTTCTAGCAATTTTTTTGCTGTTAACGTACTAAGAACTGTGTTGCATTTTATGAAATCTATTTAAGTTTCAGAGTTGGGAAGAGGAGGACTACAAACTTTTCAGGAAAAGGATTAGAAAGAAAGGCACTAGAAGTCAGTGTGAAAAACGAGCACTATCTAGAGTAACAGACAGCACATAAGACTGTTAAAGAAGAGAAACGAGGTATGCTGACAAAAACAAAAAGGAATAAAAAAAGACTTTTTAAATTCAAACATCAAGTATTCTGAAACTAAAACAGTTTTAAAAACTTACCAAAATAGGAAGCTACTTGTCAGGCTTCAGTAATTTATTTGCTTAGATGAGAAAGCCAACATGGGACAATGCCCTAATAATTAACATCTAACTTGTCATGCATAAGCAATTACTTCAGTATCACCTTTTCCTATGCCTCAAGCATGTCTTACACTTACCTGCAATGGAAAACAAGGGCAAAGGGCTAAAGAAAAGTTTAAAAGATACAGAAATTTTCTAGGGTAGAGAATTTCTATCCAACTGACTGTTTTTTAAACAAGACAAGACGAAAAACAAGATTCCCTTTAATTATTCTGTGAGACCAAATTGAAGCTGACCACTTCAGAAGATAATGGTGTCAGGCTGCAAGAAGAGCAGTGCAGTAAGTTCTAGTCTGTTTTCATTGATGGCTACTACTGACAAAGTATCCTAATTTGGGAAAGGTATTTTGGGGAAGGAGTTCTTTTGTCCTGAAATCTATGCACCCCAGTGAGCCAGTTTTCCATTTAACATGTTTTGAAAGAGATTTTTAAAGTAGATATACCAACTCATGAGATTTTAGACCTTCTCTCTATACACCACTCCCCCAATATATACGATGCAGTTCTTTTCACAGCTATTAACAGACAAATTTTATTGCTTTGAACAAGAGAGGCTGGTGATCTATAGAAATCTCTTCCAAGCTCAACTGTAATTCTGTGATCTTCTCAAAGAAATAGCTCTGTTCTTTTTAGTACTCTCCATTGCAGGAAAAAGTTCAGCTCAGATTTAAATGGCCTAAACTCCACCTTTGCTCTTCCATACACTGTTTTTTAATAATGAGATGTCTTTGACAGCATGGAGTAACCTTCTGAGCTTTTTATTTCTGTAGTACTTGCACTGCTGCATTTGGCTTGGCAGGGGAAACACCAGAATAATTGGGGGGATTCTCAGGCTTGAAATCCATGCCCTCATTCTTTTATTTCTGCTGCTATATAAATTGTATTTCTATTTTGTTCTATGCCTACCTGTATTCTTACTTGTATCCTGCTATTTTTTAGTCTGTGTGTCTTTGATAGTAAACAACAGTACTCCCGTGATGTATTTTCTTCCCTTCGGCCAAGAGTATGTTCAATTAATTTGCAACTTCTCCAATTCTGGTAGAACAAATGGGAAAAAGGGTTCCCGGTCTTCCTTATTTACCTAGCTAAGTCTAGTGTACCATCAGGTTGCATCTTTCCCACTGCTCTTACCTGTGACAGCTCTTTCTAACATGCAGCATTTAGATCTGATGTATGCCAGCAGTGGCCCTTTTGGTTCTTTACTGGCAAGGGACTACTAAGGGACAATACAGCGCATTAGAGAAGTACGCAGAAAAAGCAAAAGCTTGATCCCAGATTAAAAGGATAAAAAGACAGTTTCGTTTAAGAAGTTTTATTTCATAGAAAAAGTGCTGGCCTTTATGAAAGATACAAAGCATGTCTCACAGCAAGGAGGGACTGTGCTTCATTATAGATTTGCCCTCAGTACTCAGGTCCCCGAGTACAACTACCTTCTGTGGACTTTGTGCGAAAAGAATGTCAGCAGGAAGACAATACAGCTCTTGCTGTTTCATGATTTTGCACCAGAACTGGAGCAATGATGCTTATTTCCGAATGGCCACTGAGCTCATTGCCTGCTCCTTGCCTCTCAGTCAGAGAGCATCCCTGTGCAGACCAGGGAGCATCGTGGAGCAGGATCGTATATGGGCAATGGCCATTCTTGGCTACCTGCAAGCACATTTTCCTCTTTACACATGAGCTGGATGCTGAAGTGCTGGGTACCGCTGACATGGGTGCTTCAGCTTGAACCACACAGATTAAAGCAAGAGATAGGCACAAAATTAGTTTAATCTTTTCAGTAATTACAGAAATGGAAATAGCGAACAAGAAGGAAATAGATACAGTCCTCTGAAGTGTTTTATAACTTGACTAAAGGTATCATGGATAGCAGGGACTTTACAGGCTGTCAGCATTAACATTAGCAGTTTTTAACCATGACCTGAGCTCTGACAAGCTGTTTCCACACTGTCAGTCTCTCTGCTTGAGCTGGCAAGTCATATATAGTAAAACTGTCCAGACTTTATCTGTGCAGTTACTTAAAAAGCCTATCTGGTGCATTTGCCTGTCCCACCAGTACGAAGAGCCTGGAAAAGTCTGAGTGACCTGTTAATCTGAGCAATCTTATTGGATAGTTAAAAACAAAACATCAACATGCATCGCCAGGTTGGCTTGAGAATCCTCACTCCCTTTCTATTTCAGCAGATTTTTTAGAAAACACCTCCCTACTGCTTAGCACAAGCATTGATTAAAATACTATTTATTAAAGAGCTACATTAAAAGAATTTTCCCTTTTTTTGAATGTTCATTCAAAAAGTAGTAGAAGGTACTAATGATTTAGCAGTATGCATGCTCTTGATTTTTATTATCATCTGGCTTTTTTGCTATGCCTGTGAATCCAGTAACACTTTTCCAAACCCAGCTGTGGGTATGCTTGCTGGCCAGAGTGTGATGAGTTATCTTGCACTTGGAATTGCACAGGAAGGAGACTGGAGTGTATAGGATCACAGGGAACTCAGTTGCTCCTAAATTAACATACAGCAAACAATGCTTAAGTGCTTTTACAAATCCCGAACTTGTTTTATTGTGCCAGGTTATATCTGAGTAAATTCCTTCCTTATTTCTTTAGCCAAAAGAGGCACTGCATTTCTTAAAAGATTCTAGATTTTCACTAAGAATAAAAGGATATTTAGAATTTCTAGCAGCACAGATCTCTGTCTGAATAGTATGAATTAAGTTTATAATTTCAGTTGGAAAAACTGGAAGGGTCAGACTTCCAGTCAGCAAGGCTATAACAAAAAACAAATGCCTGCTTAAGATAATGTCAAAATAATCAACACTAAGTATTTATACTTGCTTCTCAATAGCTAGATCTCAGACAACTCAAGCTAGAAACCTGAAATTTTCTTTCTAGGTATGTATGATACCATCATTCTCAAGCACAGTTCTTAATACCGAGCATACAAATCTTCCCCTATGCATTAAAGCACCCATTCCTTTACCCATCCACTCCTCAACCCCTTGGCATGTAGCCGCTCTCTCCACTGAAGAACTGGTGCATTGAGCCACCTATGAAATCATTACACACTCTGACAGACCAGTGATTAAGAACCTCAACACACTGAAACAGGGACAGTTTTGTCATCTTCCCAATTTAAAGAAGCAAAACCAATATAGATGATTAAATAGATAGATTGCATGTACCTGGTTGAGCACTGAAGGCAGTCCTGAAGCCCTTAGATCTATAAGCAAGAATAAATATGATCACTTTCTTGAAATCTGCAAATTAAATAAATGTGTGAGCGTAAACCTGATGCTAAGAACAATGTATATGAACCTCTGTGTGATGATTACTACATACAAACACTGATTAATAGAGAAAAAATTTTGGATCACAACATTTTAAAATCAGAAATCACTAAAAGGCAGTACTCATGTACTAAAGTCACAATATTCTTTTTAATTTCTTGCTTTCTAGGTGACTTTCTAAACAGAAAAACTGTTGTCCTCCATCTAGTGCAGTAGATTTGCACTAAGTCTCTATTACAAAAAAAGCAAACAATCAAATGAAAAAACAAACCCCAATGAGAAATCAGAAGAAGAACCTTATAGAAGGGAAAAGTAATGTGTATATACATTGGTGGTGAGGTGGGGGTGTCCCCATAAAATTCTATTGTCTGCAATACCACTGCTTGCAACCTTCATCTGCCCAATTAACCTTATAAGAAGGAACTATCAGGTAATCCTCAGTGTTGGTAAAATTTTGAATATAAGGTCAGCTGCATAGCAAGTTCCTTCCTCTGTGATTTTGGTGTGGGAACGTGAGGTTACAGCTGCCATTGGTTCATCGGTTTCACAGATGAAAAAAACAGTTTGTTTTCTTTGTTTTCTATGCCTCCCCAGTACAAGTTGTGTTCCACCTCACAATGGAAGAGTTGGAAGCTTTCTCTTTGGGACTTTATGAAACAAAATAATCTTGGAAGTGACATTGTCTAAGCTCTAAAGTTCTTTTTCTACAGTCCTGAATCATTCCAAAGAAATCTAAAATAAAAGCTGAGTAAGTTGCTACATTTCAATTGCAGATATAAAAAGGCAGGATCTGATCCTCCACCTATAAAAACCTGAATGGTCCTTATTGAGTTTAATTGAAGTGATAAAATTGAAAAGGGTTCTCTCATTCTTGTTTCATTAACACTACTAGAGATCATAGAATGGTTCAGGCTGGAAGAGACCTTAAAGATCATCTTGTTCCATCTCCCCTGCCACAAGCAGGGGTTAACTCCTATTAGACCAGGTTGCTCAAAGCCCTATCAATTGAGCTCTGAAAGTGATTTCTTTTCTTTCATCTCTAGTGGATTCCTGGCATTGTTTGCTAAGGTTTTTGTTTTGTCCAAATGATTAATGAGCACCGCCAGATCCTAAGCTAAGATCTTCTAATGGACCTCATATGCTGAGACACAAGTTGTCAACTCTTCTCATGTCAGAATTTCCTGTGTAAAGCAGGTAAACTCTGATGATTGTGCTTGAGCAAGATTTCCTGAAAAGTAATGCTTTGAAAGCCACTTTGAATGCATGAACAGAAAGTATGGAATTGCCAAATTACAAACCAATAATTATTACCCAATAGTGAAATGGCACAAAAATGTCATCTAAGAGTGCTAGCCCAAAAGATTGGATCTTGATTTTCAGTTCCTAAACCTAAATAGAAGTTAGCAGCTAGGAACTGTCATTATCTATCTGTGCACAGGAAGGCTAAATCAACTCATCCATGAAACAAAACCTCCCAAAATGCAATTCCATCTGCAGACTTCAGGGTTTCCTCTTAATTTGAAAATCTAATGTTCAATTCCGTACATATGTACAGCGGAATGCAACAAAAGAAATGATAAATGAACCATTTAAAGCAATCACACAGAAACTGGCTAGAGCACATATTCAGACCTCTCTTGAAGTGCATTCTTAGGTACATGTGCTGTTACCTCTGAAAGGTAAGCTACTAATTATCAGGTCTTTGTGTCCTCAACCACCCAAACAACAGAGCAAGCAATTGATAAATCAGCTAAGCCCATGTCTCTTCACATGGACAATTATTGATGAGGAAACTTAAGACATGCAAGGTTTGTATTTGTTTTATTTTTTTTTTATGATTTATATAGTTTAAGTGTAAATCTAGTCAGATTCAAGAAGCAATTTTCATTAGTTTTGCTATACTTCTCATTCATCTTTTTCTTTTTTTTTTTTTTTTTTTTTTTTTTTTTGCTAGGATTACTCTTGCATGTGTAATTTTTTTACTGTGCACCCTCAAGGAAAAGAAAAGCCAGCAACCTTGAAAGGAAAGCACTGGAGGGAAAAGGTTTTCAGATCCTAGGGTTCCTTCTCAGTGTCATTCCAGAGTTAGTACAAAGGTCCCTTTTTGGAGCCGGTTGTTCAGCCACCAGACTGCTGTGACACAGTGAAGCCAAAAGATCAGAGAGAAAACAGCAGCTAATACTGGAAGTGGTCACAGCAAACCATGCAGGGGAGGTCATTGTTCTGAGGAGTGTCAACTGGCAAACACTTTGAAATCTGCATTTGTGCTTTGCGAGAAATCTTGTCACAAAACGTCCTTTGCCAGAAGTTAAGGAAAGGGAACGGACAAAATTCTTATTACAGGCCTATTTCATCAACTTCTAACCAGAACGGCAGCAACAGGCCAGCAAACTTCTGTACCCTCAATACTGCTTTCCAAGTGAAGGACAGTAATTAGCTGACAAACGCAAGGTTGTTGAGCTTTTCTGTAACATTTCTGAATTTATTTATAGTGAAGAAGAGTGTGTTCTAAATCTCAGTAGTGGCTTACATTAATGAGGGTTCCTCTAATCTTTTCCATGCTGGAAATAAGGTGTTAATAGTTCTAAAATGAAATAGTACCTAAAACACAACTCAGTCATTTTCTTCATAGTTCAAAGTTATTTGCATAAGATATATCACCCTTTGCAAATATTTACTTTGCTATAGCCAAAGACACTGCAAATTATATGTGATGGGTTTGAACTCTCGTCTTTCACACTTGTCTTTGAGTTTGTGTCTTTCACTCTTGCTGGGTTTCAGAAAGATGAAGAGAGGAAAATAATTTCTTTCTCGAATAAGATCCGCCATGGACTTCAAAGTGAAAGACCTGAATTCTACCTATAAAATTTGATTACAGCCTGATTAAAAAGATGGGGGGAAAAAAGGAGCCGTATTCATGGGCTCATTACAGGCACAAAAAGGGGATGCTCATACAGACCATAGAGAATTTAAAAGATTTATTTATGATGTATTACTGTAATTTTTAATTTAGACATGCAAATTTTTTAATTTGCACTGACTGCTTTGCCTTAATGGTTTTGATTAATACTTGGAGGTAGTGTTTGTGAAAGAGATTTATACTGTGATTCATCTGCAAAATAATCAAATCATTACCAGCTAATGACAAAGCTGTGAAAAATGATATAGATATTGTGTAACTCCCAGCTATTGCAGTGCACGTGAAGGTACCCGGTACTTCCAGCAAATGTGGACTTGTGTTAATAACTGCTCAGAAGTTTGCTCTAGGTCCCTTCTAATTTGGTAACAAAACCCATTGATCTTAATAAAGCTGTCTGATAAAAGTAGCAGTGATTAACATCCCTGAACCCTACATTCTAGTGAACATGCCAAGGTTGGAGACACCCCCTTTCTTGACCCAGAAAGGAAACCCCATAGAAATTTCTACCTCTCTCTGCATTTTACTTCAGTACTCACAAACCATAAAGTTTTGTGATAGACAGGAGAGTCCTCAACACCAAGAAGAGTAGCTAACGTCCATGACTTTCATTATTAAAAAATAAAATAAAAATATTGCCTTTAGCTTTCTAAGCATTTTGCAATTATATCTTTCTCATATTCCTATCATGGAATTCTCTCTTCAGTTTCTTGTCCCGAAAATATTTTACTGTAAGACTAATGAAAGAATCACTGGGCTGCTAATATATGATATCTTTTGCAAGACAAGTGCATCTACACAGACGTGCATGCACACCAAGTCCAGTTTTAGAACTGTCTTTGGCTAGAGACAATTTCAAAACAACCTCATACAATTAGTGAGCAATATATTCTTTTGCTTGACTTCAAACCACTTTTTATGGATTCAAAGCAGGTTTTCCTTCTTCTTTTTTTTTTTTGCAAAAATATTTTCCTAAAGAGTAGATAAATCAGAACTTTCTGCTGAAAAACAGGAAGAAAACAGGAAGAGAAACTAGTTGCTTACCAGCTTGTGAACTTACACCTCTAAACCAATCTAGATCAACAGATGTAAACTAGAGTAGATCTACGAAAAACAATAAAGTGATATGGTTTTAAACCAGCTGCTGATCCGGTCCCATTGGTTCCATGGATCTAAGGATGTAGTTTCACCTCAGCATTTAAACTCAACTGCATGTTGCCACCTCTCTCCTTCCCCATGCCCAAGAGTACTATACTGGTAGTTCACTTCTATTCAGTGCTGATTCAGTTCAGTTCACTGATCCAACCGAAAACTAACACATTAAAAAAAAATTAAAAATAATCAGTTAGTTTACTGATGTGACTCACTCTTCAGCTGCGCAATTGCCACTGTTGAGGCAGGGAAGGCTGGGGAGCGTGTGGGTGGGGAGGGCAGCAGACTGCCCTTTGGACAGTAACCGTGTTGTTAAATCAGGTCAAGCAAGAAAGTCCCCTTTATCCCTCGGTGGTGTATGGTGGACTCTCAAGCCAAACGCAAGTCCCATAGAACACATCCACTTTCTCTAAACTCTCATTTTCTAAGCAGAACTACTGTCAGAGCTCTTCCAGATCATAAATCTATCCTCTGACTTCTCTAACTGCATGATTCATACTTTCTATCCGCCTTTCCACAACAGCCTCTAAAACTTCAACAGCCAGTTTAAGGATTAACAGTAACATCTTCTTTTCTGCCAAACCCTCCTATAAAAATGCTTGGTTGTCTGATACAGTGATTCAGCTTTTATCACTTGAATATCAAAACCTAGCCAACTCCCTGCCTTGGAAGAACGCCAGTCTGTGGTGTATACACTCAGTTTTTGGATCCCATGAGTTTGTACAACCTATGTACCCTTTTCTGAGCACAAGCTTCAAGTGTCTGAGTTCACATATCAACTTGGACAACTGACAGGCGAGCAAACTCAAGCCCAACATACTTGCCAGTCAAATAAATTGTACCTTTATGGACAGGGTTCAAATCAAAATCAGTCCTACACCAGAGCTGACTATCCCCATCTGGAGAACCAATCTACAGGTTGAGCCACATTCTAATTATGAGTAGCCAGGAAAGTTGAACTTAAGCATGAGCTTAAATCTAAATTAACATGATAGAAGTGTCTACTGAGTCCCTAAATCCCCTCTGTTGAACTATGCCGCTCTCAAAAGGACTTGTCTCTAAAGCAGGCTCTCAGCTATGAGCAGAAAGTCTGGCTGGTTTACCATTGATCTTAAAACTCCACAGCTCTGTCCTCAATGCCCTTTGCTGTCCCCCAACTGTTTATTCATTCTACCCCAGCTTTTGGGTTACTGTGGTTGCTCCTACTCTGTCACTGTTCTGGCTAAAAAGAATTCTACAGAAACAGAGACTTGCGGGTAAAGTGGGGTAAATGAAAGCAGGAGGCAACCTGAGGTTTAAAAAACCCAAACATCTACACAAACATGTCAAACAAAGGAAAAATATGTTTGTCCGACATGAACTCGCAGTGACACAACAAGTGAGTTACCTCGGGCACTGCCTAGATGGTGCTGTGCGGTGATGAGCTGCCTGCCTGCTCCTGGGGCGGCTCGGCTCTTCCTGAGATGTCCAAAGGTGCTAGCCAAATTGCGTCCCCTCTCATTCCGCACTGCTTCTCTGTCCTACCAAACAACGAATGAGGTCTGATTTTAAATATTCATCACATTGCTAATTAACACTTTCATTGAAGTCGGTGTAGCATCCTGCAATTACTAAAAAAGTATTCATTTTTCCCTCCTGAGAAAAGGGCTAGCCTAAAATTACTGCTCTGTGACTTCATGAAACCCACCGATTTCAACTTCTACCAGTGATTCAGTCCAGGGTACTCTGTGCACTGATTTTTTTAGCCCAGCTGACTTGCAATGAAAAGGAATGTTGAGGGCAGATTCTCATAGAGCTGGGGCTAGATCTGCAAAGCGATTTGGCAAATGCTAAAAGTTGCAAATATTCTAATACCTAACTTGTAGTCACTGTGTTACAAAGTTATGCAGCCTGGCTTGTCTTGCTTGCATAGAGAGAATTTGGCACCTCTGAATAGGATTCACAGAAGCCAACAAGCTGAGTACAGAGCTGCTGAAACAAATGCTGACAGAAAGAAGGATTTGAACTGCACCACTCAAACCCCAGGTAATTCTAGCTGGGCAGGTTTCCTGACCCTTCTGGAGATACAGTTCTAGGGAAAGGGCATTTACACATTTATGGCATAAAATGTGGGTACAATTATAAATCCAGTAGGTCAAAATTCGGTGCCCAGTAAATCCAGGCATTTTCAGGCTTTTGGGAAACACCCAAGATTTAAGTTTTAAGGATCTCAGTCTATGTCCCATTTTGAAGTTACTCTCAATTACATCCACAAACAAGCTCCTGCAGTCTGCCCTAATTTAAAACCCAGAGAATAGAGTGGAGTTCTTTAAACCCAACCACTACTTTATTATTAAAAAAAAACCCCATAGTGCTTAAAATACATAGCATAATATATACATTTTAATAATTAATGATTGCATTACAGTTTCTTCAGCCAAACTTTTTACAGCATTTGTGTATGTAACCATTTCTAGGGAGATTTTTCTACTGGTAAATATTTCATATATCAGGAAATCTTACAATGAATTCAATTTTCATCTTTATTTACCACAGTGGTCTCCACCATTGAAAATAAAGAGAAAATAATTCATCCCAGTAATATATTGCTAGGGTATAACCTCAGGCTAAGGTACTTGTAAAGTTTTTAAGAGCATAGGGAATTTTTAATATGAGGTGGTCAAATTTAGCAAATCTTCATTGTTTTCCTGGAAAAGAAACCCCAAATTTTTTTTCCTGCAAATACAGCTGCTTTCGTTAGCCTTCTCTTTGCATAGAAATTTGACTTGTCAATACCAATTGCTCCTTTAAAAGATTTCTGTTTTATTTCCTTATCTCTAGTCATGCCCAGAGGTGGGCAAACACACACGCACTCATGTATATGTAAACCATGGTGCTTTTACCCTTGATAGAGTCTAATTTGACATCTTAAATGGGGTTTCTAGCATCATAAAAATAAAAATTGTGTCTGAATCTAGTGCAAAGGCACCAAAAATTAATTGTATCTTCTTTAACATAATCGTATAGTTATGACAAATTTATTCCAAACTGTTGCAACTGGATGGAGCTTCAGTCCATCTAAAATCTACATATTTGTTAACATTATATCATCTTAAAATTTGAATCAGAGATTCCAAACATTTCTGCTAAATATAACCAAGCAGATCATAATGAATTCATATCGTTGATACGCAAAATCCACTGGTTTCAGTCCGCACGTGGGTGAGTGAATCTGTGTGGTAGATTTGTTTCTCATAGTTCATTAATCTCCTTTTGAGTCTGTGAGAAGTCAAAATTCAGTTTGAGACTTAGACTTTTCTCAGATCCACTGTAAAACCACTAATTTACAAATTATTCAGTCTGAGAATGACCAGTTCTGAGTTGTAAAAATCTAACTGTCTTCGGGTAAAAATTATGTTGGAAATCAGAGACAGAAAGAAAATACCATGAAAAATTTGCATATATCTTTAGTGGTTTTTCCAACATGTGTGAAACCCCAATTAGTTTAGTTTTGATTTTCACTACCAAAAGAAAAAAAAAAAAAAAAAGGAAAAAAGAGAGTGATAAAGACGTGGTACAAATTCACTTTAAAACTGAAGGGAAAAATATATAATACATAACAAACACTTTACAAAGCCTCTTTTTCTTTCCAGAAGCGCATGTCCTATTTTATTGTAGCTGTTTTAAATCTGTTCAGAGAAGCAGCTGCATATTGTTGATGTGCAGCTCTATCAATATATAACGTGGATATAAAAGTTTTGAAGAAAGTCTCAGTGCAAGAGGTCACTCCTGGTACTAACACAACCGCAGCATCACAGCACTAAGACATCTTTAAGCACATGAAACCTGAAGCACCGCCAGTTTGTAGAAATCTAGTATTGTCAGACACAGCCACACAGGCAAGGCTTCCTTTGGAAGATTTCAAACAACCTCTGTGCTACGTGTCTGCAGGCTCCATAAGCCACCAAAAGTTCCCTTGCATGCCCTCACAAACTTGTAACTGAAGATCAGTTTATAGAAGTGTAAAACCCTGCAAGAAGAGGACAGTAGAAGCTCTCTCCAACAGAAGACTGCTGAAGTTGAGTAAATCACCCCAGTGATCCCAGCAAGCAATGCATACCCAAACTTCAAAGAAAAGAGAAACAAAAGCTACATATTCCTTCCAACCTGTGCTGGAGGGCGGAGGGAGGGAGAGGGGATAAGTTCTGGCTAGGAAGGATGAAAGCAGTTGCTTTGAGAAAACAGGAAGGGAGAAACTTAAAGTCCCCTTGAGAAACCAGTATGGTATGTCTGCAATATGAGGAGGTTGCACACAAATCACAGTTCAGTCTTAAGTCAGTCCACGTCGGTTACAACACCACACAGGGTATCCAAAAGCTTTTATTGCAACTTCTGTCCCAGAAATTCACCCATTCAAGCACACAAACTCTTCCATAGGTCACAATGTTCAAGCAGTTTTCATGCTTTACATTGGTATCACATGGAAAAGAATAACTCCAAGAGTAGTGAGAAACCTTCTGCTAAAACCCACTCTATATTTATTCATTATAATTTTAGAATCATTGCTCTTTTGCCACTATTACCTTTTCAGTTACATAGCTGTTGTCTTTAACACTTCCTCCCAAATAGATTTCTGATGAATCACTCTATCCCCTCTCAACCTTTGTTTGTCTAACAAACCATCTCATTTAATCTCTCTTCATGAGATTAATTCTCCATCCCTATAAGCATACTAGTAGTCTTTCTCTGCTTCCCTTTTAAGACCTTTCATGAACATGAGTGATCAGAACTTTGTATAAATTGAGACCTTGTTGATGCTTTGAACAATGAATTAATACAAAAATACCTTAGATGATAGTGCATCTTAAAATTATAAATAAAATAGAAATAGATTTTCATCTTAAAATTATAATAGATGGCAGCTGATAGACATCGTTCAAGAAAACTAGGATATCCATATTTCTTTTCCATTATTGTCAACTGATAAATACACATTGCATTCACTAAACAAACAAACAAACCCGGTTACCGGTCTTTAAATCTCTGGCTTTGCAACCTGTGCTCTTAAATTTTATTGCATCTCATTGGTCGTATCAACAAAATCATCCGGTTCTCCTTGCCTGGTGATCTAATCCTTTTCTTAAGGTGATTCTTCCACATTTTATGTTTTCTGTACATCTCACAAATACACATGTGCTTTTTACTCCTGTATCACTATCACTAATCAATATGTTAAATGGGATCATTCCTGAGACTAACCATGAAAACATTTGTGACAGCATTTTCTGGCAGTCCCTTATTTTTCTGACAGTTCTCCTGTAAACATAATTACCATCTTCAAGAAAAAAGTTCAACCCATTGTCACTAAGAAACTTATTACCTAATGTAAAGATACTGATATTATCTAAGATGATCTACCTCTGTGAAACCAATATTTTAATTAACCTTTATTCAATTTCTCTTCCTGTTCTTTCCTTTAAAATCTGTTCCAAGACTATATACTGCTGAAATCCTATTTAGAAGTCCACAGTTGCCTGGATTACCTTCTTGCTTCATTTTTTAGCTCTAGATACTATAGTGGCTGCTCTTAATCTTTGCATAGGACTTGTAAATACACATATTAAGAAATTCCTGGTACTAGGCTTGAGCTTGTTGTCAGTAGAAAGATTGGATGTTGTCCTAATAACCTTATTCTGAAGTATAAAAACCTAACTTTTTCTTTATCTTGGATATAATTTCTGTTGCTGATGCCTCATTTTCTTTAGATACTTTTTTGTTGTTGTAGATTGAAATTGTTCAAACAATCGCTCAACTCTTCAACTTCAGAAGGTTTTTGGAATGTATCGTTGACTTTGTTATATTTGATAGAGTAGTGAAAAAACTTCATGTCACTAAATCCTACTCTTGCAGAAAGATAACAGGAAACTTGAAAACCTCAGAACTTATGCTTAAGAAAATAAGAAAAAATTTAACCTCCAGAACCGGGTCTGTTGTAATACAGAGACTGATAAACATGAAAAAAAAAAAAAAAAGAAAAAAATAAAAACAAACACCAAACCAAATGACAGAATACCTCCTGATCTTTATGGCCCTAGAGGAACCACCAAATGACAAGTATTTAAGCAGGGCTACAGCTTGAACTTGTGGCTGAATTTGGAAAGAAAGGACAGTTGTGGCAGACAGGCATGGAGAATGGAAGTGATCGATCATTATCCTCTTTAGACACCATCTTTACTGAAAATCCATACAAAATATTTATTCAATACTTGATACAGTCCTTGGTCAGCCTTACCTCCATCCTTGACACCCCACCATCAGTGTATAGAAAAAAGAGTTTCTCATAGTTTTTATTTTATGTGATTAAGAAACTTCACCCATTTATTTTCTGCTCTAATTCAGAAAGATACAAGAACAATTTAAGTTGATTTCTATAGAGGCTGATATTTTGAAGATGAACAAACATCTTAAAGAGTTTACAAATGGCAAACTCCTTGTTCATCCCAAGAATTCTGTACTCTTCTCTGAGATTTTTCCACTCATCTTTAACAATAATTCCATGTCTGATAATGATCCTCCATATTCAAATTCTCAAGCTTTGAATCCAATTGCTCCATCTATTAACTAACTTCTTATGTATCCCAAACTTGCTTCTCAAAACCCCAAACTTTGATTACAGCCTCTAATATTGTAGTAGTTAAGTGTCTTACGACGACTGATAGATCTAACTTACAAATTCCTTTGTAATAGAGAAAAATACAATCACTGTTTTACAGGAAGAAGATAAGGTTAATTAAGTGGTTTGCTTACAGGATCCACAGCTGAAGTAAGAACTGAACCCTATCCCTAAAAGCATCATACCTGTGATATCTCATTTAAATTTGATGAGAATATGGGAGAAACGTATGCCCTGGGCAGAACAATAGGCAACTAAATATGAAATATAAACCTTAATCTACTAAATTTCTCTTAGTAGTACCCCACCCATTAGTTCAAGGTACATTCCTTTTTTTTTTTTTCTTGATTCGCAGAACCTCTTTAAGAAATATCACTTTTACCTGCTTACGCAATCAAGAGCAACTTGAGACTTCAGGGTGTATGCTAAGTACTTCAAAAAGCACGTATGTTCAAATCAGAATGTGGTGTAAATGAAAGCATGCTGATACAGTTGCTGATGCATTTTGTTTCTGTCTCTATTTCTTGCATAATATCAGTGCTTGGGCTCCCCTCAGTTCTTTGGAAGGTAGAGTCCCTTGGGGCCATGGAGATAACAACAGCAAACCCAAACCACCTGGAGACAGTATTTAGTAGATGATTAACCCAATGGTGAATCAGAATGTTTGAAACAGAAACAAGAAAACAGCAGGAAATAACTTGCACAGTATGGCTGAGAAACTGGAGTGAAATCCCAGCCCCATCAGAGTTAATGCTTAATGCAGAAAATCGTTCTTGATATTTATGATCTTTCCTAAACAGTTCTAATGTCATTTATTTCATTTATGACAAAGTTTGAGATGAGAAAGTGATATGGGGCAGTGTATCAGTTAACATAGCAGTCATGCATATACCTGTTTGCTTCTGTGTTTGCTGGAAATTTATAAAGATTCTTTCCTGTGATAATAGGAATAAGAAACCTGTAGAAACTTACCTCTTCTTCCTTTAATGCTGACTTGAGTTGTTTTGTTTTTTTTTTTTCTTGGAATAGCTACACAAACCGAACAACCGAGGTGGGAGAACAATAAAATTACTCATTGTGGCTTTATTTATTGCAAAAGCACCAAACAAGAAACTAGTGTCAATCAAAGCTTAATATCTGTTGCTAGGAGAATAAATGAGGAGAAGCTTACACCAGTCAAACTCTGAGGATGTTCCCCTGGTGTGGACATAGAGAGCATGCTCAGTGGAATCCACCCGGTTTCATCAGAGCTGGCAATCTTCCAGATCACCATCAGGGAGTCATTTGGATCTGGGTTCCTGTTATTTGAGCTGAGGAGGGAGTGGAGATGGGGTGGAAGGTCAGACTCTGAGTGGGCTCATGTATCATGGCTAAATATTCTCAGTGGGTGCCAACTTTCAAGAGCCTTGAAGAGCCTCCATAGATAACACCCACAGAGCTGGAGTCTCTACTGTAGAAGGCTCCAGATAATTTTTGGTTTATGTGTTTGCAATATTTTCTTACCTGTGTTTGATTGTATTCACACTAGTGAAGTTATGTATTTAAAGGAGATCTGAGATTCAAGGGGAAAAGGAGAGGGTGTGTCTTTGGATTTTTTTTTAAGAGACAAATACATAACATCCATAGGAAGAGGTCTGGTGAGGGGAGAAGAGCAAAAGGAAGAAACATGGAAACTTTCAGTATTCTCTATTGTTATTTTGATGATAGGGGCTGTTTCAAGCCTGAAGTCAGGAATCCATCAGGCTCCTCCTGAGCACAACCTTAAATTGAAGCACAATTGTGCTTCATTGTAGAGTTGCTGGGACTGCTCATGATGATCCACATAAATTAGACATGTGTCTAAACGCGATATGGACTGTGAAAATTCCATTTAGAAAATACCAGGAGGTTTTGGAGGACGTTAATAAGTGAAATCTTTGCCTTATTTATTTATTTATTTATTTAATGTTATGAAATCACTGTGCTGCTTTTTAACATTATAAAGCTTTCTGGATTGGAGGTCTCTAGCAAAACTCTGGGGGGGGGGAAATCCTTTAAGGCAGCAGCATACTAGGTAATGACAAATTAAAAATAAACAAACAAAATCCGTCAGTAAAAAAAAAAAAAACTATAGCAAACCAAACCACATTTCTCCCCATTTCAAGGGAGAATTTTTTTTTTTTTTTCACTGAAACTATTAAATAAATATGCTTGTATTTTACAAGTGTGCTTGCTGCAAAAAGTGCAATCTATTTGTACAGCAGAGAGAATGAAGGACTTACTGCTTAAAGGCACAAAAAGGGTGTGTAATAGGATTCTGGCATCTTCCCAGACAGCTTGCAGACAAATTCAGAGACGAACAGAGAAGTATCCTTTTTGAAGTATATTTGGCCAAGGTCTCATTCACAAACAGATAAAACCAACACATTTCTGCATGATAAGGGTCAACAGAATAGCGTATTAGTTTGAGAAGAGAACCCATCTGTAATTTTCTTATATAAAAATATACGAGGACACAACAGGAAAGCTGTCAGCATGACAGTTGGAGGATTCTGCCAAGGAGCCAGATGCTAGTGTCAGAAGAACATGTTCCACAGCTTGGCATCTGGGTTCTCTCATTGCCCTCCAAGAAGGAAGAAAAGGAGGAGTGATAAGATATGCTTAAATGAATAAAACTACAAGCAATTCCACCACCACCCCCAACATGCTCAAATCACTACTTCTTTTAGAAAATCCTCAGCTACATGTTCTCCTACATCTTTTAAATTAAAATGGAAGGTGATAAATTTAACCCACTTATGTTTCAGTATGTTTAAAAAGCATTTGAAGTTCTGAATACGTCTCACATGATTTTAATTGCTCGTGCGTGTAGCTGCGCAATTTATTTTATTATTTTGTGTTGGTTTTCCACAATTCTGCTACAGAATAGATTTCAAGCTCAATTTTTAGCTTATGTCATTCTTGGGAAGAGGAGAATATACTACTGCATTTACAGTTGAGAGCCAAGAATAATTACAATTTTGTTCTTTCTCTGAATAGTCACTAACTGGGAAAAGCTCAAAGATATCTAGGGCAAGATGTTAAAGGTCAGTTTATGACCCAACAAGTTAATGAAGGATCATGAGGGAGTCACCTCTTAAAGGGATGTGTATAGGGAAGAAAACACCATTAATATAGCTTTGAGAAAGTCCTAGTTGCACACAGCCCCCTTAATGATTCTGATTATAAAGTAGCATGGCTAAGGGTGCTCGTATTCCCAGGTCCTTTAGTCACATCTCTTTGCTCTTGTCAATTAAGTAAGCCTTAGCTTTATATCCATGTTTCTTTCCTGAGTCTATCACTGACATGCCAGCCTTGACTTGATTCTCAGGTGCTGCTGGGTGCTCTTGATACTTTTTCTTCTCTTCCCCCAGTTGTTGAAGTACCAGTTGCATCTCTGTGTGACAGCGAGTCCCCAGGTGCTGGCAGAGTTCCTGGGAAGGTGGGTGTGCAGGGGAAGGGACTGTGCCTTTCTTCCACTGACCAACTCTGATTAAGGAGGATGGAAGAGAGCTGGCCTGATCGCATCTGTAGAGCCTTACAAATGAAGACCAAACTCCTGATGTTTTTGAGATATCTGTGAAAATAGACAGGAAGACAGGGATCATGTACTTTCACGTTGCAAAATACACTGCTCACTCTGAGCTGACAAGTCTTTAAGGTTAGACAGTTCAGAATTGCAAGTGGTATCTGTCCTTGAACCTTACTCTGGATAGACGTGCTGTAGCCACCACTTGCACTGGTCTTCTAGAGGGAATGGGACTGAGTTCCACCAAGGACTAATCCTAACTCAGACAATACAATAGAAGATCAATCTCTCTCTGCACTTATTTAAAAGCACTCTAAGTCATCTCCAGTGCCAGTCCATCCCCTGAATGTTAAGGCAGAGGGAATGCAGCAGAAATACTGTAATTTACACAAAGTTTAATTCCCTCTCCATGCAATAATGTCTGCCATAGTTGCTGGTATTTGTTTCCAAAGCAAAGACTGAGCCCTTACAGGTATCATTCGTCCTACCTCGCTTTCAACACAGCAACTACAAAAATGACGAGTGGAAATGCTTTTTCAAGTAACAGAGTGGAATTCAGAAAAGAGTATTGCAAGCTCCATCCCAAGTTGTCTTGCTGTTAACAGACTGCCAGAAGACTCTGTTATAATTTGCTGCAGGGACAGAAGGAGAAAGAAAGCAAACTATCACTTCTACTGTATTACCTACTCTTTGGATGCATGATAAAATATGCACTTAGGATAAAAACTTATGGTGCTTGACCCCCAAATTAAGAAAGTGCTATCTATACAAACATAGTCAAGGAATGTTTTAAAATCAAAGCCAGTATCTGAGAAGCAAATCTTCATAGTCATTCTAAGTGACTTCAGGAACATGTCTGCTCAGCTCTGAAATCAAAAGGTGATTTCAGTGTCTATACTTTCAAATCCATTTGGGAGCTGAAAATCAAACTTCATGCTGCCTCTTCCATCAGAGCTGGCAATAAAGCATCTGCTGTTAGAACCACTTTGACAATGGGGTGTGGGACATAAGGTAAAAGAGATCTCAGCTCGGTCTACCATGGCTGCCACTGCCTCAGCAGAGCTCAGACTGGGAAAACTTCCTTGCAAAGGCACATATGGGAAACAGACAAGAAAAAGGTCCATTTCTGCAATAACACTTTCCTATTTTAATTTAAATTTCTGGTCCAAATTCAGGCTACAGTATGTTCTTAGTCTTACTGATGGGATATAGAGCTGTGTTTAACTCATTTCCCGCAATGTTATGTTTCCTAATCTCCTAAGTGACTCTGAAAGAAAAAAACATTGAAAATTCCAATCAGCCAGAGCTGACCCCAAAATTAACCTTTTCCTGCTGAAAGCAGAAATAAATCTGATCAAAAAAGGAGGAAAGTCTTGGTTATTCATTGCTTCCATTGCCACGTTTGATAGAAGGGGTTATATTCAAATGATGTTACCAAGTCCATTTTTTATTTTAATCTCCTTTTCCATTTTATGAAGTGAAAAATTATCTGACCTTGTCAAGCCAAGGCTGTTTAATTCTATTTTAGTTTACTGCGAGGACAGGAAAAATGCTGATCAAGATACCTCTTGGAAAGATATCAATAAGAAGAAATCTAGATCCATCAACTTTTATTACATGACCGTTAGAACAACCTCGGGAAAGAAAACTTTTTCACTCAGAATATGCAGTAGAAGGATCTGTGTAAATGACAAAACAGCAAGAGGCTAGAAATGCATAAGAAGCGGTGCTCCTCTGATCAAAGTTTGAGGACATTTGTCATCAGAATACCGATATCCTTCTAGGACTGATCTGACATGGAGAAATCCACATGACCCAAAGCATAAACAGAGCCTCAAACAAAAGCAGACCAAAGCTGGAAGGAGATGACCTAGAGAAAGTCAATAACCAAGTAGAGCTTTGTTTTCAACAAAGTATTAGGCCTATGTTTCCTGATTCCTTTCTACATCAGTCAAAATGCTTTTTTCCAAAATCCCCAGGAAAAAAGAATCTTACCTGTAGCTTGAGCAGAACTCTGAGGAACTGTGCAAGCATCATGGTGGTGCTCGTGGACATGAAATGCTGCTCTGGGCCACCAGGGTAGCTGGACTGTGGTCTCCAGGTACACTCAAGGGCACAGGCAAGAGGTCTGATTCCAGGCTAAAGTGGTAGAGTCATAGACAAGCTGTCTACTCCCCTGAGCCCAAACCCAGTGAGAAAAGAGGACCTGAGCTACCAAGTGGTGCCCATAGTGGGCTACAGTATCCCTAAGTTGGGATACTTCACCCTCTGAGATCTGATCCAGCAAAGAAAGCATTTCGAAAGAGCCTAAAATGATGTTTTTCTCAAAACCTGTTGTGCTAAAGCAAAAGTCAGAAATATTGAAAATCTTGTAAGACTTCCAAACCATCTAGCTATGCCAAAGAGTTCTGTTGAGGTGGAATCAAGTTCGCAGCAGCAAATCACTCTGGCTTTTCTGGTGCTTCACTCCAATTTGCAGGCCTGTCCGTGACACTCATGATCTATTTGTTTCTGTCTGCAGCAGGGTTGTGTATTTTATTGTGATAAGTTATGGAGAAGTCCATTTAAAAAGGAAAGTTTTAAATTCCAGTGCAGATTTTCTTTGTTAGTTTCAAACTGCCAAGAAATGAGCAAGGAGAAAGGAGTAGGAGCGCTGTGTCTGCTTTGTGCTTTTTATGCCACTTTGATTCATGAGAGGCAAACTTCAGTGTATGTTTAAAGTCTTTAAAGATTTATATCATTAACGAAACAAGGATTTTTACAATCAGTGAACATTTGTTTAGTTTCCCCCTCGCCTCCTCCCTCCCAACCCGACCCCCCAACCAGCACACACAATTTTAGGAGAATATTTTGTTGGCTATAATTAAACTATGTGTGTTAATTAGGATTAGATTTTAAATGCACTGCTTGGGAAGTAGAAAAAATACAGGATCTGAATGAGCCCAAATTGAGATGACACTTGAATTTTCACAGATGTTTCCATAATCCTAATTTCAAATTGATTGTACTTCCTGAACAGTGAGAAGCCATTTTCAGTTATTTATTCAGATATGAACTACTTTTTCAGTGGGTAGAAAATATCCAGTCCCGTAGTTAACTCCTTAAAATAAATGAAGAATCTCAGAGAAGATTCTGACTAGCAATAACTAAGCAGTTCCACAAAACTGAAGAGTATCCCTATCAGAAGGAAGACATCTCTAAGGACATGCAGAATCTCTAGTTCATACAGATCATTGCTGTTGCTGTTGGAGGACATGGTAGGTTGATGCCACCAGTATGTGCCACCACATATTTACACTCTTGTGCTCACAGTGGAGATCTGTAGAATCTGTCATACAAAGCCAATGCAACCTGGCTCGGCACCAGAAAAACCTAAATTATTCATCATGAAACCAAATAGAGCCTGAGGGCTACTTTGACTTAATGGCAGCTGGCAATGGCCCCAAGGGACTAAAATAGCAGCCATTAACCCATGTGCTCGGTTGGTATTTTTTCCTTCTCTTTTATCACAGTCTCTAAGCCAATATCAGGGAGGGTTGGCATCTCACTCTCTACAGACATGATCTCCTCTTGGCTGGCACCTGCTAGAGTCTACTGGAGGAATGGTATGGCACAAGAATGATGCGCTACATGCCCAAATTCAGCACAATAACTTCATTCACAACAGTACTATTGGCTTGGTAACGTTGGACCCAGATCTACGAACTGGCTGCAGAAAGGGACTTATCGCTATTATTAATGTATGTCCTTCTGCTCTGACCAAGCCTTAGAATTCTTGCTGAAGGAATTCATGTAACGTAGAGCCCAATCCAACCTGATTTGGGAATAGTCTTAAATGATGTAGCTCATAGTTTGTTTCTGGCCACATCTGTGGTACAGAATGTTCCAAATACATGAGAAAGGATATGTCAGAGCAAGTTATTAATTTTCTTTCTAAAAATTTCTGAAAGAATTAATAACTTTTAGCAGTGAGTTGGGCTGGGCTTGTGCAGGCGGCTTTCATACACGCTTCTCCACACTGCTGTGCCAGTGATCTGTAACATAAAACTAAAAAACTGAAAATTAATCTCTCCTTTCACACACACACAAAAAAATCTATTCCCCTTTTCCTGTTGAAATCTTTATTCCAATTTTATTCTCCCACTTCATCACCCATTCTACGGCAATGCTAGATCTAATGTGAATAACTGGGATAAATTCCACCAATTTGTGAATATGGAACAGGAAAACGGAATAGCATGACTTTGACTCTGGCACAACTACTTATCCTTACATATGGTGTTTTTATGTTTCTATACTATACGATGGGCATATTCTTGCAAATTAAAGTCATGCCATTCTGATTCTATACTCAGGGCATATAAGCATAGACAGGGAAGTTTTGAGTAATGACAAGCACCAAAGATGGGGCATCGGAACCACATTCTACAAATACCCTACGCAAAAATACCAACAATTTTCAAGAAGAAAGGACAGAAGGAAAGTCCTGCGTGGATCAACTGGCCCTCGAGGCAACTATTTACTTCTGGAGCAAAATCAAGGAGACCTAATATGAGTAATAGATCCATATTGCCTTTGGGTTTGCATTTGCAGAGCCAAGCAGCTTGAGTCAGTTGCATCCATATTGCCTTCAAGGCAAACCAGCCCTAAATCTGCGCCTGAATTGCCTGGGAATCTTCTGCCTCTCTCCTGACTCAAATCAGACGGAGGCAAAAGCAGATCCTGAGAACAGCATCAATTCAGCAAAGTATGAGTCTGAACCCCAGGTTAATTGTAAAACCGAACTGCAGAACCTGTTGTAGGGCTGCAAACCAGCACCCTGTAAAATAGGCATATACTTAGTAATACCAAGTAGCTGCAATTAAAAAATAACATGGATATTTTTTTTTCAATCTCATAGCTTCTTCTTATCGTTAAGAACATGGGCAGCTATCCCTCTTTTACCTAGGAGCAATGATTCAACCTAGAATAATGAAGACAAGAAACTCTTTAGCAAATGCTGTCATCCGCTGTTCACCACCATCAGCAAAAATGACATCTTTGACTCCCATACAATTGATTAAAGTTTAAGTCCATAAAAGCTGCCCTCACATCACAGTTAGTGTTACTTATTTCATTAAATGTCAGATTAACTGGCAATTAGTTCAATAGAATTACTTAATATTATTACTTCATATAAAATGCTCCATAACTTTTCTGCACGTGAAAGCACGTGATTTATACCAAAATCATTACATGTCAATACTTTGGCGCATCAGTATAAAATCAAGATGCCATAGAGTGTATTCAGCTAAAATGAAATCCCTTTCGTTGATTCCTCCTCTTGTTTTTCTATGTATGCCCTTCAATATTTCTGAGAATTTTAGGCTAACCGTATCTGTGGTCTGAACACTGCCTAAAATAGATATCCTCAGATGCAGTTTTAGCGATGCAAACAGTTATAATAACAAAATACGTTTCAGTGCTCTTATAATTGTAAACAGAAGGGCTCTATCCTGCCTCACATAGCCAGCCTACATTGACTGCAGTGGGAGTTACGTGAAACCGAGGTCAGAATTTGGCCTACAGTTAAGGAAGTAGTGCCAGCAAACTGTTTCCACTGAAAAGTCAAAACAAGTTTATCAACTAAACAAAGTGGATTTCCTGAAAACGACAACAGGTATAGGTGTAATTTCAAGAACAAGTTGAGGGTTTCATCAGGCCTCTTTTTTTTTTCTCTCTCTGTCTTTTGAGAAACAACTCATTTTATCAGAAACTGCATGTGTGTGCTTGTATGTGTGAACATACAGTCACTACAAAAGTGAAGTGGTAACCAACCTGAGGTTTTTCTCTTTTGCTTCCTGGCTGTGTAAGCCTTTTTTTTTTAAATTATTATTACTGTAATTATGAAATTATGAGTGGGAGTGGTATATTGACCATGATTCGTGGTTACCACAAAAACTTTATCAGTAGTTTTTCACGTACATGAGTGTATATAACTACAAATGCTCAGTACAGATACGCACACAGATTATAGTGCGCCTATATATGCCTGTGCACGCACACACACACAGACACAGACCAATACACACACATACTTTTAAATATATTGTGGTATAGCTGTGGTAACTGCATGTAGCTTGATGTTGTTGTGGCAGGCTGTATTCTATAAACACAAGGCTAAAGTAAAAAAACTTTAAAAATTTTTACACACGTGGGTTTGTTAGTGGCTTTCTCAGAAAATACGACCCAATGTTTGATAGGCAAAGGCTGTAAACACTCTAACTTTATAAAGTATTTTACATCTTTTGGTGAAAGACAGTCTATGTTGTGAAGCATTGGCATCACTTGTAACCTCTTCATTTACTGAGCCGCCTCTGAGGTTAAAAAGTACTCAACCCTTCCCTTAAATGACAAGTGCATATCTGTTATTGCTTAACAACATAGTAAAATGCATACTTACATTGCAGATTAACCTAACAGATTGATACCTCAAAGGAAGGTTTTTGGTTGGTCTGTCATGTCTATGTCTGCCTGACAAACAGTTCCAGGAAGGTTATATGTATTTAACAGACCTTACTGAGAAGTTGCTCTTGGTGCCATAACTTTCTACTTTTAGAAAAAGTAGATTTATTTTTTTTTCTAAAATTAGCAAATCAGGAAGTTGCTGACTTTCTGGAAACTTCAGTTGAAAAGAATAAATCTACAAAAAGAAAAACAGTAGCGTAGTTTGAAAAAAAATACCCAGTTTCAAAAAAAAAAAAAAAAAAAAAAAAGGAGTTTTAGCAGTTACTACACTTTTGAAGTTAAGGTGAAGTCACAGTCTAACACCTGACCTAAATACCTTGCTTAAATATTAAACCAGTGTCTTGGAGGAACAAGTCTCATGATGCTTTGCATAGTTTCACAGAGTGACAAGATGGATGAATCTGAATTTGAATCCTTATCATTGCCTTCAACACCAGCAAAAATACTCCTCATCACCTGACTCTGCTCTCCCTCCTATCCTCTGGTCCAGTCTCTGTCCCCCAGCCCTTCCTTCCCTCTCCACCTCTCCTGCCCAGCAAAGCCAAGCAGCGTCTGCTCCCTAAAGGCTGCTCCATACACAAAGAAACCCAAGTGAAAATCATCCCTAGGACCACCTGGCAGAACCTTTGGCAGAACATTGTCAAATCTACCAAATAAAACTGCCTTTTGATTATATTAAGGAAAATCAGGGAGTGCTGAAACTTTGCCTTTGTTTCTCCATTTCTCGGAAGCCAGACTATTCATGAGCACTGCAGGGAGTGTGTCAGTGTCTGTCTCGTGGCATCCTCTCCTGTTCAGAGTCCTCTTCGGCTGTTGGCCACAACATTGTGGGGTGAGAGTTAAGTTTGCAGCATGCACTTTTAATTGCCTGGCTTTGGTCAGTTGAAGTCAGATTCCTAAAGTTAATCACGGTTTCCTGGAAAAATGCAGCATTAATTTTAAATGCAAATTATTGAAATGTACAACTAGTCATTCATATTTTCTAATTAATAAATATTCTGTGCATGATGCATTAGTAAAGCTATTAAATATTTATCTATAGATGGAGATACTGTGAATGATAATAAACTGTAAAAGGATTTTATTAGTTTTTTCCAAAAGATAAATAAAATTGAAATTGTGATCGATATAATGAATACATGATGTTAAAATTCCTCTTGCCTCACAAAACCATATCTGTTGATGTATTTTATGAACAAATCTCATAAAAATGTTAGCAATATTTAAAACCAAAATATGTTAAATAAAAGTAAAATCTACTATGGAAAGTAAATTTAAATATTTAATGATATAATTAAGTCTTATTAATGTAATGTTCTTTATTTTTTCAGATTAAAAATTCTCAAGAATTGTCATCCTCTTTCATCTTAATCAGATGGTATGTTTGTCATAATTATTTGTTATGTATTTTCATTAACATTTGATGAATATTAACTTTGCGAAACAGAACAGTCTTGTTCCTGATCAAATCAGCTGGAGCAATGTAAGGCCAAGTACCCTGTGCCTTTGCTGCAGCACCACTCTGGAAGCAGCAGAGCAGCAGCAGGATTCTCACCAGCTTCAAGGACTTTTACATTCAGTCCATTGCCCAGTGCTCTTCCACACATGAAAAGGAGTGTGGCAAGTTTGGGTCCTCGTATCCGATTTGCATTTCTGATCATCTGTGTCAGACTCTCAGCTACAGCAAACTGATGTCACTCTATAATTACCCCAGTTCAGAGCAGGTGAAACTCCACAAAGTCTCTCCTTGGTCATCCTCTCCTGTTGCCGCTTCAACCTGTGTGCCTCTTCAGAGTCCAGCTCACCATCTAGCCTGCAGGTGCAGCTCCAACAAGCACAGGACAGGTTCAGCAGAAGCTATGTGGGACCCTCAAAAACTTCAGGCCTAACTCTTCCCTACTTTCCAAGCCTGCTAAGCATTAGTCCCCCAGCTGCGTGCACTGCCTGTTCAGGAGTGGGAATGACAACAGACGGTAAAGGTGGTGGAAAACGAGATCCTCCCTCCTGCGGGCCCTATTTTACCTTCTGGGTCTTTCATCTTGCACTACTTGCGCCACTGGGACTACATGTTCAATAACACACTACTCACCCCAGGAAAGGATTTGATGAAATGGTGGTCTTTTGTGTTATTTCAACTTGTTATTTTTAAAATGGTGCTGAAACATTTACACATAAGCACATGAGCTTGTTGCTTACCTTAGCTAAGCCACCGTGGTATCACCCCATGGCTATTAACTGGCATCTCTAAGACAGCATAAAAATATTTTTAGTTGAATAAAAAGAAAGCTAAAATAATATCAGATGGGGAACACAGACAGCTAGTCCTCATCCCTCCAATATCGTTTACACAAAATCATAGCATCAGATCATTTATGAAGACTTGATTTTGTCTCCTTTTTAATTATGCAGGATAAAATAAAATTGAGTGACTGAAAGGAATAAATAGACAATGAAGTATCAGGAATTTTTTATAGAGAAGCTTCTTATTAAAATGGCTGTTTTCTTACACTGCTTAATTTAATTTCTCTAAAGCAGGTTTTTACTTGTTCTGCTCATACTAATGTACAGGTATCAGATGCGTTAATATGACACCTCATGGGTCACACCCTGAGCTTGAAGAACCACTTTAACCTCTTCATTACCCTGTGGACATAGCCTGTGTCTCCTCTCATGGGGCTGCTTGCCCTGACCTAGGGAGGTGTGACTTGCTCTAAAAGGATGCATTAGCAAATAGGAGGCATCACAAGGTTCCTCTGTCCTCTTTTCCGGCTGTGCCGTGCCATGGGATACTTCTCCAGAGCTCTGACCACTGTCACAAGTGAGGGAGGTGGTCATTGTTATCTTTGTCAGGCCAAAACTAAAGGATGATTTCATTATCTGTTGCCATTGGTTTGTGTGGTGTCCATTGAAGCTAACAGAGATTAGATGTTGCACAAAATTTTTTCAAAGATGGAGAAAATGCTCATTTCCCCTTCAACTAAACTCTAACAGGCACATGCACTATGCAAGTGCTCACAATATTTTCAAGAGTTCATGAAGTACTGAAATGATCTGTATCCTAGTGAAAATGCCAATTATTTGAGGACTTGTTTTATAGCATGATTAGGGCTGGAAACACATTTTATCTGAAGACTTGAAAAAAACAAACGCAGAGGCAACAGGGAGTCAGAGACAGGGGTGTGACCAGGGTAACAGATGGAACCACTTTTACAAAGCCAGGGCAAGTCGGGGAGAAACAGAGAGGAAACAGGTGGGGGACCAGGACAGGGCATATAATGTTGGAGAAGCAGGCTATGAAAGGATGAGAGGCAGGGGAGCTAGAGTGGAAGGAGGAAATCTCATGTAAACTTTTCACATTATCCATACATGCCAACAGTGAGACTGACTCACAGGACAAAGGGAAGCTAAACTCCAGGAGGAAACAGTAATACTCTTGCCATCTTAATAGCCACTTTATGACATAAAAATATCTTCACTGGCCTCCTTCCAGTTATGAATTTGTGTACTGCACAGAAATACATGTGGAGAGACAGCCTGACTTTTTTTCTCTTTACGTTCATCTGACGACATCTATCCACTGTGTGCTGTTTAGAGCAAGGAGGTAAGCACCAAGAGACTAGTGTTCAACTCCAAGTTTGAGCCACTGGTTCACTATGTGACCTAAAACAAGAAAACCAGGAAGGGGACCAAGTCCCCTTGCTTCCCTAGCATTACCTTGTTGTGTCTCAGTGCCTCTTGCTTCCTCTAGTGGGAACACTAGCATTTGGTGGGATACTCTCAGACCAAGGAGGGAAAGATGCAAGTTATGAAAGGTTAATTGTCATTCTGTTTCTTACGTAGGTGCAATGGCTTCACAGGAAGGTTTGAGCATTTTTTGCAGTTAGGTTCAGAAACAGTCTTTTTGACTCATCAGACCTCTGAAGACAGAAGCTGGCAATTTCACGTGGACAGAGCATGCACCTGCCAGGGGTGGGATCACAGATCTCTCTCTGTAGTTGTTGAATTTCAGCAGTAATTGCCTTTTCCATTTCACCTTCCCTTTGAAAACTTGCAGGTTTTATTAACATAAAAAAGCCTTAGGAAATTTTGTGGGCTGTATTTTATGGAGAATTCTGACACAAGATAAGGATCTCTACCAGCAGTTAACACCTCAGAGTCTGTTGAAACACATTAACAAAAGAGTCAATCCTCACAAGGGCTGAATCCCTTATAAACACTTCAACACAAAACCAAGAGTAAAACACATCTATAGGTTACTAAATGCTTGGGATCCTGTGGACTTTGGTTAAGGAATTCCTCCATTTTAATCTAAATTTACTCTCAGGCAAACATAAAATCTTCAACGCGGTGCTTAAACCTTCAGAAGAATTGAGTGGAAGGGATGGTTTTATTTTCCAACTCCATTCATGCCCTCAAGATGAGTTTCAAAATCAGAAAGAGCTACAGAGATACTGGAAGAATGAGTTGAGGAGCGTGTTCCAGACGGAATATCAGTTCTGTGGCTTTCCTGTCCAGAAGACGTAAGGAGGGAGGAGGAGGGTGGTTACAGGGAGAGAAGAGGACAGAAGCTCACTTTTACAGTGATGTAGGCTTGTTCTTACACCTGCTTTGTTGATTCATCCTTCCTGCTCTGAACCAAATGTAGGCCAGAACCCTAAGTCAGCCCTTATTTAGGGTAAACCTGGTGCTGCCCCTGACTGAATCTTCACTATGGAATTTTGTTTATAAGGGGGAAGGGATTAGGAAAAGGCCTCTCTATTTCTTCTTCCTCCTAGCGTGCAGATTCTGCACAGAACAGTGACACTTTCCTTCAGCCGTTGTCCTTAAAAGAAAAATTTAAAATACGGCAGAAAGTAGGCAGCTATTCCTACGGGCTGTTCAGCAAAGCTGGCCTGCAGCAGAAGTACACAGCACTGCCCGTTTTCCCAGTGACAGTGAGGACTCACTCAGAAAGGACTCACACAGAAATGTCTGCTGGAGGTTTTTATAGTATTGCAGCTCCAATGCACCTCCAACAAGGCGACGAGATATAATCTAATCTACAGTGAACGATCAGTGAGGTAATTAGAGAAAAAGACAGACTAAAAGAGAAGAACACACATATATTCCCAGGCTTTTGATGTCATCTTTGGTGGGTATTATTCTCCCCTTTTGACACCTCTCAGATCACCCATTGACATTAAAAGGAGCCATGCCCACCCACTACTTACTAATAGAGTCCATTATATGATTATATTTCAGAGAGATAAATGTTATTGATTAAAGGTACAGAAGAAACAATAATCGCATTTTAGCTGAGTCATTTTGCTACCACTTCATCTGTAATTTTATTATCACTTCACCAAAAGGCAACAAAGATACTTGAGTTAATGAAAAGCTTAAGGTGTGTCAAGCAAATTAATAAGAAAGAGAATTCAGAGAACAATGCCTTTATTGAGGCGCAAATGCTAGAGTCACAAAATTACTTAATTGCTACAGCCAGCTAGGTTTCTAGTGCCACTGGCAGTGAAGGAGTTAATACTTGGGTGCTAATCAGACAGAGAATTTCTTTGTGACATGAAGTGCTTGTAGATAAGCAGTAATATGCCTTGTTTTACAGGTTTTCTGTAGCTGGGGCAGGGTCCCTTTGCTGCACAGCATATATTGAGAGAGACGGATATACGGAACAGGGGTAATAGCTTTCCATGTCATAGCAATATAAAACAGACAGTTTTTATAAACTGGAAACATGTTTTTAATAGTAGTTCTATACAAGAAATATCTCTGTGAAAACAATAATATAGATGGGAAATTTTTTTTCCTCTTCCTAACCA
>VZRU01016454.1:41087-57044 GCA_013398155.1 Pedionomus torquatus | reverse complement strand
TCCAACTCAAACCATTCTGTGGTTCTATGAAGATGGCAAATGTTTGGTTTGGTTTCAGCAGGCCATGCAAAGAAAACCTGGGAAACAATTTGCTGAACGAGTTCTGCCCAATTCACTTAAGAATATCCATGATCCCGGAAAATTCCTTTACAATTTGGATCAGCTTATTATTGACTTATTTGGATCGACTGCTTTTTTTCCTTCTGAAACCTTTTCCACTTCTGGCTTTTAATGAGCTATTTGGTTTGGGTTCCTTTTGACTTCTTTCACACCCAACTGGAAAGCTTTGAATGTACTGACATCACCACAGAAAAGCTATTATTTGCAATTAGTTATTGAAGACGTCGGGATTTGACACTGCTTTGTAGTTCCTCCTCCTCCTGTTTCTACAGGACTGTCTCTGTGGGCTTTGGGCTGTCAAATATGAATTACTAGTCTTGATCAAAGTCCAAACCAGTTCTTAATGAATAATTGAGTTCTTGGTAAAGCTGCACACCATTTAGAAGCACAGAGAACTTGAAATCGAAGGCAAAACTTACAAAAGGGCATGAAATGACCTCCAGGTTTGGTATTCTGGCTATTCTGAATTCTCATTTTAATAGCAGAGAGCAGAGCTTTGGATTATCAATTCTTTTTTTCTTTTTTTTCTTTTTTTTTCCTCTTTCTTGCAGCTCCTATACTAAATTGAAATAATAAAATCTGGAGAGCTGTCTTGGCATCTAGCAGAGATCCAAATGCTAAAGAAACTCTTTGAATAATGTATTGCTGCTTTCCTGACTGATGCCCTTAACATCGACTTCCCTACACTCAAGCACATTGAAGTAATCTTTTAAAATATTATATTGCCAGATGAAGTGTATGAGGGCACAGCATCCTGGCTGGGAGTCAGGAGATGCTCTCAGCTGCCCCGTTGAGTCACTGCAGTGCCTTGGGGTGGCTGTTTGGCCCCTCTCCTCTCCCCCATCTGCACTGTCCCAGGGCAGTGATGGTGCCTAGGGATCCCACACAGCAATTTGGGACCTGGAGATGAGAAGCATTAAGAATCAATATCAATTTTGATGCTCTGTGCTATTGAGAAGTGGGGCTGGTCTCTTCTCCCAAATCACAGGCGATGGGACAAGAGGAAACGGCCTCAAGTTGTGCCAGGGGAGGTTCAGATTGGATATTAGGAACAATTTTTACACTGAAAGGGTTATTAATCATTGGAATGGGCTGTCCAGGGCAGTGGTTGAGGCACCATCCCTGGAGGTGTTTAAAAGACAGGTTGACATAGTGCTCAGGGACATGGTTTAGTGATGGTTTTTATCAGAGTTAGGTTGATGGTTGGACTAGATGATCTTAAAGGTCCCTTCCAACCTGGACAATCCTATGATACTATTGGTTTCCATGTTTTTCTTGTATATAGGGCAGTATTTTCTAAGAACTGACCTTTATTTTTGAAGTGTATGTCACAGCCTTGGTGGTTATCAGTGTGCCCGGGAGCTGATTTGGTGACACTTGCCTTTTTGTGGACACAGGACCAGGGGGAGAGGTCTGGACCTGCATCTACATCATGTGTGAGCATCCTGCTGCAGCCAGGCTTCTCACCCGATCCTCTTTTATCATTTCACAAGTTTCACTGCACTTTACTAACGAGCTTTCCTTCTAGATGTTGTATTTTACCATCATGTGGTAATCACAGAATGCTGTGTGGTTGGAAGGGACCTCTGGAGATCATCTGGTCCAACCAAATGCCAAAGCAGGACCTCGTAGAGCAGGTTGCACAGGAACGTGTCCGGGTGGGTCTGCAATATCTCTGGAGATGGAGACATCTCTGCTTTGTTCCACGTGTTCTGGATGATGCCACATGAATTAAGAGTCTCTGCTCTTCAACTCTGGGTAGAGCCTTGTGTCATTATGGTCTCTTGGTGACAGGAGTTGTTACGTGAAGTTATTTGCACCTCCTGCTCGTGAATGTCTTCAGGTAGAAATAAATCCAACAAAATAAACAATAAAGATATAAAATAAGATAGAAGAAAATATTAAGATATAAATAATCCAGGCCTGAAACCTTCTATATCTGGATCTGACCAGCACAGAGCAACATACCCTGTGTTGGGCGGCCGTTGGCTGGTGGGAAGGGATGCCCACCCACCCTCTTGGGAAGGTGACTCTGCATCAGGGGGAGGGTTTATTTCTAGAACTTCCAAGCCTGGAATTGATTATGTCAATGGTTGAGTCTAAATCACTTTGACGCCTGCTCAGGGATGACTCGACCCTCTGGTGTGTGAAGCTGATGCTGAGCAGGGACTTAGCCAAGCTCGTTGAGGAGGCACCGCGGCAGAATAAACAAAAAAATGCTGAATCCCTGTAAGGACCACACTGTCTGTGAACACCTGAAAGTAATCTGCAGAAAATTAAAATGTTATAAAAGACGACAAACCACAGCAGTCAGTCCCTTTTCAGCTGCTATGGTTCTTGTATTTTCTGAGCGATTAATTAGTTGCCAGCTGGAGCGATCAGTTCTGTTTTTTTTTTTTTTTTTTTAGATGCCACTTTACAAATCCAATGTCACCAAAAAGGAATAAAATTCCATCAAGGTCTTGAGTAATGTTTTCTCTTTCCACTGGCTGCTAACCTGTGTGCTGGAGCCCAGTTGCTGCCAGAGGTGAGGTCGCTGAGTGCATCCCTTGGGGATCTCTGCCAGTACAGGAGGGTACTCCTGTGGTGCTGATGAATCTGCTCTGGCTTCCATGGCTCCTGCCCCATCAGGGAGCTACAATCCCATGCTGCTCAATGGCTTGTCTCTGGGCCTTCCTGAGTCTTTCTCCTGAAGATGACCATGAGTGGGTCACCTTTTCCCTGTCCTTTCCCTTTTGCCTGTCCTGTCCCCAGCCCCTGAGCTCAGCTCAGTTGACCCTTCCTTGGGTTCTCTCAGGGGAGTTGCAGACACCAGCTTTTGGTACCAAATAGGTGATGTATATAAACGTAGAGCTTCCAAAGAAGTGGGCAGGGTGCTATTAAGGACTGATTTCAACAACCCCTCTGTTTTCTGTCAAACTTACTATTTATAGTAGGTTTACCCTAGTGTTTTGATCCTAAGTCTACCAAACACTCTAGTATTTTTAATTTTCAGTGTGCTTTGTCTCAGTATCTTATAGCCAGCTTCCACAGGAGGAGACCAGTCTGCGCATTCATAGAATGATAGAATGGTTAGAGTTGGAAGGGACCTCAAAGATCATCCAGTTCCAACCCCCCTGCCCTGGGCAGGGACACCTCCCACCACCCCAGGTTGCTCCAAGCCCCATCCAGCCTGGCCTTGAACCCCTCCAGGGATGGGGCAGCCACAGCTTCTTGGGGCAACCTGGGCCAGGCTCTCACCACCCTCACAGCAAAGAAGTTCTTCTTAATATCCAATCTAAATCTCCCCTCTTGTAGTTTAAAACCATTACCCCTTGTCCTATCACTCCCCTCCCTGACCAAGAGTCCCTTTCCTGCTCTCCTGTAGGCTCCCTTCAGATACTGGAAGGCTTTTAAATTCTAGTTGGGAGTTAATTGTGTCCATCATTTCTGTCCTTTCCATTTTCCGAGTGCCGTCGTTGCATAAACGCCCCAGCTTGGTCACTTGCATTCTGCCATTCATTCTTCAAACCCTGCTAATACACCAGAGCTTGGAGGTCATCAAGGGTTTAAATCCACCATCTTTTATGATAAATGACTTATAAAGGACTGTGGGTGTGGAGAACGGTCTAAAACAGGTCAGGCTTTGCCTTAAAAAGTGGGCAGCCTGTGGATCTAACTTTATGAGCTCTTCATGCGTGTACATAACACCTCAGTAAACAGTGAGACCCAAGTCAGTGTGACCTGCACTGAAAGAACTGGATTGTGCCTCGTATAACGAGCCTTTGAAAGACAAACTGTGATTCTTCATCACCTCTGGCAAGCTTAACCCCTCAAGACTAGTGGAAGAAGTACAGCCACGCACTTAGTGTCAATAATTTATTTGTTCATTAGTGTGTGTGAATTTGGTCCCGTGTCTCATTTAAAATGATGCTTAATGAAGCGACAGCTGCTCTTCTGGGGAGCAGGTGATGCAGATGCTTCTGGCATCAGTTAATGACTTCACTTACCGGTGCCTGCAAGAATTCCTGCTCCTTCTGGACGTGGTCTTTCATAAAGGATCAGATGATTTTGCCAAAACTAGACAAAGTGGCCCTGATTTTGACTGAAATCCCACCTCATCGGCAGTGGGACTGGGCACTTCAGTCAAAGACTTGAGAGTTTTTTCTTCCCTTGGTAGTCATTTCCCTTTTTTTTGTGAGTGGCCAGCCAGGTCCAGCAAGTCAGCTTTGTCTTACATGTACTTGTCTTTGAAGGTTGTGTTTACATTTTGGTGCTTCTACAAGCAGGAATGCTGTAATCCTAACAGAGACGTACTCCATGCCGAGTGCATGAACAACACGCTGTCTACAACATCTGAGACCACACAGGTTACAGCTCTGCGTGGTTATGTACCAAGGGGAATATGCCCAAAATGAAAAGAAATCATAGAATCAGAGAATGGTTTGGGTTGGAAGGGACCTCGAAGATCATTGAGTTCCAACCCCCCTGCCCTGGGCAGGGACACCTCCCACCACCCCAGGTTGCTCCAAGCCCCATCCAGCCTGGCCTTGAACCCCTCCAGGGATGGGGCAGCCACAGCTTCTCTGGGCAACCTGTTCCAGGCTCTCGCCACCCTCACACCAAAGAAGTTCTTCTCCACATCTCATCTCCATCTCCCCTCTTTCAGTGTCAAACCCTTCCCCTTCCTCCTATGGCTCTGCTCCCTCATCAAGAGCTTTCCTGGAGCCCCTTGAGGAACTGGAAGGGGCTCCAAGGTCTCCCCAGAGCATTCTTTTCTGGCTGAACCACCCCAACCTCCCTCAGCCTGTCTTCATAGGAGAGTCACAAACCGAGCTGACCCATTGGATTTAGGGGCACGCAGAGATTTAACAATCTTTGGCGTGCAGAGATTTTGATGTTTGGGCCACTGAGCGAAAATCGACTCTCAAGAGGTGAACGCCTGGTGTGTACATAGTGCCGTGGTCACAGTCTTCCATCGACCACTCGGACCTCCTGGCACAGCCAGCGCTGGCCTCCTGGTGCCCATCACAGCAAGGGGCTCCCAGGGAGAGCGGTGCCAAGTCCTCTCTGAACGGTGTCCAGCATCTGGGCGCTGTGAAGGGATGCGCCACGGGACCGGGCAGCTCTTTCCAGGCCGTTGCCAGCTGCTCTGCAGATGAGTTTGGCTGAGGGATTTAGGCCAGCAGCCAGGAGCAACAGAGACAAGTAGTCAGGAAGGGATAAAGGCAGAAAGGCTGCTCTTCTTAATGAGTGCAATAAAGCAATAAAAGTGCAATTATGCAGTAAAACTATTGTCATTTTGTGTTTAGAAGATAATGTACCAGGCAATAGTACTCATTTTAGCATGTGTTTTCAGGCATCTTTTAGCCTCTGACATTATAATTGTGTATTACTATCTCATTCCTGCATCTCTGTGCCTCCATGGGAACTGAGGCATTGCATCAGAACAACACCAGATCCCCGGATTCCATCCTTGCTGGGTTTTGTTTTGCCCGTTTGTGACCATGCCTTGAAATGTGGTTTCCCCACCTTATCTTCGTCAAATAACGTGATAGCACACAGAGAAATAAGGCCCCACCTGGAGTCCTCAACTTAGAAAGGACATAGAACTGTTGGAACGGGTCCAGCAGAAGGCCACCAAGATGCTGAGAGGGCTGGAGCCCCTCTGCTGTGAGGACAGGCTGAGGGAGCTGGGGCTGTTCAGCCTGGAGAAGAGAAGGCTCCGGGGAGACCTTGGAGCAGCCTTCCAGGATCTGAAGGGAGCTCCAGGAGAGCTGGAGAGGGACTCTTGGTCAGGAAGAGTAGTGAGTAGGGGTAATGGTTTTGAACTAGAAGAGGAGAGATTTAGATTGGATATTAGGAAGAACTTCTTTGCTGTGAGGGTGGCGAGAGCCTGGAACAGGTTGCTCAGAGAAGCTGTGGGTGCCCCATCCCTGGAGGGGTTCAAGGCCAGGCTGGATGGGGCTTGGAGCAACCTGGTGTGGTGGGAGGTGTCCCTGCCCAGGGCAGGGGGGTTGGAACTGGATGATCTTTGAGGTCCTTTCCAACTCTGACCATTCTATGATTCTATGATAATAACAGCCAAAGCACAGGATGCATTCCCAGCACTGTGTCTGCTCCTCTTGCTCATGAAATCTAGAAATTGTACATGAAATAATCTTTATCAGCTCCTTCCATGCTTCGTGTTAATAGCAAAACTTTATAGAGGTTATAAATTACAGTTTCTATTTGGCTTTGAAAAGTTTCCTAAGTCTTGTGCTTAAATTTTGACTTAATAGGTAGAGATACTGACAAGCTCGGAATAACCTGCTTTGGTTTTCTTTTTGGCAAACAGTATTTGCCCTCCCTCTTTCTCTCTGGTTTCCATCAGTTATTTCAGGAATCGGTTTGATGGTGGACCCTTAGAACAAGAGGATGAAAATATACCTGTGCTGTTTGTGTGCTTTTATACTTTATACTCAATTTTTCTTAAGATCCCCTGGCTTTAGGCAGTTATTTCTCACATTTTATTGCTGTGAAGCTTTTAAGCTGTTGTTGGACTCAGTTGTGTGAAGGGATTTTGGCTTTGGCTCTAAACTGATCACCCGGGAGTTTGACCAAACTCCTTCCCCATGTGCTAAAACCAAACGTTATTATTTAGATTGAAAATTTCAACTTAAAAGTTTTATCTGCATGACAATGTAACACCAGAGGAAAGTCCCAATTTAATTGTAGTCTAACGACTGTTAGGATGGTGTAACAGTCATCTAAATCATCATCCTCTATCTTTTAGCACCATCCTTCAATTTTTAATCGACTTGGGTCTTATGCTTACCAGTGGCTCCTCTTGAACACTGGGACGTAGTCACTGCCGCTCTAAAGGTTAATATAAATCTGTAATGAATGGTGCAGATTAAACACTGGTGACATTCTGTTTTCCCATCTTGTATAGATAAAATATTTACACTTTAAGGGAGATCAATTTAGAAAGCAGGTGCAGCTTTGATGTTTACGTCTTTTAATCAGCACCCTTAATTAACAAGTTGTTTGCTAATGATTAATCACCCGCACAAATACCGTGTGGATTTGTCAGTTTTGAAGTTACAGGCATCGGGGATGTTGGTTTTTTTTCACCTGAAGATAAAAAATGACATAAGATGGTGATGATGATCATGTCCTTTCAATTGCTTGAGCTGGGAAGGCAGAGAAGAGGGAGCAGGGGGTTTCCAGATCCCCGGTGGAGGTGCTGAAAGGTCTCTTTGGCAGAAAGACAGATGTTATTTATCAGGTGTCTGTAATCACCATCATGTTTTTAATACCATCCTCCCGTGTGCAGCTCTGCAGGGAGGAGGTTAGGGGTGATCATTATCTACACCTGTGAGGAGCTCCCTTGCATATAAGAGGGGTTGGTTGGGATGCTTATGGTCACTGCCGTGCTTGGAGGAGGTGGTTAGTGTGGACAGCCCTCTGAAGTTGGCTTTTGGTCTCGGTGCTGACAAAGGCACAGCTTTGTTGTCCTTCTGTCTTTGTGGTGACTTAGAGAGCGGTGATATCTTGGTATGGAAAGACCTTAGGGTAGGACTTGCACTGGCTTAGATGTAGAAAAACTCACAGGATGGAAAGAAGGTATTGAGGGTGAGCTTTTTCTTTGTGGGGTGGGTGGGAAACTTGTGTTAGTACCCAAACTTCTGGGATGTTCCCAATTCATTCCATCAGTAGATGCTGTTTCCCCAAATCATGCTGCCTTGTGGCTTCTTCATTCTTTCTAAGTTACTAAATTCTGTCTGTTGAGGTATGACAGCAGTTTGGATTGCCTGATAGCAGTGAGAATTAAAATTAAATTGATTAAAAATAATTTGAGAGAGGCTGTTACTGTTCTTTTGATTAATTCAGTATGAATTTGGAGTTTGGTGTTTTGTTTTTTTTTCCTCTGTATTGCTGTGGTTTTGTACAGAGCATGAAGCAGGGTTGTGTTGGTGACTTGGAAGCTTTGAAAGTAGCAAAATCGAAACACCTTTGCCACAAACTGGGGGGTTTATTTCTTTTTTTTTTTTTCTTTCAGTATTATCCCTGGTAGATAAGGAGGGCCTTTCTCTGGCTTTCACACAGCAAAGCCTGCAAATTTCCCCGTCAGTGACAAATTTCTGGAGCAACTCATTAAAGATAAACTCTCTGCTGTACGGCTTGCAGTGATTTATTTTTGTTAGGCAATATCCTGCCTTCTGGTAACGAAGGCAGGGGTTGGGAACTGCCTCTCTTACAGTGGCATCATTAAGTTTTAATTGACTGCTTCATGCTGTGAAGCACTCTGTGGCTTCGCTTATTCATGTGAAGGTTTTGGTGGGGTTTTTTTTGATGGTAATAAAGGTGGAAAAGCCTGTGTGCTCTCAGGCAGGCTTCATGGATGCTCCGTGTAAAGCTCTCGTGCTGTTAAGGACCAGGTTATTTACTGAGTCTGTAACTCGCCGTGTTAGTAGATGGTGAATCTTACAGCTGGCCCCTTGAGTGATGAGGGGGTGTTGAGATTATTTGCACCTCTTCCCTGGTTTTTATATTTCTGTGCCTCCCATGGAATGAATTACAGTGCCGAATCATTGAGGAAATAAGCTTTAAGGGAGACTTTGTGAAGAGAGTGCAATATTTCAGGAAATGTAATTAAGAAATACTTAGAAGCACGAGACACCTTAATAACCGCCTTCAGGAGAAGTGGGAGCACCTCAAAGGCCAGGAATCGATTGCTCTGCAGTCGAGTTCTACCATCGACCCATTGCCCACCTCTGTGGAGACAAGGGCTTGGCGCTGAACCTCCTGCAGCAGCAGGAAACCTGAGCCTGCTGCTCCGGGAGCTCTCTCTGCCCTGCCTCATCTGTAGCTCTTCTCGGGCCAGAAAAAGAGCTGCTGTTCCTCAGGCCAGGCTTCTTTTTGCTTGTTTGACAGGTTGAGAGCAGCTGAATTGGTGAAAAACTTCAGGATTATGGGGAAATGGAATATTTAGGCGTATAACCTGCACTGAATAAAATGCTGAGCTGGCACTAATGAGGGACCCCTAAATGTGGGGAAGGAGGGAGTACAAGTTACAGTTGGTTGGTTTTCCATTCTATTACTAATATCTACTTTGGCTAAATACAGCTAACCCTGTATTTCCACACGAGAAATAATCCCCTATGATGTTCCTGCACTATGAGCTGGGGAATGAGCAGTGTTGTCTACCCAACACCTGGAACTACCAGGTGGTATTTCCAGTGTGCAACTATAGACTTAAAACTAAGGATCACAGAATGCTCTGGGGTTGGAAGGGACCTCTGGAGATCTAGTCCAGCTCCCTTCCACAGCAGGTCCCACAGAAACTTGTCCAGGTGGGTGTGAATGTCTGCAGAGATAGAGATCCCCCCACCTCTCTGGCCAGCCTCTGCCAGGGCTCTGCCACCCTCTTAGCAGAGAAGTTCCTCCTCATGTTGACATGGAACTTCTTACATTCATGTTTGTGCCCGTTCCCTCTTGTCCTGTCCCTGGGAACCACTGGAAAAAGCCTGGCCCCATCCTCCTGACACCCACCCTTGAAGTATTTCTAGGTGTTGATCAGATCCCCCTCAGCCTTCTCTTCTCCAGATTAAATAGAAACTAGTGCCTCAGCCTGTCCTCATTGGAGAGATGCTCCATGCCCCTCATCTTTGTGGTCTTCTGCTGTCCCCTCTCCAGCAGTTCCCTGTGCTTCCTGAATTGGGGAGCCCAGAACTGGACTCAGTGCTCCAGGTGGGATCTCACCAGTGCAGAGGAAGGGGCAGGATGACCTCCCTCCACCTGCTGGTCACATTCTTCTTGATGCCCCCCAGGATGCCCTTGGTCTTCTTGGCCACCAGGGCCTGTTGCTGGTTCAGGGCATCCTGTTGAAGAAGAGCAGCCTGGTGGTGGTTTCCCGCTCTGGGTGCAGGAGCGTGTGGACTGCAAGTGGTCTCAAACCTGGTGTTGTTTTCTTCTGTGCCACCGCAAAGGATTCTTCTGCGTATCGGTGGGCATAAATGACCTCCATTGACATGTGCTTAACCAAATAATTCTGCTGGCCCAAAACTTTGAGTCTGTAGGAGGTAACTTTCTGCGGTAATCGAGGGATTTTAGTGCTTAGGAGAGCTTCAAGTGGAGAAGACTGTTTGCCAGCTGGGTCATGCTCCCGTATCTGCAAGTACCACTTGGTGTGTGCTCCCCTTGGAAAGGTTTGGATAAAAAAAAAGTCATTTTCTCTCTTGTGCAAGCTGAGATCTGTTCTTGCCTCGTGGCAGTGGCTGATGGGAAACTGTTTAAAAGTGTTGCAAGGCAGAGCAACCACCGAGGTTCTTAGTCATGGTGTGACGGGGTGAAGGACATCGAGAAGATGTAACCGTGTGTCTGTGCCAGCATCACTTCTGCCCCTCTGCTCCCGGACTGCCCTCTCCAAAGCAAAGCTCTGGTTTCTTGCTGCTCTGCAGAGATGGTTCTAAAATACAGCCCTTTATTTCTAGGTAAAGGCAAAGGGTGTGATGTGAACAACGTGAGAAATTAAACTGGAAAACGTCTTGATGCCATTCATCTGATCAAGGTAAGCCCTGTTGCAAAGGACAAGCTGGCTGCTGAAACGAGCGAGCAGAGGGCTAATCCCGTGATTGGAGGCTGCATTTCCACGGGCTCAATTCTCCAAGCGAAGATGCAGGTCCCTGATAACAAATGCTTCAGTCCCTCGCTCCGAGTGATCTGGCTTTTGGAGCGTTTTCCGAGCAGAATCTAAGCAGCCCCTGGCAGCTTTGTGGCTGAGGTGGTCAGATGCACAAAAGGGATTAAAAACCCTCATGTGCCCTGCAGTTCCCAGCATTTAACAGCGGCCTCCAGCCCTTGTGAGGGGCGTTATTCCACACCGATGCTGTGGCTTCTGTGTGTGAGGATTTGGTCTGTTTTAAGAGGTCACACAAGAATATTAATAATCTTTAGAGCAAAGACACGTGTATTTACAACGTGTTCCTTGGTTTCCATGGATGATTTTTCTCATTTGCAGTACCTTAAAGATTGATGTCTAGCAATTAGGTGTATCTTATGAGGGAAGATGCTATTTAAAAAATGCATATTAAAGTCATTAGTGACCCTGCAGATACAGAGTTTCCCTTAATTTCTGCTATTTAACTGGCAATGGCATGGCACTGTCTTTCTGTTGCTGACCTTCTTCACAAACTCTTACACCTCTGTAACAGGCTGAGGCTGTAAAACAAGATCCGATTGTTCCAAATGTTAAATCTGGAGGTTAATTCTGTCTGCGCGTCCCCAGAATGGAGTGTCCCCGTACAGGAGTTTGCTGTGGAGTATAGAAAAATTTTTAGGAAAGGCACAAAGTTTTATTGAGAAATAGAAACCTTATATCTGCGTGTGCTTCCAATTTACATTTACTTCAATGTTATTGAAATAATAACCTATGCAAATAATGAGGTTTTTAGCATGTTTTATTAGGTGCCAAGTTAACTCTATAGGGTAGATGCATTTCTGGCTGGCAAAAATGATTTTTTCCCTGTTCCATAAGGCTTGTCAAAACTTTCATGTCTTGTCCTCTTCCATGCTTGGAAAAGATTGAGCTCTGTCAAAGATTCCCATCCCAGAGTAGTAAATTGAGAAAGGCAGATGCAGCAGATGCTTTGGCTGGTGGCGAGAGCACTTGCTTCGACTGGCAACTTGAGCTTCAAGGTAAAGTCTCTTCTGCGAGGACCTGTGCCATATTCTGCTTTTCTCTAACCAAATGCATGGACATTTCTATCTGTTCTGACCTATTATGCTTTCCATTCAACAAGTTACAACCCTCCAGTGCCTAGTTTGGGCAACAGCTCCATGTAAAGAAGTTGTGGCACTTTGTTTGCTCATTGCAAACAGCTCTTTTATCAATAGACATTCATCAAAATGCGTTTCCCTTTGGCTTGTTGGCAACAAAACCTGGTGGCCTGTGGCACACGAGGGTTTACCACTGGGAGACGTGAGGGTGCAGACGCGACAGTGCGTTATTGCTGCTCCTTCCAGGCAGAGAAAAAGGTCTGAGATTTCCTGCTGTTTGTCTACCTCACCTTGAGTGTCCAGTTTTGGGCCCCTCACCACAAAAAAAGATACTGCAGGGCTGGAGTGGGTCCAGAGAAGGGCAATAGAGCTAGTGAGGGGTCTGGAGGACACCTTATGAAGGGCAGCTGAGGGAGCTGGGGGTGTTCACCCTGGAGAAGAGGCTGAGGGGAGACCACCTTGCTCTCTACAACTCCCTGAAAGGAAGATGTGGCTTGGGGGTGTGTGTGTCAGTGTCTTTTTCCAAGGAACAGGCGATGGGACAAGAGGAAATGACCTCGAGTTGCCCCAGGGGAGGTTCAGATTGGAGATCAGGAACAATTTTGACATGGAAAGGGTTCTTAATCGTTGGGCTGGGCTGCCCAGGGCAGCGGTTGAGGCACCATTCTTGCCGGTGTTTAAAAGGCAGGTTGACATAGTGCTGAGGGACATGGTTTAGTGATGGTTGGACTTGATCTGGAAGGTCTGTTCCAACCTGGACAATTCTATGAAAGACTACTTTTGATTCTGTTAGATTCACTGGGCCTCCACACGTTGCCAGCCTTTAGATGAAATACTATTTGTATGACTGATCTGGAGCTCCCGCTGACTGCTCTTGGATGCTCCCTGTCAGTTCACTGCAGGCTCAGTGCCCTGGTTTTAATTAATTTCTCTAGTAACCGGCTGAGATTTGACAGGAATTTGTGACTTCACATGGAGAAGGAATGGACCTGGGCTCAAAATGGAACCTGGGTCTCATGTCAATGTCCTTTGGAATGAAAGACCTGCTCGTACCTTTGTGACGTGGAACAAACAGCTGAGAGATCAGATGATGGGAGATGGATGCCTTTCTGCAGACTTTAAATGTTCGGTTTAAGGGCTATAAGTGATAACAATTGAAGTGCTTCACAAACTGGCATTTTCAGCACCTCAATGGGGAAGGAAACAGTGAAGGGAGATGCCAATTAAATCTGGAGATGGCATTTCTCATCCCAAGTGTATCTTGACTGTTATTCCCTTGTCAGCAGTATGCAGGAGAACATATTCTTCTATCTTTTGAAACCTTTTCCCTTAAAAACTTAGTGATTCCTACTTTTGCTACTTTTGTGTTGTGGTGTTGGGGTGGGGTTCGTTGTTTTTTGGGGGTGTGTGGGATTTTTTTGTTTTGTTTTGGGGATTTTTAACCATGAGGGAGAGCACAGGCTAAAAAGACCCAAGTCCCTCAGCCTCTCCTTGTAAGAGAGATGTTCTAGTCCCCTCGTTTTTGTAGTCTTCTGCTGTTCCTCTCCAGCAGTTCCCTGTCCTTCTTGAACTGGGGAGCCCAGCGCTGGTCCCAGTGCTCCAGATGTGGCCTCCCTGGGGCGGAGCAGAATGGGAGGATGACCTTCTTCCACCTCTTTGCCTGATATTGAGCTGTTGGATCCATGTTTCGTTATCCCAGGAAGGCTGGTCTGTGTCCTAAAGGGCAGCTTGAAGGGGCTGGGCTCCATGTGCTCTTCTGTCTCCTGCCCCTGGAGACTGCCCTGGGCAGAGCTGGTGGCAGGTATGCCATGTCCTGCCGAGGTGTTTTTGTGGTGGCTCAGCAGGATGGGCACTTCGACTCCTCTAAAGCTGCTCCTTTGGCTCCGGCAAAGATGACTGTAACCACCCCCCTTGGGGAAGGGCTTTGCTTTAAGGCAGGGGTTGCCCCCTCAAAGGAGCAGGTGAAGGGGGGGGCACAAAAGACAAAATCCCTCTGAGCAATTGCAGGTGTGTGACAAAGGGAAGGGAAGGCAGGAGAGCAGCATTATTTCTAAGACACAGCTAAAAGTGACCTTTAAATGTTCATAGCAGTCCTAAGAAAAGCAGGAGGGAGGCATAAAGGATTTTGTTTGTTTAGCTAACTCTGGGTCACGGAGGAGAGCAAGAACGATGGAATTGTATGAAATAAAAGATCCTCCTCATAGCTAGAGGTATAAAAAAAAATAAAAATTGGTCACAGGGGTTTTGTGCTGTAACATTCCACTTAGTGCAATATATTAGATGTTGTTGCTTGGTTGCAAGCAGAAGGAGGAACTGAGCTTATCACAGAAAAATCAGTTCCTGAGGATAAGCTTCTCTGCAGTAAGACCTGGGTATGTCAAATCCCATGTCATCTACATATTTTGCTTTAACTTGAGTTATCTCCAGTTACCGTTTCCTTGTTGATTTGCTATTTGGGCAACGAAGCCCCTGCCTTCACCTGCTTTGATTTCAAGCATTAGCTCTCACCTGCTGTGAGCTAAATTGTTTTAAAGGCATGAAAACAAAATTTTCAGCTTGATTTAATTCCTGTGTTCTGTTTAACTTGTACCCTTAACTGTAAATTCATTTTGGATAGAATTATTTTTGAGGGGTGGAGGTCTTGCTGGAGTATCTTTTTTTTTTTGGTAGCAGTTATAGAATCATAGAATGGTTAGAGTTGGAAGGGACCTTGAAGATAATAGAGTTCCAAGCCCCCTGCTATGGGCAGTTCTGGCTGAGTTGGGCCAAAAGGAAGGTTTTGGGGATCTCTTGCTTCTGCTGCAAACAACAGGGCTTTGCTCTTCAGTCTTTGGAGTGCCAGGGATGGTGTGAACACTTTGCCTCTGGTTAGCAGGGAAAACCGGGGGTCAAAGAGCCTGATCCTGGAGTACCATGAGGGTAAAACAAGACTCCAGCATCCTGCAGGGTTCCCAACCTGCCTAGAAAAACCCAATGAAGTAGTAAATATTGCTGTATGAGGATGGTTTAGGCAGCAAGAGCAAAAAATATGGTGGTCCCTGCACAGCTTTCCCTGGTGCAAGCAGAAGAGGATGGGTGGGAGTAGAATCGTAGAATCACAGAATGGTTAGAGTTGGAAGGGACCTCAAAGATTGTTCCAACCCCCCTGCCCTGGGCAGGGACACCTNCTCTTCTCCAGGCTGAACAGCCCCAGCTCCCTCAGCCTGTCCTCACAGCAGAGGGGCTCCAGCCCTCGCAGCATCTTGGTGGCCTCTGCTGGACCCGTTCCAGCAGTTCTATGTCCTATAGTAGTAGACATCAGGAGTGTCAATGAAAAGGCATTAGAAATTGCTTGTCTTGTTTGCTAAGCTCTTTTGATGCTGCCCGAGAGCCAGAAGTTGGAGCAACTCGAGTGAACATCCTGGCACTGGCCGTTGGTCAGTAAAACTGGCTTTCATTGCTCAGAATGTTGTTTTCTCCAGAAAAAAGAATGCAGATGTTCACAGCAATGTGGTCCTTGGCAACGAAGCGTGTGGAGAGAAAAATCTGTCTTCTTCCAGGGATTTGGTTGCAAAGCAGTGATGGTTCCTGTGATGCTCAGTCAAAACCTCACGCTGGGGCTGAGCTTCCCTTCCTCTGGAGCAGTCTGGTGGTGTGGGCTGTCATCGGGGGCATTGCCTTCGGCCAAGTGTGCTCCTCTGATAATGCTGTCCCAGAGAGCTCCTACAGCTGCTGCTTTTGGCAACAGCAGGTTGACAAGCGGGGGGTTATCTTGTTTACAGTACTACTGTTAAGTGAAATATGCTTCTGAATCTTTCAGAACTCATATTTGCTTGGGTGGAAAAAAAAATAAATCATTTAGTTTCTCTTGTAAAGATGAGTGTGTGGTTTTGAAGAACCCTGTCTGTGTCCCAGAACAGTCAGCAGCTGCTGCAATAATTCTCCTAAAGTTATAAAGGAAGTGAAAGGCTTCCCGGGGTTTGTTTGGGTGGGAGCCCAAAAAAAGAAGATAATTGGGCTTCAGGCATCAGATATTAGGAAAAAAATCTTTGCTGAGAGGGTGGTGAGGCACTGGAACAAGCTGCCCAGGGAGGTTGTGGCTGCCCCATCCCTGGA
>VZRU01016454.1:9641-30565 GCA_013398155.1 Pedionomus torquatus | reverse complement strand
CCCCCTGCCCTGGGCAGGGACACCTCCCACCACACCAGGTTGCTCCAAGCCCCATCCAGCCTGGCCTTGAACCCCTCCAGGGATGGGGCAGCCACAGCTTCTCGGGGCAACCTCTTCCAGTGCCTCACCACCCTCACAGCAAAGAAGTTCTTTCTAAGATCCAATCTAAATCTCCCCTCTTCTAGTTTAAAGCCATTACCTCTTGTCCTATCACTATGCTTCCTGACCAAGAGTCCCTCTCCTAAAATCTGCACAAACCAACTTTATGGGAGGGGGGGAGAAGTGTTCTTAAGTACACTTTATTGCTCTCTGTGAGCCATATTTTTTTTTTTTATTGCCTTTTGAAAAAAAAAAAATCCCAAACTAACAGATTGCTGATTTAGTAGAAGCAAATAGACCAGGAGCAGTAGGGAGAGGGGTTTGGCAAGACATGCTGCTGTAAGGGACAGCTTTGTTGGCCTCTTTTCTGATGATAAAAACACGGGCTGGGAAATTTGTTCTTCTGCACTTGAAATTTGTTGAGAAACGTGGGATCGGCACCGCTGTGGAGGGAATAAAGACATTTAATTGGGCTGTTGCCTTGGCAGATAAGACAAAGATCAGCAAAGGTGAGACCTCAGTGAAATTTTATATGCAGTGGTAGTGGGGATTTTTTTATTTATGTAAATACTGTGAGCCCATCGGTTATCTGTAAACTCACGAGAAACCAGCCGTTAGCATAAAGGTTTCCTTGGGTAGGGACAACAAATGCCAATAAACCGCAATTTTCTTCAGGCTTTTTCCTTCGGCACATGAGCTTCTCGCTCTCCATCGGCGTCGGTGGGTTCTCTTGCCAGGGCTCTGCTGGAGCTGGGGCTGAAGTTTCTGCTGGCTGTGGTGAGGGCAGGTTTTTGTGGCGTATAATCTGGGGGCTGAACTCTCCGTTTCCATCCAAAATGCAAAGTTTCCCCATTATATGTTTCAGCAGATAAATTGCTTTGTTGAGCAGCTCTAAGGACACGATGGCAATTGCTCATTTCGGGCAATGTTCTGCTGTTGCAGCCTTGTTTTTACACTGAGAAATGAAAGCACTTTCTCAAAGGTTAAAGGATACAATCCTCTGAACTTCTGAACTCCCTTTTTTTTTTTTTCTTTTACCAGAATTTGATAAACACTTATGAGGAAACATTTCAGATTCGCCAGTAGCTGTTTGTAGAAACTTTTGATTTTGGGCTACTAAGATGTTGACTGGAATGTTAAGCCTTTTTATCAGGCTTTTCAAATTTCCACACCCTGTCAGGCTTGAGAACCACCAATTCTGCTGGTCCAGTTGACTTACAGCAATGAAGTTCTGGGGGCAGGTGGGAGGGAGGAGTACGATGCAGCAGGCCGGGCAGGGGCTCCTTGACTTTTCTTTGGTGGGACCAGGGGTCTCCAGTTTCTCTCATGACTTGTCTCTCTGTTGCCCTTGGGCTGGTTTAGTTGGTAATGGTCTACTTTGCCCTCGTTTGACTCTGCCCTTATTGAGGAAACCAACCTGTTGTCAATGTGACTTTTTCCCAAACGCTACTTTTGTAAATACGACAAACTAGGTGGGAGCGTTGACCTGCTTGAGGGTAGGAAGGCTCTACAGAGGCACCTGGACGGGTTGGAGCAATGGTCCAAGGCCAATTGTATGAAGTTCACTAAGGTCAAGTGTCAGGTCCTGCATTATCATAGAATCATAGAATGGTTAGAGTTGGAAAGGACCTTGAAGATCATCGTGTTCCAACCCCCCTGCCCTGGGCAGGGACACCTCCCACTAGACCAGGTTGCTCAAAGCCCTATCAAAGCCCTATTTTGGTCCCAACAGCCCCGTGCAGTGCTACAAACTCAGTGAAGAGCAGCTGGAGAGCTGCCAGTAGAAAAGGACCTAGGGAGGTTGGTGGCCAAGAAGGCCAACAGCGTCCTGGCCTGTATCAGGAGCAGCGTGGCCAGCAGGAGTAGGGAAGTGATGGTGCCTCTCTCCTGGGCGCTGGTGAGGTTTCACCTCAAGTGTTGTGACTTCTTCTGGGNGACTTCACTGAGAGGTGGTCAGGCGCTGGAAGAGCCTGCCCAGGGAGGTGGTGGAGTCCCCATCCCTGGAGGTATCTCAGAACCATGTAGATGTGGTACTTCAGGGCACGCTCTGGTGGCTGAGGTTGTAGTGTGTGGGTTGTGGTTTTGGGTATGGTTGGACTCGCTGATCTCAGAGGTCCTTTCTGTGACAATTCTGTGATTTTGCACCCTGCATCTTCTGCAAAACCTCCTTATATTGGTTGTCTTCCACTTGCAGGTGAAAATGAGCCTAAACGACTTAAACCTTTTAGGCTGAGAGAACCCTGACAAGCTCTTTATCTTTGGGCCATCTGTGCTCCAGAGCTGGACACTGAGCTGTGGGATCACGTCCCCGTATTCCCACAGCCTCAGATCTATTCACTGCATTCCTTTGGTGTTGTCTGTAGCTGATTATAATGAAAGGTCCAGGCAGAGAATTACTTTTGAAGGTAAAAGCCGTGAGATACAGCCTTCAGTTGCGATGAACTTTTACCGTGTCAGAATTTGGCATTTTGTTTGTTGTTTTTATTCTGATAAAGGCTCTCTTGGAAGATGTGACATTTTGCATGGCCACCAAAATGGGAAGTGACTCTGGACACGAGTCCCGTGGGTCTGATTAGAAAGGAGCGGTTGTGAGCGATGTCACCCTGCTGCTGCCCGTCGCCCCGAGGAGACCCAAGGTTCCCTGAGCTGGCGTCGCACCCACCCCTCCGAGGCAAAGGCTTCTCAATTCTCTGAGTTCTTTAATAAGGTCTTCAGCTTAATTGACAGCCTCCGAGACACAGGCGAAACCGTTTGTTGCTCAGCAGATGAAACCTTCTGCCCGTGAAGCTTATCTCCCCTCACTCCTCCTGGCCCTTCTCTTCAGGCTGGGTAGAAGTGAGGACCAAGGCAATCCGTATGCAGAAACGGAAACCTTTCAAAATAGCCACTTTTACATCAACCTGCTCTCGCATTTTCTTGTCCTTGAGCCAGCGCAGAGACTGCCACTGGCTGTAACGGGGTCTAAACATCCTAATCAAACCTCTGGGAACTAAATTCAGGCTGAAAACCTCCAGATCAGTAAAGAAGGAGGAAATATAGCTGCCTTTTGATTCAGCCTTAAAGGATTAGCATTCGATATGAAATTCGATATTGAATATTCGATATTGAAGAGGGGAGATTTAGATTGGATCTTAGGAAAAAATTCTTTGCTGTGAGGGTGGTGAGGCACTGGAAGAGGTTGCCCCGAGAAGCTGTGGCTGCCCCATCCCTGGAGGGGTTCAAGGCCAGGCTGGATGGGGCTTGGAGCAACCTGGTGTGGTGGGAGGTGTCCCTGCCCAGGGCAGGGGGGTTGGAACACGATGATCTTCAAGGTCCTTTCCAACTCTAATCATTCTATGATTCTATGATATTTACAACCATCTGAATGTTTTGGGGGGTGTGTGTGTGTGTGTCTTGGTTTTTCCCCCCTCTGTCACCTAGACTTTAACGACTGTGGGGCCAAGCCCCAGCCCTCAAAGTTCCACACTTAAACGCCAGTCTATAACATCCATAGCTCTCCTACACCCACCAATAATTAAATGGGGAGACACCCTTCTCCATCTAGGTTTTGACTTACGCCTTGTTTTTAAACTCAGATAAGTCCCTTTAACATTTGATGCCCTTTGTCTTTCAGCTCACGGTTGGTTGGTATTTCCAAAGGGTTGCTAGATGATGTTCTGGCAAACAGAACTCCAGTAGGTCTCTTCATCCCATCCCACCCAGTCTCCCCTCAGTCTAGGTTAAGAAAACTTACAATCAGTGGATCTGACTCCAATGTCAAAGGGGTTTTTCCTTCCCTTCACAGCAAAACTTACCCAGAGATGTGTTGCTGTGTGTTCAGTTTAGTTGTTTGTTTTGACATTTCCCAGATCTCAGCTAATTTTTAGAGAATAAGATCAAAACCGAGCAACGATGGGAAGGAGTGAAGAAGCATTTTTGTGCCGCCTCTTGATTAAAAAGAGCTTTTTCTCCAAGCCATCTAGAAAAACATTTGCTGTCCTGAGAAGAGATTTTTTTACAGACTGTCAAATGAGCTGGTTGCTGGTTGACAAGGCTGAGAAACAAACAGATACAGGTCAGGATCTCCGGGCTGATGGGTGACACACCACACTGTTGCAGCTGAAAATGTTCTTTTGATGGACAAGTTGTCAAATAAGAATTGTGTTATAACGGAGCTCTGCATAAATGTATTTTCAAGACATAAATTGCAGTGTTGTCTCTGAAATGAAACTGTGGAAATGATGATTTCTAGGCCCTCTAATGTAACAGAGTGTACTGGTAGGTTTATGAATCTTGACTTGAATATCCCTTTGACTGAAATAAGAACTTTAATTTATCCAATTAACGTCCCGGAATGCGTGAACATAAAATGATACAGTAGTTTCTGTTATGCTGTGCAGCCATTGCTCAAAAGCAGTGCAGGTAGGACAAAACACACCATGAGGAAGGGATAAAATGCTGGTATTGAATTCTCCGGAGTGATGTAGTGTCTCAAGACATCTCTCCACGTGCTGCTGCCACGAGTTGGCTTTTCTTGCTGGGAACTGCAAACACTGCTGCTCTCCGGGGTCATGGTGTTGCTTTTTTCCCCTCCTTTAACACCGAATTATAACAAATCGTGTCCCTTTGGTGGCAGCTGATCCCTCTGCACACCCATGCCATGAGCCATGACCAACCTGCCCACCAGTCCAAGCCAATGAGGAAACGGGGATGCTTGTACTGCTTGATTTGGGGGGTACCAGGGATGCTCGTACTGCTTGATTTGGGTGCTGTAACAAACGCTGCTTGGGTTCGTTTGCTTTAATGGCACCTGTGTGACCTTTGGGTGTGATGGTCACCATCTGCATCCTTCAACATCAGGTTAATGTTTCAGAAGTGTGTTATTTTGATGTCAGCAGTCGTATATTGAGTTCCCCTCTAGCATTTGTGAGCTTCCCTTTGGTTTAGTCGGTTTATGGTTTAGTGGGTTTATCGTTTAGTGATTGATGGGTTTTGTCAGTGTTGGGTTGGTGGTGGGACTCAGTGATCTGAAAGCTCCCTTCCAACCTCAGCAATTCCATGACTCCCTCCCCAGCAGCTCTCACAGTGTTCCCTGATCCAAAGCCTGTTCCTTCCTTCTCTATCCTGCTGATCATCTCCGATGTTTTTGCAATCTTTTTGTGACAGCTGATTTCCCTTGTCTTTCTCTTTCCAAACTGGTGGATGATATTGATTTAGTGTCATCCTCACATCGTGTTTCTCCCAAGCCGTGCTTGCAGGAGGGGAGGTGGGAGAGGGGGACGAGCTCGGAGCAACGAGCACACCCTGGAGCTGGCCCTGCACAACTGATGGTTGATTTGCAGTGTGGGAGAGGAGGAAAGAGGAAGGATTCCCCTGTTTTAGTCAAGATTCTTTGTTTTGCCAGGCACATTTCAAAAACACGGTTTTCTCATGTTTATTAAATAGTGTATGTATATTTAACAACCAGGTAGATGTGGTGCTGAGGGATGTGGTTTAGTGGTAGTTTTGGGAGTGTTGGGTCAATGGTTGCACTCGATGATCTGAAAGGTCCCTTCCAACCTGGATGATTCTGTGAAGCATGACTTTCAGTGGAGTTGTTACACAGGTCTGCTAGGAAATAACAGTTTTTTTTCACGTCCCCCTAAGCGCTACCCAAAGGGCAGTCCCACATCCCAGATCCCTCTCGCGTGTCTCGTCAGTGGAGTGGGTGTCAGTGGGTGTCCCAGCAGTTCCTGTCGTTGTGCACCCAAAGGGGCCCTATGCTGAGACACAGCGTGACCCCCAGATCAGACAGAAACCTGCAGGGGGGGGCAGTCCTTGTAATGCCCCAAATATGGGTAATGAACCCCAAATGAGAGGTTTTGGCAGTGGGAAGGTGTTCTTCACCATGAAAAGAGAAGGCTCCGGGGAGACCTTAGAGCAGCCTTCCAGGATCTGAAGGGAGCTCCAGGAGAGCTGGAGAGGGACTCNATTCTATGATTCTATGAAAACTGTCAAACGTACAGCTGCTGCCTGGTTTGTACCACACCAGCCCTTAATGAAATTCCCCCTTGCAGAGGACTTCAGAAGTCATTAACCAGTGCCATCGATTGCGCAGGAACGTCGATCGATGGGTTCCACTGGCGAGCGCAGGAGCAGTTAGATCATGTCCCAGCAGATACCATCATCTATTCATCTGTGCTAAACCCTCTGCTCCGTCGCTGGCACAGAGGAGCAGCACATGGATGCTTTTAAAGTATACAACATATTTGAGACTCCTGCTTGCTGTTTTCCCTATGTGCCTTCATTGTTTTGCTTTTTCCCCCCTCCTTTAACATTGAATGATAACAAATCATGGCATCATAGGCGCTTACAAATCGCTCCACGTTGGCATTTCTGTGGATGGCACCATGCTGAGGGTTCAGCAGATGCGTTTGTAGAATGTGGGGAGAGAAAGGTGTTAAAAAAAAAAAAGAGTAGGTGACTGTTATTCCAAAGCTGTTATCTCCTCCCCTTCTCAACAGTGAATAAATCGGTCACTTGATGAAGAAATCGGATGCAGTTTTGTGAAGGTGTTTTATAGACAAGGTTTGCTTACATAGCAGTTAGGAATGTGGGTCCCTTGGAGTTTGGAATGTCAGTCCCTTGATTTGGGATCATTTTGTTCTTTCTACTTTGGCTTGGTGCACCCCGCGTGCTGCCTCGGCCAGACCCCTCTGAGCCCCTTGGGTGGGAAGAACAGCAAAACCCACCTCGGCCACGCAGGAGTTCGCTCCAAACTCACCTGCTGATTTTCCCGGCTGTAACTCCTCGCCAGCTTCCCTGCGGGATGGATACTGCCAAAATCCTGCTCTAATCCAGAGAGCCTGGTTCTGCCTCTGCTCCCTTTAAAACAAAATTTGGTGAGCTGAGCGTCGCCGTCCCCGGCTCTGCTCATACTGGGGCAAGAAGAGGATGGTTTTGCTCCTCTTCTCTGTTCCTACTCCTTGGGTCGTGTTTCCAGGCATCTGTGGTCACCAAGGGGCAGCAGGGCAGGAGAGAGGAAAGATAAGGATTCTCCCAAGGCATCGATAATTTATCTGAAATACTTCAATGGTTCAAATTACCCAAGAATCTCAAAAAAAAAAACCAACCCAAAACTGGTGAGAGGTGAAGAAATAGTAGCGTGACTGACTTTTCATTGGAAAGGAGGCAGCAGAGCCCCGCTCTGCCTTACCAGCAGGGTTTGCTCTTCTGTTAATATTAACTTGAAATACTCCCTTAAGAATGTCTTTCCAAAACAAGAAGCTTTTCTACATCCAATTGTCCTTGTAGGAAAAGACTTCAAGGCATGGGCTTTTGCATTATTTCCTTCTTTTGTCTGTAGAGATAAATGTTAATAGACTGCAATAATACAGGTTAAGCAGATTTTTTTAAAAAAATAATTTCTGATAACAGCAAAAGTTTCCCCAAGGCCTCTGCTGTATGGAGAAGTGATGTCTCAAGCCATAAATAAAATTACGTGACCAAGATCTTCAGATGAAAATGAGACCAAACTGACCCCACCACACTCCTGTTCTTCCTTTCGGGTGGTTGTTAATTGCAGCAGGGCTGGGTGGGGTGTACGGGTCCATGGTCCCCATGCTGGGATCATAGAACAGTTTGGGTTGGAAGGGATATTAAAGACCATCCAGTGCCACCCCCTGCCCTGGGCAGGGACACCTCCCACCACCCCAGGTTGCTCCAAGCCCCATCCAGCCTGGCCTTGAACCCCTCCAGGGATGGGGCAGCCACAGCTTCTCGGGGCAACCTGGGCCAGGGTCTCACCACCCTCACAGCAAAGAGGTTCTTCCCCAGATGTCATCTCCATCTCCCCTCTTTCAGGGTCAAATCCTTCCCCTTCCTCCTAGGGCTCCCCTCCTTGATCAGAAGTCCCTCCCCAGCTTTTCTGGAGCCCCTGGAGGGACTGGAAGGGATGGTGGCACTTGGGGATGTTCTGCAGTGGCCATCACACAGCGCATCACTCAGCCCCAGGCAAGCCATGTGCTGGCCCCGTGCCACGTCGATAAATGGCTTCGGGGATTATGACCTATTGGTCCAATGCCATCAGGAGAAGGCACATTGACAACCAGATGAGGTTGACTTTCCTGTTAAATACACGAAGCTGGGGGTGGACCAGCTGGTTGGGTGAGGGAGGCCCTAAAATTGACTGGGTGGGAAGTTGATCCTGCTGGTGTCTGTGCTGCTGAGAGCTGGCTGGGGTCCCGTGGGGCCATCGGGGGTTGTTGATAACACATGATGACCAAGCTGGTTCAAAAGACCACTGGTGTGTTATGCTGAACCCAGCGGGGATTTTAAGTGCTCTGTGAAACTAAAAATAGCCAAATGAGTGCAGCCTCGTTGGAGCACGCTGATTTGTGATTTATGCTCACCCCATCCAGCTCTCTGTATGTCTGCGCCTGGAGACCACGAGTGCTTTAGTGAAGAGCAAGAGGCTGCTTCCAGCTAGGAGGAGAAAGCTCCAGGGCTCTTTGCTGATGACAAAATTCATAGAAATGTGGAATGGTTTGGATTAGAAGGGACCTTGACGACCATCTCATTCTACCCCCTGCCCTGGGCAGGGACACCTCCCACCACCCCAGGTTGCTCCAAGCCCCATCCAGCCTGGCCTTGAACCCCTCCAGGGATGGGGCAGCCACAGCTTCTCGGGGCAACCTGGGCCAAGGTCTCACCATCCTCACAGCAAAGAATTCCTTCCCCAGATCTCATCTCAGTCTCCCCTCTTTCAATGCCAAACTCTTCCATCTCCCAGAAGCTGGGACTGGTCCTGGTTTTTAGGTTGTGTCATTGGCAAACGTAACTCTTGGCCAAGCTGAGCTTGGGCAGCTCTTCCACCCCATGCCTGTGCAGACGACCAGCAGTCACTGTCTGAACACTCTCATTGCAGGAGCTCCTTTGGTCCCTGGGGCATCCTGATGGCCCTGGTCCCCTCTTATCCCCTTCTGCTGGGGACGATTCCTGGAGCATCTCTCTTTCCAATGCGTGCCTCATACGTGTATTCCTGGGAATTTTCTTGCTCTTGGAGAAGCAGGGCTGCACTTATTCCCCATCCACTCCCTTACCCCCTCCCGTTTAAACTTTTTAGAAAGCCTGTAAAAACCCTGAAGTTCTTAAATAGTAAGTATCTTGTGACACTAAAAATTTAATCTCGCGGTTGTTTTGTCCTCCTAACTAAAACCCAGCGTGACTCACCCCGAGGAATGCTTTTATTTTAAATTACATAGCTTCCTCGTGGTACCTGTGCTTTGATGTATCTGTACCACACCTGGCACGGTGTAGCACACCTTTCAGATCTGAGCCCTGAGGCACTGACACAATATAATTAGTAATTTTCTACAATTGCAGCTTCTTTTATACAGCACCAAGTATCTTGCTGTTGCATTGGCTTTGTAAAAGGCTTTTGGCTTTCATTAAAATGATAGAGGGCAATGCTGTAACTGTTTGAAATACTTCTGCTTCTGCAAAAATAGATTGTAAAAAGGGCCATTATTAAAATGACTGGAAGCCCCCTTTTTTTTCTTTCTTTTTTTTTTTTTTTTTTAATATAATCTTGGCAATGAAGATGTGTCTCTATCAGACAAAAATAATTCCATTTTTAAAAGGACTTTCGTCATCTTTATGTTCTGTAGGTCAGGTTTTCACAAGGGCTCCCATTTCACAAACATAAGCTTTCTGTTCGTGGAGCTACAGCGTGGGAGCAACCTTCAGACCAGGATCTGGAATTGCTCTAACGATTCCTCATTTGTAAGGTAAGACCAAAGAGCTTAATTACATGCACTAAATGACTTGAGTGCAAAATAATTGTATTCTTATTTTAATTAAACTGTGAAAATGAGTCAATAGCCATCTTCTTTTTCTTCCCCTTCATCCTGCATCTTTGTATCTTCTATTGAAAAGTAAGCCAGCTCTGGCATCACCCCTTGGGTGTCCCCATGGCAGTGCCACCCTGCAGCCCTGTGGCTCCCTACTGCAGGCGGCTGGAGAAGCTGCTAAAACCCCCGTCATATTTATGAAATAGTCTCTGCTGCTTAATCTCTGCTCCCCAGGCTGCTCATCCCAGCAGTGACACCTCCCAGGCACCGAGCTGTGTCCCCCTCTGCCAGCTTTCCTCTCTGGCAAGGGGCATCCAGGGCTCCTTTCCATAGAAACACCAGGAGTGAAGTGGGAAACGTTTCACTGCTTTTGCCATCTTCTTGTACGCCCAGGTAGTCACTGCCACCCTGTTGGCTGGGGGTGTGTGACAGGACGCAGCGTCGATAGATGGTGGCTCGGTTCCCACAGCTACATTTGCTGAGCTTGGGCAAGGTTTCACCAGCTTTTCTCACACTGGGCAACATTTTCACTTTTTTGAGCAGCGTCCATGATTTCAGAGATAAAAGGCTGTTTAATGAAGAACACAGTGCTCAGCGTAAGGCTGAGGGACCTGGGGCTGTTCAGCCCGAGAAGAGCAGGCTGAGAGGGGATCTCAGCGATGCTGAGCAAGAGCTGAAGGGTGGGGGGCAAGAGGATGGGGCCAGACTCTTCTCAGTGGTGCCCGGGGACAGGACAAGGGGCAACGGGCCCAAACTGGAACACGGGAAATTCCATCTCAACATGAGGAGGAACTTCCCTGTGAGGGTGCTGGAGCACTCGACTCAGCACTGCTCAGTCCACACCTGAAATACAGTGTTGAGTTTTGGTCCCCTCTATCCCAAAAAGCCGCAGACAGGCTGGAGAGGGTCCAGAGAAGGGCCACCGAGATGATCTGGCAGGCTTCCCAGTCACAAGATGAGGAAAGGCTGAAAGAATTGCTTTTGTTCAGCCTTGAGAAAAGACCGCTTAGGGGAGACCTTCTCCTCATGTGCCATTATGGAAAGGGTGGCTACGAAGAAGACGGAGACTCTTTTTACACGAAGTCACATGGAAAAAACGAGGGGTCATGGGGACAAGTTACTCTTGGGGAGATTCTGACTGGACACGAGAAAAATTTGTCACAGTGAGAATAATCAACCGTTGAAATAATCTCCCCAGGGAAGTGGTGGATTCCCCCAAATCGGTCACTTTTAAGATTCAGCTGGATAGGGAGCTGGACCATCCTGTCTAGAACGTGCTTTTGCCAAGAAAGGTTGGACCACATGATCCTTGAGGTCCCTTTAAACCTGGTGCTCAATGATTCTGTGGGAAAAAAAGTAAAGGCTTGTGGGAATTGTCCTAATGAGTCCCAAGGAGCTGCAGGGAGGGACTTCTTTCCTCCACAGCTTTTCTAGGGGTTTTGCTTCCCCTGCAAGTGTTGTCACCATGCTGATGGCTGAGCAACCAAGGGATGTTCATGGCTGTGCCTGGAGAACTTGCGGGCAGCTCCCGTTTGCTGACTTGCTGTTGGATGCTTAACAGGTGCTAATTAAGAGCATGACTTCAAGAAGTAGCTTTGAAAACTGCTGCGTCCTTTCAGGGTCTCCTTGCAGTTAGAAGGTGTGTTCGGGCCATCTTAGAGGTGGGGGCTCAAGTGCCCTAATGAGCTAGGTTTCTAGCTAAGGAATGGGTTTAGTGTAGCATAAATTATTTCATGTCAGTGGAAAAAAAGGTCCACGCCCTCTTATACCATGTCTAGTTTTGATTTTGCTGCAAAACGCCCGATTTAAGTCTCTGCCCACCCGATTTACCTATGGATGATGTGGGCTGTGGGGTGCAGCAGAAGGCCTGGGGGTGCCTGAGGCAGGGTGCTCAGGCAGGGCTTCAGGGGCTCTTTGCTCCTTTAACCCTGTCAAATCCGGTCACCAATGATCATTTAACCTGGGGAAGAAATAAATATTAAAAAGGAGGTACTGTAAAAATGCCACTTTAGGAAAAGGAGCACATTTTAGAGGAATATATTGATTTCCTTTCCCTCCCTTCATTTTGGGGAACACAAATAGAGTCACCTTGTCATTACCTGGCTGACAGTGCCTGTTTCTGCCTGTGATTAATAGGTTGCTTGTGCTGCCAAGAAGATGCTTTAATTCTGTTTTCATATGAGCGGCGGTGCTGGGAAAATGCTACATGCACGGAGTGAGAGTAGCTTTTCCCGTGAAAAATGATCATCTCCGAACTGCAGAGTAAATTCCTGCCTTTTACGAGCAGGGACCCTTGGGCATGAGCCTTTGTCTCTCAGAAACATTATGTATGTGGGTTTGGATGAAGGCGGCGACTGTTGGGGGCTGCTTGAGCCCTCCCTGCTTCTCAGGATGGGTGTGAGGGGAGATTTTGGAGGTGCTGTGGGAGCCCTCACCCCACATAGAATCACAGAATGGTCAGAGTTGGAAGGAACCTCAAAGATCATCCAGTTCCAACCCCCTGCCCTGGGCAGGGACACCTCCCACCACCCCAGGTTGCTCCAAGCTCCATCCAGCCTGGCCTTGAACCCCTCCAGGGATGGGGCAGCCACAGCTTCTCTGGGCAACCTCTTCCAGTGCCTCACCACCCTCACACCAAAGAAGTTCTTCCTAATATCCAATCTAAATCTCCCCCCTTCCAATTTAGAACCATTCCCCCTTGTCCCATCACTACATTTCCTGACATGTTGGGGCGCACTCTCTGTTGGCCTTTATCCCCCAGAATTTGGGACCGCACATCATCCCTGCACCTCCACGATGGGCCAGAAGATACCCAGCCTGGCACATCTTTCCAAAGGGTAAAGATGAAAGGTACAACACGAAGTAGACAATTTTAAAAGCTTAAAATGAAAGGGAGACGGTTAATAGCTGTACGTGTGACAAGGCTGACAGCCCGTGATCTCAGGCAGAAAATACTCTTGACAGTGGTGAGCCAGGGTTTAAAGACCTGATTTACCCATCTGAAAGTTAGCACAGGGCAAAAAGAGCCCTCTCCCCTATTTATATTATTTTATGCAGTCATAAAACTGCCTCCTGACTTTTAGTGTTACCCTGTAATCCTTGCGACCGAGAGATTAGGGGTAAATTGATTGCCTCCTGTTGTGTTGTCTGCAAACGTGTCACGGCTCTGCTGGTCCACAATCAATTGCTGGAAGCCGTCCTCCTTCTGCCATCGCGGTCACGGCACCTTCCCTTCGCCGTGCCAGGTTGCAAGATGTGAAGCTTGTGGCTTAGGAAAAGTATTTTTAGCCCTAAAAAAGGGATCCTACAGGAAAGCTGGGGAGGGACTCTTGATGAGGGAGGGGAGCCCTAGGACGAGAGGGAAGGGTTTGACACCGAAAGAGGGGAGATGGAGATGAGATCTGGATATTAGGAAGAACTTCTTTGGTGTGAGGGTGGTGAGACCCTGGCCCAGGTTGCCCAGAGAAGCTGTGGCTGCCCCATCCCTGGAGGGGTTCAAGGCCAGGCTGGAGTTTGGAGCAACCTGGTGTGGTGGGAGGTGTCCCTGCTCAGGGCATGGTGGGCAAACAAGATGCTCTTTAATATCCCTTCTAACCTAAACAATTTTATGATACTAAAGTATTGTAGTACTTATTTTACAACTTCTATCGTGGTCGAAAAAGACCAGCTTGAGCATGTCCAAGATGCTAATGTCCCCCCCCCTCTGCCAGCCTCTGTCACCTAATGAAGCGCCCGTGTGTTGTGTGTACCTGTGTGTGGATGGCACCAATGTAACAGGCTGATTCTCACTTTCTTGCTCTTTATCAGCCCCAAAACAGCGATACGAGTGATTTTATCAGACAGATTTTAGGAGCGAGAATTACTTTATGGAGTTGCATCCCTTTGAACTCCTTTATTTTTGTTTTATTTTCTTGCTTTATTATTTAAAAACTCATATTCTAGAGCAGATGTCCCTTTCTAGAGATTGTATGGCAAGGTCCCACCCGTGCGAGGCTGATCTGGTGAATACACCAATAATTCCACAGTCAGTAATTTTTTGTGTGTCGAAGAATAGTACCTCAAGGCGTCTTAATTTGCGTACGCCTCTTACTTTTGATTCCTGGTCTTTATTTCACCATTTTGTGACCAAAAATCAAACATAGGTGCAAATCTGAGAGTCCTGATCTACTTAAAAATGCAACTTTTGGGGTAATCTGTTGCCTTGACTCTCACCTTCTACAAAAGGCTGTAGATGTTTTGCTGTCGTGATCTGATTTTTTCCCATTCTTTTGAACTCTTCCTGAGAATATTCAATTTATTTGACACATCTGCTTTTTAGGACTGAGAAGGTTTTGTATCCAGAGGAAATATTTTCTTTAATTTAAACACAAGTGGCTCATAAAGTTTCTGAGCAAGGGTTTGCATCCTTCCTAGGGTAAAGCCTTTTGGACCTAGGGGTAGGAAAATATGATTTGCTTGATAAACCAAAATGCCTTAATTTTGTGGGCAGTAAGGTGATTTTTGAGGAAGCGAACCGTAGTTCCTGGGAGTTTTGGGATGGTTGGGTGACACTACCCTAGATGCAGGACTGGAATATGATATTTCACACGCACTCGGCTGTAGTTGTACGGGTTTTGTTCTGATTTATGCGAAGGGGAATGGCCTGTCGGCAGCTGCAGCCACGATGCTTTGAAAGCTGCAACGCCGGGATTTTGGCAGCTCCGAGAGCAAGGCTTGGGTTTGCTGAGATGAGAAGCAGAACCGTGGCAGACGTTCTTAAACCAGAAAATTGGCCCTGTCTAAAGCTAACCCCAAGTGCCTTCTGAAAGTGGAACGAAGAGTGTATTTGCAGTGAGATAACTGGGCGGAGGAAGCCTGATGGACGGATAATTTTGTCATTAGATGCTGCTTTTAAAAATAGTGAGGGCTGTGCAGCCATCGCAGCCGGAGCCGCTCCAAGGTCAACCAGTCCCTTCGTGGCAGATGGTTCTCCTGTCTCCTCCTCCCTCTTCCAAACTCAAAAACTGCCCCATGCCCAGCGCTTATGGAAATGGGTTCCCGATCCCTTACAAACCCCTGTGATGGAGAGAGTAGCACCAGTGTTTCCACCGACATCTGTGGCTGCAGAAGTCGAGGAAAATTCACTCTGTGCCTCTCACTGCAGGTGAGTGTTGGTCTGAGATCCGTCCTCTCTGAACCTGATTTTCAATACTCTCTCACACGAGATGAGCCTAACATTTGTGGCTCCTTACTCATCAGGAAGGGTTGATGGAACTGAATAAAGATGGTTATCCTCTTTGGTCCTGCTGTTTGCTTGTGACGACCTTGTCTCAAAGCCCTTCGTAACAGTTGTACGGAGTTTTGCTCCTTGTCCCTGGATGCTCTTACCTTCTTCTGGAGCTGGGTAAGAGGGAGGATGTACAAAACCTGAGGGAAATGAGGAACCAGCCCCCAAATGTCTCTCAGTTGGCTCCACCAGCCCCGATTCAGGCTGATAAAGGTATTTGGGAAGAGAAGCAAGAGAGAGCTGGGGGTGATAGGGGCCTGGGACCCCCTTGTCCCTTTTGCGTCCACCCAACCTAAGAGCCTCTTCTGGACTCTCTCAGCTGCCTGGGGAGTGCGTTAACACCCCTTTGAGTAAACACACCTAACTGTCCAATAACAACTGTGAAAAATCTAGTGAGGTGATGCCGAGTGATTTTTGAAGGGCTGAGAGAGTTTTAAATGGAAGTAAATAAACTCCTGCCAGGGAGTTGGGAGGGAGAGGTCTCGCTTTGAAGGTGACTCAGAAGAGTCAAACCAGACTGGCATTTGGGTTTAAATATATCACCTGATGTTTGAATTCCCATCATTTTAAAAAAAAACCTGAAAAGTAACATTCTGCAGAGATTGGAAGGAGGGGTCTGTAGTAACAGTGCGCGACTTGAACTGGTATTTGTTGTTGATTTGCTAAATTTGAAGAGCACAGACCAAAGGTAACCTTGCCGTTTAAACAGGATAGCAGGAACATTGCCTCGTTATGTGCCGACGGCCAGGCATGAGAGTAATGTTTGTGAATGCTATTAAAAAGAAAATCTCTGTGGGAGGGGAACAGCTTTTAGGTGTACCTGCGGATTGGAAATATTTCATTTTCTTTTTTGGCAAAGAAAAAGAAAGTCAAATTATAATACAGAAAATCAAACAAGGTGCTCTGGTTTTATTCACCTCTAAAGGTGATGGAGTAGTCAGAACAAAATGCTGGTTCAACACAATGTCCCCTGGTTTGCTTTTGTGCTCCCAAGATATAATTTATGTAGGGATGGAAATAAATACCAGCCTTTGAACTGCTCTCAGTGGTGCGATGCCAACGCGTATTGCAGCCCTGATAACGTACTGGACTTCTTTTTATCCCTCGCTCAGTTAGTTTTGCAGTGCCATACGGAGTTGTGTTTACATGTATTTCTGAGCAATGTACACAATAATGTTGTGATATAGATTAAATCCTGTGAGCGCAATGAAAGCCCCCTACCCTGCTGCTGGTTCTTCTTATTCCAGCCCTACCCGGTCTGGTTTCTGCTGGCTCTGCTTGAGTTGGAAAGGTATTTTCATCCTAAAAATATTATATGTGGTGCTCTGCAGAGCTCTTGCACATTGTGTGGGGTTCGGTCATGGGCTTGGTTTTGCTGGAAGTGGGGGTTCAGAGCAGAAACTGGGTCCCCTGAGGTGGGAAAGGAGACGCGATGGGGATGTGCTCCGGTCCCAGGCGCTGGCACCTCCACCCCTCACAAGAATGCCTGAAAAAGAGACTCAAGGCTGGGCTCGCTTGGTTAAGAGGTCCGTCTGGGAGATGCAGGGATAGGCTGAAGGCTGGTGTCCTTTGCTAACCAAAATCTCTCTGGGCAGCTCCCATGGAACCGCACGTTTTATTAGCAGTACGCTCCAAGTCATTAATCTCGATTAGAGCTTTGATTTGTGGAACTTGCTTTTGAATCTGCTCCTCGCTGTGAAACTATGTGAACAAACACGACACGTTCTTTTCGGCAGCGATGAAACGTGGCTGAGGGTATTTCCAGCCCATCGCTCCTGTCCCCTCACCCCAGCTTGGTCCCTTTGCATCCCACCGTTTCCTACAGCTTTGCAGCTGGGGGGGCATGGTGATGCCAATGAAGAGGAGCATCTTCTTCCCTTCTTATTCTTTATTTTGATGGTTATTCTGGACCAGGATTGCTTTAGTGACTGCCATGTCGAGGCCAAAAAGACCCATGTGTTTAGTTTTTTTTTTTAAAAAGAAAAAAAAAAAGTTGTAGCGAGCAGCATGAGGGGAGTGGGATAAATGGTGAAAGCTTTTAGTTGTCAGCGGGTGGGAGCTGAGATGTGTGTCTCTACCCTGAGAGGTGACTCCTTTCTCTGAAAGACAGACACTGCCAACCCTTTCCCCCGTAATTACCTAAACTCACTACCCAGGGCACCCAGCCTGTCCTGTGGAGGGGATGGAGACAGAGAGAAAATGGTGATGGTGACAATGGACACGCCACCAGGTGAGCGGTGCTTTCACACATGCTTTATTTTCACACTATGTTTAATTAAAATCTAACATGACATTGAGCTCCACTTGAAGGCGAAGTAACCCACGCTGGGAACATTTCTGAAGAACAGCCAGCCCAGCCTGATGTATTCTGTGTCTTGGAAATTAGTGGTTCTTTTAAGATTAACTTCCCGTAGGATAATATTGTCTCAGCTCTTCATTCTCTAATTTGGACACACAGTCCAATTTTAGAGCCATTTGAAAGAGGTGTGTATTTCTCAGAGATAATTGTTTTCCATCAAATACCATGAAAACTGGCTGTCGCCAGGGGAGAGGAGCCTAAATGATGGGTTTTGCTGGATAAGGGGCTGGGAGTGGTCCCGCCTGCTCTCTCACTCCACGCTGGGCTGTTGCTCAGAGCACTGTCAAATACGTTGCAGCAAGACTGACTGCTTCTACTGCCATTGCTCTTAATTAAGACTGGGCTAATTGCCCTGCTGCTTGCAGACTACCCTGCTGGAGCTTCTTCCCATCCCCAGCACTTGGCTTGGCGTGTTTGCCATGCCCCAAGCCATGCTGACCGCTCCTGCCCATCTCACTCGGCTGCTACAGCATCGTACTTACAAAGGGCTTACCCACTGGAGGACGAGGCGTTTTCAGTCTCTCTATTTATTTTGATTTCTTTGGCCTGGTCTCCCGTGAAAGAAATCCAGCGGAACCCCCAGGTGAACTTTTAAGCCTTAACAGTTCCATTTGCCTGACTCTCCCCGCGGATCTGCGTGGGGGCATCAGACCGCCCAGACTCTGCCCAAGGACGTTCACAGCGGCGTGTTTCAAAACTGGTTAAGGCTAATTCTGAACGAAGCCCAGCCGCCCTTGAGGTGTCATTTTCCCTTTAATAGAGACCAATTCAATAAAGTTGGGGTTTGGTTTTTTTTTTTTTTTTCCTCTAGTTAACATCTCAGCCACCTTCCTCCCTCCCCCTCTCTGCCCTCTGAGACTTGACGGACAATTTTTGAAGAATTTATTTTTACACCTGGGGACAGTGCCAGATCTGAGCAGTTTCTCTGGCGGGCAGATGCTTCACGCTGCCTGTGTGTTCATGCATCCTGCTGGTTATGGCAGGTTCCTAATTTTTTCCCTATTTAAAGAAAAAAAAGGACAGGGGGTGAAAAAAAAAGGCTTGAAATGCATTTTGAAAACACAACCCAATCCTTGGCTCCACGCAGACTTGGAGAAATGTATGGCTGGTGTCACGCTTCCTTTTTCAGTCTCGGTTTGCTGAGCTTTCTCCTCATAAAAGCAGGATGGACCTTATCTCCTGAATCTTATTTGTACACTGCCTTGGGTTGTCAGGCCGGAAAAAGAACTTTACAGATTTTATTGTATTTTATGATTGTATTGTAAACTACCCAAGGCTACGGAGTTGTGTAACCCTCTATCCAATAAGCCAATGAATAATAGAGGGCGGGGGAGCTGTGTAAATCACTTTCCATCTTGCCTGTGCGAGGCCTCGTTATGGGGTTATAATGAAGAACAATGGGAGGAGAGGTGAGATTGACTGTCTTGGGGTGCCATCTGCACCCCGGCCCTCTCGGGACTCCGCCACTCCAGGCCCCCCAAAACTTGGTGCAATTTGGGGACTCTTGTGTCATATCACATTGTTTCAGCTCAGCATCAACTGTGGAAATGAATGAAATTAAAGGTTTGTCTCTAAAAAAAGCCTTCAGTCCGCCAAGAGCTGCAAATGGAGGGTGAAAATGGGGTTTTGGCAACTTTCTCCTCCATAAGGAAATGATGGTTGAGAGGGTGGGCAGTGTTTGCAGTGAAGAGTGGAGAGAAGTTATCGTAGAATCCTAGGGTGGTTTGAGTTGGAAGGGAACTTAAAGGCCATCCAGTTCCACCTCCCACCAGACTGGGTGGCTCCTCCAGGGATGGGGCAGCCACAGCTTCTCTGGGCAACCTGGGCCAGGCTCTCACCACCCTCACACCAAAGAAGTTCTTCCCCACATCTCATCTTAATTACTCCTCTTTCAGTGTCAAACCCTTCCCCCTTATCCTAGGGCTCCCCTCCCTCATCAGGAGTCCCTCCCCAGCTTTCCTGGAGCCCCTTGAGGGACTGGAAGGGTCTCCAAGGTCTCCTTGGTTCTTCTTTCTGGCGCCTTGTCCTTGATTTCCCCGTGCCACAAATCCACTGGAAGAAAGAAACCCATGTTTTTCTCACTTTGGTTGTGCAGCTGGGTGGGAATGTCCCAACGCCGACGTGACAGAGAACGAAGGGGATATGGCAAGGTGTGGTTGCCAAGCCGGGTCACACCATGCCAGAGGAGCTGAGCTGGTGGCTGCTGTGAAGCTCTTGTGGTGGGGTGTTGTTATTGGTCTTGCTGCAACTGCACAGGCTGCTTGGCTCCACTTTGCCCAGTTTTGCGAGCATCACAATATTTAAACCCACCGGTAGTTCTTCCTACAGGGGTGAAGGTCACCCTTGGTGCAGTAATCATCTTTTTACAAAAATACATTGGCCTTCATCAAAAAGGTTTGATGAAGAGCTTTAGCAACTGTGCTTTGTCCTGGGATGCTGGGCAAGTACCCACTTCCTCGTGGAGAAATGCATTAAATTTCCTCATGGAAAGTTGGCTTCTGTTGACCAGAGAATTTTGGTTTATTCGTGGGGTTATGGATAAATTAACCAAAAATAGAATTGAAGTTATTCCATTTATTTCAGTAAGTACTGGATTGATATAAAAGAATTAAAAATAGCATTTTAGAAGGCTCATTATATTTGAAAATTTTGGCCAGATAAAGAGGAGCGATTACTTCTTAAGAACAGAGAGCGTGAACGGTATAAATCTACACTCAAATATTTATTTTCCAAACAAAATATATTCAGATCAGATAAAAGAGATCAAAAAATTAAGCTGTGCAGGCATAAAACCAGTGTTTCCTGTGGTCTGCTTCCTCTTGCTCTTAAACCGAAATGTAAATTATTCACTCTGTCCAATATAATTAATTTCAGTAATATTTTTGCCCCTAATCTTTCCATGTTTTTGGGGTTTTTTCCTTGCCATTTTGCAGAGGTGGTTGATGTTAATGCCTTGTGCTGTGGTGTGAGGGGAAACTGAGGCAGGGACCCTACTGGTGATCATAGAATCATAGAATGGTTAGAGTTTGGAAGGGATCTCAAAGATCAGGGAGTTGCAACCCCCCTGCCCTGGGCAGGGACACCTCCCACCACACCAGGTTGCTCCAAGCCCCATCCAGCCTGGCCTTGAACCCCTCCAGGGATGGGGCAGCCACAGCTTCTCTGGGCAACCTGGGCCAGGGTCTCACCACCCTCACACCAAAGAATTTCTTCCTAATATCCAGTCTCAGTCTCCCCTCTTCCAATTTAAAACCATTACCCCTTGTCCTATCACTCCCCTCCCTGACCCAGAGTCCCTCTCCAGCTCTCCTGGAGCTGCCGGCTCACGTTGAAAGGCTGCTCCAAGGTCTCCCCGGAGCCTTCTCTTCTCCAGGCTGAACAGCCCCAGCTC
>VZRU01016452.1:253188-263648 GCA_013398155.1 Pedionomus torquatus | reverse complement strand
AGAGGAGATACTTGTGACTCAGGACCTCAGTGGCTCTCAGCATTACCAGAGTCCATGCCCTGATCCCACACTTCAAGGCTGAAAAAAACATGGGGGGATCTTTCCTCTGGCTGACTAGCCCGTGTGAAAAACCCCCACGGAGTGGGTGAGGATGGATGGGGTAGCTGAAGCGCTCACCTGCCTCCCTCCAGGATGGGTTGGAAGAATGATGCTGTGAGCATGGAGCAGGCTGGAGGATGGAAGTAAGTGTGCTGAGGGAGCTGGAGGCAAACACATCATGTCCATGCAATCAAGGTGCATCCAAACTGGTCCCAGTCCAGGGTCTGAAGTGGAGGACTGGGATCTGGAGATCCTGGACCTATGCAGGCAACATGTGCAGGCCCTGGGGAATGCTGTCTGCTTTGTGAAGATAGCTCGGACAAGGCAAAATTTCCCAAGACAAGCTTTAGGCAGGGAAAGCCCTCCCCAAAGGGTGATGCTTTGTTTGCTGCGGTGATCAAGGAGGAGGCACATCTGTAGCCTGTGAGGAGTGATGGACTGACATCTCCTTCCAGGGCTGAGAGGCTCAATATTTTAGTATGAGATTCCCCCATCTCTCCTCCCCTTCTTGGGCAGGAGGACCCCTGCTGTTTGTGTTCAAAAACGTCCTCAGCTGGTTTCTTAGAAGGAGCCCTGACCTTCCAGGAAAGGGTGTGAGGATAAGTGTCCCCTGTGATCCCTGTTTCAGGGCAGGGTGAAGACCACCCTCTTGGATGGGCTAGGAGGGATGGGGAAGGTTTTAGAGGGTTCTCCAGGAAGCCTTGGAGTGCTTTTGGGGGAGGATGTGCTGGGAGAGAGTCCTCGGTGAAGGGCATGGGGGGAATAACTCTGTGGTAGCTCGTGCCTCGGCTTCTGAGAAATCAGGAAGGTTGTGCAGGCGGACGCCCACCCCGTCACGTGGAAGCAGAGGAAGTTTGGCGCCAGGGCAGAGGTGCTGCTGGCTCCTGCACTTGCTGCCCTGTGGCTCTGGTGTGGCTGCGCCAGAGGGACCCTCTTCTCCTCTTTCTCCTTCCCAAAAAGCCGGGAATGTACAGTCAGGGAGTCCTCCAGCAGCCTAAGTTACTCCAAATCACATTTTCTCCCTCAAAAATACCCCAAGGCTTGGTGTGGTTGTGAGGGTGAGAAGCTATGGGCAGTGTTTATTGCAAATACATGCTGAGAAGCCAAATACAGCAGGGACTGTCCGAGATGCCCTCTGTCTCTGGGGGGGATTGGCAGTGGCTTCCAGCATCCCATGCAGTGATGAGCAGGAAGGATGTGTCTCAATGGAGTCTGCGTAATCCTTCCACGAACACCCACTTCTATCTCATCAGTACATATGGAGTTAGTTAATTCTGCTTTCTAGGTCTCCGTGCCTTCAAAAAGATTGGTGCTGCTCAGGCTGAGAGTTGGGGTTGTTCAGCCTGGAGAAGAGAAGGCTCCAAGGAGACCTTATAGCAGCCTTCTAGTATCTGAAGGGAGCCTACAAGAAAGCTGGAGAGGGACTTTTTACAAGGGCATGTAGTGATGGGATGGGGGGTTATGGCTTCAAACTGAAAGAGGGGAGATTTAGATTAGATATTAGGAAGAAATTCTCTGCTGTGAGAGTGGTGAGCCACTGGCCCAGCTTGTCCAGAGAAGCTGTGGCTGCCCCATCCCTGGAGGTGTTCAAGACCAGGCTGGATGGGGCTTTGAGCAACCTGGTCTGGTGGAAGACGTCCCTGCTCATGGCAGGGGGGTTGAAACTGGATGATCTTGGGTCCCTTCCAACCCAAACCATTCTATGACTCGTATGGCTGAGCATGGAGGCCAGAAAGAGAGAAATGCCATAATGTGTTGCTGCTGAGCTTCCAGAAAGCCCTGGTTCCCTGACCTGCTCCGTTTTGCTGCAAAACTCTCTGACTGGAGTTAAGGTGCTCCCTCTGCCTTGCTGGTAGTCACTGGTTGTGCTTTCACGAGCGCAGGCAGCTATGTGGGGACAAGCATGTGTTGTTGCTGGCAGTCCTGTCTCCTGACAAGGGCACCTCTCTGTCCCTCCCTGGGGTGAGAAGGGGCCAGAGGGGCTGCTTGGAGTGAGGAGAGAAAGGGAGTTGCACCATTTTGGGACCTGCAGGCAAAATGCTTTGGGGGCCACCTTCTCCCTACCTTCTTCCCTGCTGGCATCTTTCCCTTGTAGGAAACTGGGTGTGCTTGGCATCATTTGGAAGTTATGGATGAGCAGATGGTTCAGGACAATCTCTGACATGGGGATGTGCATGTCCCTTGGGCACAAGAGGACACCTTGCCCAGAGACAGTCTCCCAGAGGTCCTCCCTGAGCTGGGTTGGCTGATGGCATCACCCTGTTCCTGATTCCCTGGGAGCAGGAAATCCCTCGGAAAGCCTTCCAGGTCATTTCCTTCCTGGCAGATGAAGAACAGCCCCTCTGCCTTCACTGGGAAAAGGAAGGATCACTGCTCAAACGCTATTCCGCTGGTCCCAGGGTGGTGGGAAGTCCCTGGTGGGGGACACAACTGCTGGTGTGGCTAGGTGCCTTGCAGGGGTGGGCAGCCCTCCCATCCTCACCTCCCTGCTTCTCTCCTTGCAGGCTGCAGCATTTTAAGGAATGCATCAAGTTCATCCATGAATGCCGACTTGGTGGGGGAGGCTGCCTCGTCCATTGGTGAGAGCTGCTGCCACCTCCTTGTGCCCCCAGTTCACATTGGTCCTGTGGGGATGGACTTCCAAAAAGTGTCCTCAATGTCAAATGTCACTTGTGGTATGGAGGAAGAAGAGGAGAAGACAAGGAACAGCGGGAGGGTGACAGAGGAAGGTCTCCGCTGCTGAGACCCATGGGGATGGGTGGTCTGTGCGTTGGAAATTTGAGCATCCAAAGAAGTGGCATGGGCTAGAGGAGGGCACAGGGGGAAGCCACCTGCCTGGAGCCACACGTAGTGGCTCCCTGTCCATGTGGCTCCTTATCCCTACCCAAGCCATGGCCAGGGAGCCCTGCTAGCACCCCAGTGAGAAGGGGTGCCTGTGGGAAGATGTGTCCCTTTTTATGGGGTCACACAAGGCTTTGTGGTGGGAAAACCTTACCTGACACTGTTCCTTCATGCCATGCCAGCCTGGCCGGGGTCTCCCGCAGCACCACCATCCTGGTGGCTTACCTCATGACAGTGACAGATCTCGGTTGGGAGGGCTGCCTGGCTGCCACCAAGGCTGTGCGATCCTACGTCAGCCCCAACTTTGGCTTCCAGCAGCAGCTGCAGGAGTACGAGGCGACCTTGCTGCAGGAGGTATGTCCCGTCCTGACATCCCCTTATATACATGTCTGCAGAGCCTGCAAACATGCACGGCTCTTTTGCATGCAGCTCACTGCAGGGACCAGCTGTTTGCCCAAGCTGGCCTTTGTGCATGCTATTTATTACCTGGGGATTTGGGGTTTTGCATGCAACAACAAAAAAGAAAAGAAAATTAGATGAAAAAAAAAGAAGTGCCTAGACATTATGCGAGCGCATTTAAAAAAGCTCTTAAAACCCTAGTGCTTTTCTCAAGAGTTCAGTTAGGACACGGTGGGAGGGACGGGAGAGCATCGTGTCCCCCAGGGAGCCCCAGGAAGGGCTCTGGGCCGGTTCCCGGGAATGCAGTGCAGCGGGAGCTGGGGGCGGAAAGGGGGAGAGGAGAGGGAAGAAGGCTCTTGTGAGCAGCTTTGGGATGCCTGGATGTGCTCAGATCTGGCAAGGCTTCCTCTGACAGCGTGTCCCCTGCTCTTAGAGGCAGGGGATAGAGAGAAGCGGGTGTTGATGGAGAAATTGTCCTCTTTCCTCCCCAAAATGATGTGGAGTAGCAGGTTTTAGGAGAGCAGAAGCCCTGGCTGGGCGGGTTCCCATCCTGTTCAAGGGATGGGAAGTTGTAGCTGAGCTGAGCCAGATGCTGGCAGCTGGGAGCAACAGCAGCACGTTTACTCGGGAGAGCACTGGTTGCAGAGATCAGAGCTGCACTTTTGACCCGGAAAGCCTTCAAAAGCAAAGGGAAAGGCATTGAAAAGTATACCTCCTGCCCGGATGCCCTCCCACAGCAAACCCTGCTTCTCTGCCCAGCCCTGGGCTTTGCAGTGAAGGACCAGGTTCCAAGACTGCCCTGGGAGGGGACGTCGACTACAGCTGAACCTCTGTGAGGAAAAAGTAACCCACCACTTGGCATTCACAAGGCATCTTGCAGCTCACATCACCGCCAGACTTGGTCCCATCCCTGGAGGTGAAGCTCCCTCATCTGTTGTAGCCACATTTTGCAGTGGTCCCACGGCAAATGGTGACAGAGACCTGTGGCGGTCCCTCTGGCCACACTGAGCGGTTCAAGGGGATTTCGTCTCCTCCCAGGAGAGAGGCAGGGACAGCATGTGACTTTGGCCCAAATATCAGCTCCTTCCTTGCCACCGAGTTCCCTTCCCTGGGCGCTGGAGAGAGCAGGCAGGCACTGTCACATGAGGGATGCAGCCCTGCCCTGTTCTCACCAGCTTGCAAAAACACCCATGGAGGAGTGTTGGAGATTCTGGTGCTGGAGATTCCCTGCGGGGCTTCCCCTGCCCAGGCCAGCTCTGCCCAACACTTCCCATGCTCTGGCCATGTCCCTGCACAGATCATGAGGCAGGGGTGCCCCTTCCTCTATATGAGCTATTCCTCCTGCTCCCCAAAATCCAGGCTGGGCTCAGCAGATGCTGGACTTTCTTCCCTTTCCATTGGATGCTGCTTTTTCACCACCTCGAAGTTTTGCCGAGGGCTTTGCAAACATTTCCCTGGAAATACCAAAGGCAGAGTCAAGGGTGGAGACACTTGGGATGTGGTTTGTTTTTCTGAGCTGTGGGCCTCAGCAAGAGCTGCCTTTTTACTCAAAACACCCTGCTTTCCCCGTGATTGCAGCATCGGGGAGGGAAGATGCAGATGGCCCTGGTGGGTAGACTGCTGCTAGGATGGCCCGGGGACAACGGCTGGGTGCTGGAGCAGGGAGTGCTCCGGCGTTACTCACCGGCAGCTGCATTGGAAGGGGAAGAGCCAGGATGGATGCTCCAGCCTGATCGGTGATGCACTGCTCCCAGCTCGCCCCTGCACCTTCCACCTTTGCAAGAGAAAGGGACTTGCGGGCAGGTCAGCCAAGGTGGATGGTTGGGGGTCCTGCAGGGTGGTGGGCACCGTAGGCATGTACCTGTTTGGCCACGAGCCCATGGGACTTGATGCTCCATAGGTCCTGCACCTTGCTTCTTGCCGAGCAGCAGTTGGCTTGCTTACCTTGGCTGTGGGAGGTCACAATTCGTTCCCCTTTGTGGCTTTGGGGTGGTTTTCTGTGTGCAGGGGGGATGCAGGATCAAGGGAGCTTCAGCTCTTGCTGAGGACAGACAAAGAGGTTAAATTTCCCCATTTAGCTCAGCTGTCATCCCAGTGAACAGCACTTTGGAAACGCAATGCTCGGGAACAGACATGGATGAGGGCTGGACAGGCTGCTCGAGAGGAAAAGCCTCATTTCTTGTTGGGTAAAAAACTGGGAGGAACAGGTCAGACCTCCTGGGGACCTCCTTCCCAGGGCTATGGACAACATTCCTCTGTGCCTCTGTTTCCTCGATCTGGAGCAGGGACGCTGGGATGCAGAAATAGGGAAGATGCTCTCCAGGACTGGACAGCTGGCCCATCGCTACAGGAAGCTCTCCTCAAGCATGCAGCTGTGGTTTTGAGATGGCAAATGGTGTTTATTGGGGCTAGAGGGATAAAGAAGGAAGGAAGGGACCAAGAGCAGCAGTAGCAGGATGATGGGTACAGTTAGAAAAGGAAGTAAGAGAGCTCAGAGAAGACAGCGTGGATGTGAGAGATGGCGCAGATGGACATTCAGGTGATGGACCCGCCCCCCACTGCCCCAAGGTTCCCTCCCCTTGTGGTCCTGGCACACTGTGGCCGGGTTGCCTTACCCCCCCTCCAGTGCTATTCCAGATGGGATGGGTTCTCCGAGCCCCACAAGAGAGGAGGAGGGCAGTGGGTTAGTGGTCAGCGCTGGAGGAAACAGGCTGTAACCACTTCTTGCTCTGGCTTTAAAAGGAAACGCCTGGCAGCAGCAGCGGGGGTGCTTCCCCCAGCCTCCCACCATCTCCTTCCCTCCTCCGCTGGATGGTGGGAGCCAGCTCTGAGCCTGGGCCCTGGGCGCTGAGCCTTGATGGCCAGGCTGGTCTCCCCATGGAGTTTTATCCCTCTGGATGGTTTCTATTGGAAGGATGTTCCCCCCATGAGCAGGGGATGCTTGCCCCAGATTCTGTCTCAAATCTGTCTCAAAAAAGCTCACTTTCCAGAGCTTTTGTGTTTGTTCACAAGAAAATCAAACCTGGCTCTCTGGGTCCACCCTGAATGAAGGGTCTTCCTGCTTGCAGGCAGTGAATGTGCAGAATCTGTGGTGAGTCCCACTGTCTGAGGGAGTGGATTTGGGGAATCCAGACATTCCCAGTGGAAATCCCCCGTGTCCGAGCTGACTTTCCCCAGCTGCAGGAGGGGGGCTGCCACCAGGCTTGTTCTCAGATTTTATTCTCTTATGGCTCATGGTCCCCACATGTGCAGCAGCCCCGGCAGGACAGGGCTGAGCTGCCTGTCCCTCTGTCCCGCATCCATGAGTTCAGTGGCTTCTGGTGGTGGGGTGCATTTTGCCCTGGGGGTGCAGAGACTGGGCAGCTCATGGGGGGCTGCCTGCCCTCTCTCGTTTCCCCAGCTGCATCCTGTGCCCATCCCAGTGCTACTCCGTCCTGGGGCTCCGAAATTCAGTCCCTCTCTGGACCCTTTACACCCCCAGGTTTTGCCTTCCTGACTCCATGCCCTCCATCCTTTTTGTATGGGGTTTGGTTTTGGCTGGGCATGCTCCTACCTCTCATCCCAGTAAGTCCTGCTCGCTGAAGCAGCCGGTTCCCAGCTAATTTGGAAGATGGTGAAGTCCTGCCTGTTCCTGGCGAGCATGTGGCAGCTGGCACAGCGGGTCCCAGCAGAGCTGCCCATTCCTGCCCACGCTCTCAGGTGCTGCAGTCTGGGCCCGTCTGGCCATTTCTCATCCCAGCAGTAGCGGGAAGCATTTCTATGGACTGTCTCTTGCTTCCCAACCACCTCCGGACCTCTGCCTGCTGCCAGCTGGCCCCTGGCCACCAGCACACTCCTGCCGCTGGAGCAGCCTCTGCTGCCGTGATGTAGGGAGGATGGGAGGCACCCTGCGACTGGCCATCGGCGAGCAGGACGCTCTGCAAACAAACCTGCCTCAGCATGTAAGGACCAACACGACCGTGCAGCTTGTGGCAGCCTGTCCAGCCTGTCCCCACGCTGCCACAGCAGGGAGAAAGCGTGGGGAAGCTTTTCTTATGAGAATTCGGGCACACAAGGAACAGCAGCGGCTTCTTGGCAACGGAAAGTAAATAAAGCTGCCGTCCCAGCTGCAGCCATCATGAGAATCTGAGGATGCTGCTAGCTCTCTGGGTCCGTCTGCACCAGGCTGGGGATGCAGGGAGTGCTCAGTTGGGGGGAAGCATTACATCTCCTGTATGACATGGTCATGTCCCATGGTGTGTGAACTCCTGAGCAACCAGGACCGTTCTGTGTGCTGGAGATTACCTGGGCTCAGCTGGGGCTGCATCTGGCATGCAGCAGGCATTGCCCCCACTCGGCTTGCTTGCTGTTGTAAGTCCCAGCTCTCAGGCTGGGGGTGTCTCATCCCCCCTGGTGACCCTGACAACCTCTTTTGGCTTTGTCCTGGCAGTACCGCACCTGGATTCGCCGAGACTATGGCAGGAACCCGTTCAAGGACCAGGAGGAGTTGGAGTGCTTGCTGGCCCAGCAGGAGCAGAGGCAGAAGGAGCAGCAGCTGGGGAGCAGGGATTGCTCCTGTCTTCAGTCTCCAGCTCCCACCTACCTGCTCCCCTACCATGCAGGTGGCACTGGCAGAAGCAGGTGGATGAACAGATAAGCAGCCGGCTGCTTGCAGGCAGACATTGGCCCTGGGGCTTGGAAAACTCTGTATTCCCTTTGGCAAGCACCTGCGGGGATTCATGTCTAGGGCAGAAAGCAGCCAGTGCCAACCTCAGCTGTGGGCTCTGAGGGCCGGAGCGAGGGAGTGAGGACTCGCAGACCCTCCCCTTGGCTGCTGGCTCTGTGTATGCCTCTGGGCAAGCTGGTTAACTGATGATAGTGTCTTGCTCTGTCCCATTCCCCCATTACCCAGTAGATCATGGCAGGGGGGTTGGAACTCGATGATCTTCAAGATCCCTTCCAACTCTAACCATTCTATGATTCTATGATCATGGCCACTTTCTCATCACCCAGTAGCAAGCCCCGTCCCTCTCTCCAGCAGCATGGTACCCAGATGTTCCTGAAGCAGGGTGTGGGGATGCCTGTGCAGACCTTGGAAAGCCAGGGTGGGATGAGATGGGTAGAAACCACCTTGTATTCTGCTTTACGGTGAAGTTGGAGTCCAGTGCAGTCTGCAAGGCTGTCCTGAGGAGGGAGAGATGTGTCCTGGAGTGTGAATGTGCTGCTGAGCCCTGCTGTGACCCTACAGGATGGGAAGAGGGGCTGGAGATGCCCCTCACCATGCTTGGACTTTCCTGGTCCAGCCTGTCCTTGGCAGATGTCTGTCTGGCATTTGCCTTAACCCACCCCCCAGGGAGGGGGGAAATCCAGCTGTGCGGGAGGCTGTCTGTCCCCACCACCTCCATCCCTGGAGCCAGAGCAGTGCTGGGTTTCCCCTGCCGCCCCATCTGAATGTCCCCAGTTGCAAAAGCAGCCGATTGCTCGATTTGACTGGGTTGATCTGCAGACCAATTTAGCACCGTCCCTCTCCAGCAACCTCTTTAATATTGAAAGGTCATGGCTACGTCCCTTTGTACATCCCAGACTCACACCCCCTGTTTCCAAAGTGTGGCCTCGCTGTCTGCCTTTCACAGGACTCCCCACATCCATCCTATGAGGCGGAGGGCAGGGAGGAGTCCCAACCCATTGACACAGCGCTTCTACATTCAGAACTGCAAATCTTCCATGCCAGCTTGGCCTTTTGCTAGAAAAACCTTGCCTGGCTTCTCAAAAATATGTGCTCTGCAACCCATTCTGAGAAAAGAAAAAAAAAAAAAAGCAGCTTAAAATATTTCAAGGAATTCCCTTAGTGAAAATTTCTGGGTACTCTGAGCGTGACAGAACTGGGGGCGACTTGCCCAACTCCTAATAAAGAGGAGAGTGATTAAAACTGTGAGGGTGGCTGGTCTTCATTTGTGGTGTTCCTGATGGGAATGGAGGGATGAACTAACATGACTGCCCTGCTGCTGGGTCCTCTTTCTTATTTTCTTGATGAGAATCATCAGCAAAATTAAAAGTTTTAAAGACTCAGTGTTTAGCCATAATGTATAGGATTCTGGGAGGAAAAAGAAATAAATTATGACGTCTTTCCCCTGACTTTTTAGGTTGAGAAAAAGGTCCCTTTGGCAGTTATTCTGCATGGAGATACATCACAGTTTGTGCCTGTGGCACACCCTGCATGGGAAAGCACCCCAAGTAATTAATTAGCACCCCTGAGATCAAGGACCGTTAATGCTGTTGATGGAGTGAACTGGGGGGAAGTTGAGCAAACTGGGTCGATATCGTATCTGAGGCCCCTGTTATCATTTTAGGAAGCAGAAAAATGGAACTTGTGCACAGGGAAAAAAAAAAAAAAGAGAAGAAAGTTGATTTCTGGTGTTAATAGGAAGTCATCGGAGATGTGTGATAAGCAGAGATTAGATGTGCAGGAGGTGTGATAACCTCCACGGAGCACTCATCTCCTTACAGGCGCCATCCTGGGTGCAGGGTCCCTTCCCATTTCGTGACTGAGCATCCCAGGATTCAGACATTCCCCAAAGAACCATGGCATCAAAGCAGCTGTTATCCCTGGAAAACTCTCCCTTATTTTGGGAATCACAAGGGATGGTCCCCCTAAGCTGCAGCATCACCCACACCTGGGGTCACAGCAAGAATTGTTGTCCAAATAGCATCTCCTAAGCCTCATTTCCCCCAAATTTGAGGGGTGTCCCAAGTAAATATACATATTTTTCCACTCTGTCCCACATCAGTGGGACTCGTGGTGATGTTAGGACTTTTGGGCACTGGGAGGAAAGCCTGAAGCAGGTAAAACCGGGCTGATTTCCACTTGGTTCTACATTCTCATGTGGCTATCCCAGGCACAAATACAGGCTGGGTGGAGAATGGCTGGAGAGCAGCCCTGAGGAGAAAGACTTGGGAGTGCTCGTGGATGAGAAGCTCAACATGAGCCGGCAGTGTGTGCTGGAAGCCCAGAAAGCCAACCCCATCCTGGGCCACATCAAAAGATGCGTGACCAGCAGGTCATGGGAGGTGATTCTCCCCCTCTACTCTGCGCTCGTGAGACCCCTCTTGGAGTCCTGTGTCCAGCTCTGGAGTCCTCAACA
>VZRU01016452.1:210521-251572 GCA_013398155.1 Pedionomus torquatus | reverse complement strand
GGTGCGGGGTGTCTGTGTGCGGTGGAGGGTGCGGGGTGTCTGTGTGCGGTGGAGGGTGCGGGAAGGGGATACGAGGTGCTGGGGAGCAGGGGAAGAGAGTTGCGGGACCCTCGGGCAGATGGGAAGGGGATGTAGGACCATTAGGATGCAGGATGAGGCCAACCTGGTACCAAAGACTCTGAGTGGTGAGGACGGAACTGAGCCCGCTCGGTGCTGGTCAGCGTTGGCATCGTGGGAGGTGTTGCTTTTGTTTGCTTCAAGGCAAAGCGTGGTATGGACGAGGTGGGGAGACCTTGGTGGTGGCTTAGAGCTGGGCTGGTTGGGAGGGTGACAGGCTGCAGGGTGATGGTGCGGTGTTGCCTTCATTAGCCAAGTTTTCTGGCTGCTTTTTCCCCGAGTGGGGCTGCTGCTCAGCCTGTTGCATGGGAAGTTCTCCTTGGCTGTGTCCTGTGTGTGTTGGCTTGTATTGCCAGTGGCAGCCTGGAAGGTTTGCTCAGCTCTTCATGGAGGAGAAATGGATTTTTGGCCTCTGCCAGTTCTGAGAACATTCCAGAAAATGGGCTGAATTAGGGGGGAGATCCATTTAAGACAACACTTCTCAGGGTTTTTCTCCTGGTGTAATTCAGGTGTAGGAGCCTGTGTGTGTAACCCCATTCCTCCAGGAAAATGCTCCAGCTGGTGCTTTGGGGTATCCTGCCCTGCAGGGGCAGCTGGGATCCAGAGCTGTGCCCTCAGTGTTGTTTTGGCTGGTGGTGTTGTCTGTGGCCATCCCTAAAAGCAGGGGCTGTGCTTTGGATGGCCAGGGAGATCTGTGTCCTGCTGTGCAGCAACAGGGCTATGGAGAAGGGACAGAAGTTCGTGTCACTGAGCTGGCTTTAGCCTGTGGCAAAGCAGGGGCCATCAGGTCTCAGGCTGTGTTGGGAGTGTCTTCATCTTTTTCCCCCAAATGTTCCCGTGGGACAGTAAATAAAGAATGAGGGAGAAGCAGTCTGAAACTTGGAGGAGGGATGTGAGTCCAGAAGAACTGGGGGGCTGATCCTGGGGTGCTGGTTGCTTCTGCCAGGCTACCAGTTCCTGAAATTCCTGTGAGTCTTGTTATGGAGGTGACAGGAGATGCCAGGAGAGTTGAGCATAGTGCTTTGCTTCCAGCTGGGTGGGAGAAGCTGTCTCCCGCGTCCTTCATGAAGTCACCCAGTGGTTTTGGCTAAAAATGATTCAAGGTTCCCAGCAAGGGTGGAGTGACTTCACCCCGCTCTATCCCAGCATTGGTTCTCTGTTAAAGAGCACTGGTTTTGTGGTCTCTGTTGCTGTGGTGGCTCCAGGTGCTGCCTGGACTGGTATCCTCTCCCCAGATAGGCAGTACCTGATGAGAGGGGCTGTGTTCCCTTTAGAGCAGACTCCAGTACCAAAACCAGCTGGGGACAGCTGCAGGAGATGAGAGTCAAGAGGTGCTAATGGGTGCCTGCTCTGGGATGACCTGTACAGTGTCACTTGCTCAGGTGACAGCACAATCAAGCACTTTAATCCCTCTCCATTTGCTTCCCATGTGTCCTATCCCACTGCAAAAGGAGTGAGCAGAGCACTGAATCGGCCTCTTCTGAAAACTGCTTTGATTTCCTCTTTTTTTTTTTAATTATAAAAGAAGCAGAGGAGGACTTTAGTGTATGGAGATGGGCATGTGGGACCTGCAGAGTTGCTGAAAGCTGGTGTTCTCTGCAGCCAGTGCCACTGCCAGCTGTGCACATGGCAAACCAGAGCATAGTGTGATCCCTTGTACCCTACTTGTGATGGGATGGTGCTGGGGGAGCTAATTAGGGCTTGGATCTCTTGCTCCATCCAGGATGTGTGACCGTAACGGTGGGCGACGGCTCCGGCAGTGGCTGATTGAGCAGATTGACAGTGAGCTGTACCCTGGGCTCATCTGGGAAAATGAGGAGAAAACCATGTTCCGCATCCCATGGAAACATGCTGGGAAGCAGGATTACAACCAGGAGGTGGATGCTTCTATTTTCAAGGTAGGGACAGATGGTTAATGCCTTTTTCTCAATCATTCTGGGGGCTCACTGGTGCTGGCTCTTTCCCTTGCTGACAGTCTCGGTAGTGTGCGAAGTCCCAAAGTTCACATTGTGGGTTTTCCATCTCTGACCCCTGCAGGAGATGCTTTGCACCACAGTTGGTCTTCCAGGGTCTTTTTGGGAGTATTTGTCCCACTTCGGTAAACTTTGCTACCAGTTTTAGGTTTGTTTTCAGTGTGTTTGAATCCTGGGCTGACATGAGAAGGAGCAGAATGTCTGCTCTAAACTACTTACCAGGCTATTCTTGATAAAAGACTGGATTTACAGAAAAAATAAAAGACTTTGCAGGAAGGGAGGAAGCTTTGGATTTCATTGAAAGGGGGATTTCCAGTTTTGGGGAAAAACTGGAGAATTCCAGCCCAAACCATAAATGTCAGGCTCTTCCCCAGGAATTCCCTTCCTTCTGCACCCACTTCCAAATATCTGTACCAGTGAACGAGGTCAGTTTTGGGGGGGTGGGAATGGGTTAATATCTGATTTGGGAGCACTGGGTTATGAGGTTGGTGTTGAATTTAGCTATCTGAAAATGTATAACTATACAAAGTAAATATATTTTAAAAATCTCTGTTCAGTTGTAAAATGTGTTCTCCTACCAAAAGCACAAAAGTTATTCAGATTTTTAGAAGACTCTGTCTTTAGCTTATTATTCAGGAGCTGAAAAAGGAGGTTTCTACTGATTTTTTTAATTGAGGTGTTACCAGGTTATTAGGCAGATCACTGCTTCGGCAGTGATTCTTCACATGCCTGGCAGTTCCTAACTGTTTGGTGCAGAGGTGAAGCCACATTATGACCTTGATCTCTGCTTTTTTTCAAACCTGGGTGCTGCAGCCCTTCCTGTGCCCAGGTGTGTGGCTGGGGCAGGTGGGTGCTGCTTGGCACCCAGATACCCATCCCCATGCGTGGTGGCTCTGCCTGTGTCTGCTGTTGAGGAATGAATGGGAAAATACGCATGGGGTGGTTGTGTGGTGTGAGGGACAGAGGTGGGGAGAACAAAATGCTCTCTGCAGTCTCGGCTCCTTTGCACCAGGAGTTGAGGGGTTTTGCAGAGCTCCCACAGAGGATTTGGGTTTTGTTTGGTGTGTTTTTTTTCTTTTATTTCTTTTAGGCCTGGGCTGTTTTCAAGGGCAAGTTCAAAGAAGGTGACAAAGCGGAGCCAGCCACATGGAAGACGCGGCTGAGGTGTGCTTTGAACAAAAGCCCTGACTTTGAGGAGGTGACTGACCGGTCCCAGCTGGACATCTCCGAGCCCTACAAAGTCTACAGGATCGTGCCAGAGGAAGAACAGAAATGTGAGTGCCCTGATAAGGGATTGACTGCCAGCACAGGTTGGTCCTGTCAGTAACCACAGGCTTGTGCCACTGACCTACATCTGAGCAGAGCTTCCTGGCCAGTTGCTGTGCTTGTGCTGTGACACTTCGCTTGTCCTGCTTTGCAGAACATGTGCCCCTTGTCACTGTGGTGACAGGGGAGGAGGAAGAAGAGACATTTTCTCCCTCCAAACAGCTGCTTAGAAAATAGGGGATAACTGCAGCATTGTGTAAGCTTCCATTCCCTGCCAACATCCTTATGGGTAAATCCAAAATCCTTCTCTTCTTGTGGGTGGGTACTTGAGCCCCACCACCTGCCCTAGGTTGATGGTAAGGAGCTGCAATAAATCCTTTTGCTCTTGCCAGCAGTGATTAGAGTAGCAGTACTTTCGCAGAGAGCAGTTGCTGCTGTGATGTCCGGTGTGATGCAATTGCACTAAGTATATCTCCATTTGTGGTCAGATGTGTGTGCTTTTTTTCTCTTCAAAGTTTAGAAAAAATTGCCAAAAAAATAAGTACCTTGCTGTCAGGAAATGTCTTTCACATCTCTGTCTCCTCCAACTGCGTTGGTGGTGGGGCATGCTGCTGCTATGCAAATGATGCTGCAGGTTCCCACCAGCAGCACGGCTGCGCTTGGGGTGGCTGTGGGGGGGAAAAAGGAAGAAGCATCGGCCCCGGTCTCTGGGGTGCTCAGAAAAAAAAAACCCAACCCACTGCTCTAGCTCTGTCCTAACAGCCAGATTTTTATTTGCCTTGTTGCTGGTAACTGCATTGAGGCAATGGGTTGTGACCTGGATTTTAGTCCTGATAAGCTGCTCCAGGTGGAGCTGGAAGGGGCTGCGAGCTCCCCCCAGAGTGCTGTTACGTGGCTGTGGTTCTCAGTTTCATAACTTTCACGGGGCAAAGGGTTTCTCCAGCCCAGTGGTGAGATGAATCATGGTAGGGGAGTGGGTGTACTCACTGCGTCCTGGCCTCTCCTTCCAGGCAAAGCGAGCACTGCCAATGGAGGCGGCCTGAATGATGTCACGGAGATGGACTGTAGTTCCTCTGCAATTGATGATCTCATTAAAGAGGTAAGCCCTCACTGTGGCTGCAGATCACCTTGGCTGGAGGTGGACAGATGGCAGGTAGTTGCATAGTAGAGCATTGTCTTCCTAAAATTCAGTCTGTGAAGCTTTGGGAATTGGCCTGGTGAGAAATGCTATAGTTTTTGTGCTGGGAGGTGACTGCTGATGAATGGCTCCTGCTTCTGATTTTATATCTCATGAGACCTTTGTCAAGGAACAGAGGCTGTTCTAGAGCTCTGTTCTACTTTTTGGCTGTTTTACCTTGGGTTGCTTCTGCTCAGTAGCTCTTGAGGGTGTTAACTGAGTGTATGGCCTGGGGAATGCCAAACTTGCTTTCTGTGACTCAAAAATAAAAAAAAAGTTCATTAGCCTCCTGTTGGCATTGCCATTTGGACCCTCCTTGAGCACTGTGTCTCCATGCAGGGTAGCCACTGCCCAAGGCATCAAACCTGCTCTGATCCCAGTGTCTGGTCTCTTTTAGCCCCCCTGTGTAGAGGAATACCTGGGGATCATCAAGAGAAGCCCCTCACCCCCACAGGAGACCTGCAGAAACACCTTGATACCTGACTGGTGGGTGCAGCAGCCCAGCCCTGGTAAGTAGCTGAGAGCTTGTGTGGTGTTTAACAGGACCCAGCTTTTATTTCAGGGCAGAAAAACCTTAGTGATGGACAACAGTTGTATTATAAAGTACTAATTACAAATACTGATTGCAGCAAGCATCCAAAAGTGTCTGGCACAAAATTAAATCCACCTTGGAGTACTCTTTGGCATCTCTGATGTGGGAGCTGGGAAGCCTGATGTGTCTGGGAGAGAAAACTGGGAGGCTGGTGGAGGGGGGAAAAGGGGAGGATTGGGAGTTAGGAGTGGGGCACACAAGCACAACTCTGCTTTCTCTCTGCCTGCAGCGTTGCCCCTGATGAATGGATACACTGGCTATGAGCAACATCATTCAGGTAAGGCAGCTTCTTTGTTTTGTTGTGGACTGTGCCTATCAAATGTCCTTCTGGGGCTTGGCCTTGTGTGTGGGGTGGGAGAAGTTGGTTCTGACTCTGCTCCCTGCCTTGGGCAAGGTGTTGCTCTTGGCTTAGGAGGTCATGTGCCCTCCTGAGTATCCACAGAACCTGCATGCTGAGCACGGACATGTCCTGCTGTTGTCCTGTGGCCATGGCCCAGACATGGGGTTGGCCCTGGGTTGTTGGGATCAGCTTTAGCACGGGAAGATCTGCACACAGCAAGGGAAGGGGTTTGGTGTTGGCAGCTCTTGCTGATCAGTGCTGCTACCAGGCTAACTGCTGGAGATGTCTTCCAGCAAGTAGGTCTCCTCCAAGTGAGGCTTGCACTCAGAAATCTTGCTGCTCTTGTGGAGCTTGGGCATTGCAGTGAAGAGCAGGCAAGATGGGTGGTCTATGTGTCTCCTCCCAGGTTACTCCCAGATGGTGATCAACTTCTTCTACAGCGGAAGGCTGGTGGGCCACATCACCACTTCATACACTGAGGGCTGCCGAATCTCGTTCAGCCAGCCCTCTGGCCATGGCGAGAAGCTGTATGCTCCAGATGCCCTGGAGCATGTGTGTTTCCCCTCAGCTGATGCCATCCAGAATGACCGTCAGAAGCAGATCACCAGGAAGCTCTTTGGGCACCTGGAGAGGGGTGTCCTGCTGCACAGCAACAGGCAGGGCATCTTCATCAAAAGGCTGTGTCAGGGGAGGGTCTTTTGGAGTGGGAACACCATGGTCTGCAAGGACAGGCCCAACAAACTGGACCGGGATGAGGTGGTGAAGATATTTGACACAAGCTTGTTCTTCAGAGGTTTGTAGAAGCATTTCCCTCTTTCTTTTTACTTGGTGGGGTTGGAAGGGTGGAGCCTTTAGCCTTGGAGTGCTTTGGAGTCGTTAGCTGTCCTTCACTGCTAAGTTACCCAAGTGCTCTGGATGAGTAGCTGATGCTAGTAGACTCAGGAATGAATAACCTGGTGCCTTGTGTCACTAATAAACTCCTCTTGGTTGGAGGCTTAGTACAGAAAAGGTGGTGCTTCTTGTGTGCACAACTTTCTTCCATGGCAGAGTGCTTGGTCCTGAAGCTGTGTAGAAAGAGCTGGCAGCTTGTGGCAGACAACCTCCAACTGTGTCCCCTCACCTTGCAGAGTTGCAGCAGTATTACAACAACCAGGGCCGCTTCCCAGACAGCAGAGTCACACTGTGCTTTGGAGAGGAGTTCCCAGATGCGGTGCCGCTGCGGTGTAAGCTCATCCTTGTCCAGGTATGGAAGGCTGCCCTTTGGAGCTCTGCTGCTTAATTTCCCTTCCCTTGTCAAACCATATTGACTCTTCACCTCCACAAGTAGAGCTCTAGCCTCAACCCGTGGTTGAGTAGCAGGTGTGGCACTGGCTTATCCACAGCCTCCTGAGATGTGTTTGGGGTCTTTGTCAGAGACTACTTTCTCTGGGTAGATCATGTTTGCAAACAAAGCTCTCAAATGGCAAATCATTTCTAAACTGCTAGAAAATCTGTTCTCCTGTTCCTCCCTCTTGACACTGGGACCTCTCCCCTCCCCTATGGAGAAGAGGGGAATAAATACCTGGAATGGTTGTACTAAGGGATGGCCTCAAGCCAAGCAGCCACCAGCTGAGATGAATGACCACGGTCAACAGCAGGTCTGGGAAACCCTTGGAAGGGTGAAGGAGAGAATGGGATGAGAGCGTCAGTCCCCATTTCTCTGGCCAGAAATGTCTCCCTGTAGAAGGTGAAAGGGGTCTGGGAGGCCAAAGCTTTGGGGCAATGCATACGGTGTTTCTGTAGCCTGCACCCAGTGTGGGACATCGCTTGGCCAATAAGGCTGCAGCAGCAGGGATGTGGCATTGGAGAGTACAGGAAGGGTGTTGCATCCACCCTTGAGCAAGTGTAGACCGACCAAATCTTTGAGGTCCCAGAGGGAATTTGACAAGTGCAGAGACTGTCCTGCCCCTCCCTGCATAACTTCCTGATCTGGTCACCTCTTCTTGCCTTGGGTGTCTTCACCGGAGGATCACTCTGCATGTGCTGAGACATCCTGCAGCCTGTCCTCACCTCCCTGTATCCCCTCTGGGAGAGGAGCTCCTGTGACTGCTCCCTCTGTTCTAGAGATGCTTGTGCCAAGGTGACTTGTGGAGTTGGACCTGTTGGCCTGGCTGGACCTGGCCATCCAGGTCTGTTGGACACAACTGCTCTGGTGTTTCTCTCCCAGCCCAGGCAGCAGGGTGTGGGGTGGTGGGATGGACAACAGTGGGAGATAGCAAATGAAGCAGAACCTCTTCAGTTGTCTTCATGACTCTTATTTTCTGCATAGGTGGAGCAGCTGTATGTCAGGCAGGTGGTGGAGGAGGCTGGGAAGACCTGCAGCAGTAGCCCCATGCTCCCTGTAGCTGATGAGACACAGCATGACCAGGTGTACAGGATCTTCCAGGACATCTGTGCAACACACCAGCGGCCCCTCTTCAGAGAAAACCAACAGATTGCAGTCTGAACCTCCTTCTCCCCAGACATAGCGTGTTGGTTTGGGTTGATTTAGACCCAGTTTGGTCCCATAAGTGCCTAAATTTCCTGTTTGGAAAGCTGTTTTTCTTGTTCTTTGCTGTTTCCAGTCCAGAGTCCATATAAATACAGCAGTAAAAGCAGATGTGAGAAAGCAGGTTGGATGCTCAGTGTCTGTCCTGCAGATACTTCACTGGTAAAAATGACTTCTGTACCAAGCAGGGTGGTCCATGTGCTGCTGGTGGCCACAGCTAATGGCAGGGGGAGAAGGGAGTGTCTGAGCTGTGTGGGCAGGTCAGGGCTGGCTGGCAGGGCTTTCTGTAGACTTTGTTAATGGCCAGTCAAGCAGAACCAAAAATCCACAGCTCTAGTGACCCACTCCAGTGGTTGGCAGCTCCAACCTCATTGAGAATAGTGACTTTCATAGGAAGTGACTCTTGGAAAAGCCTTAAAATGATCCAATATAGGACATTCTTTCCAGAAATCAGGTTGGTTTGTGTGTAGTTTTCTTTTTTTTTTCCTCCCAAAAGAGTCCTGCTGATGGAGGATAGGTTATACCTTCCAAGGAGAACCTTCTCAAATTCCTCTTTACTTTTTGTTCTAAGTTTTATGTCTGTTTACCAAAGTGTTTTGAAACTTGGAAACCAATGCAGAGATTGTGTGTAAATGTTGAATATAAAACTTAGGAATCTTAATTTTTCCTAACTAGAGACAGAGTTTATATAAATATGTAATATCTTTAATTTTAAAGAGTTGCAACGTAGTGTGAATAGGTTGGCTTCACCCTCGCAAATACATGTGTTGGTCTCTCCCAAGCGTGACCAGGCAGTGGCATCCATGTGTGAATCCTCATTAACACGCTTTGTGTGCACACCCAGCACTGGGTTGCTGCTTGGCCGTGGGACTTGTGCCTTGCAGCTGACCCAAACCAGGACTGTGCATGTGTGCGTGCTACTAAGCTGCCTATTTATTTTATGCCTGAGGTTTATTAAATTTTTTTGGTAACTTTTTTTTTTTAATCTTCCTCCAATTAAAGTGCTATATTTTGTATTTCTCTTGCAATGTGGTTTCTGGTTGCGATGAGCGGGGTTGTAAACCTGGTGGGTAGAGCCTCATATCTCTGACTTGTTTCTGTCCTTGTCTTCCCTGTGGTGGGCTCTGTGTTAAGTCACCTCTCTCCTGCTCTGTAACTGCCTGGCTTCCCCTCTGGGGCCAGAGAGAAATGAGCCTAAAAATGCTGTAATGTGATGGAGTGAGAAGGTGACTATTGTCCGTAGGGTCTTCATACCATGTAGTGTGAAGATAGGTCATGGCTCATCTGCCACAGCACTGACCTAGGCTGTGATCCTCCAAGGTTATGGGGTTGGGGAAGCAGGAGCAGTTATTTATGGTTCTGCTGTACTGTAGTCCATTCCCCCAACATTGCCTGGTGGAGCCTTTTCCTGTGGTCTTCTCCATCCACCTGTCTCGTGGTGTGCAGTCTAGTGGGGGTGTGGAGGGTGTTTGGGAAGAACCAAGAGTGAAAGGGGTGATAATAACTCAGTGTTTCCAAAAAAGTTTCTCTTAAATAATTAAGTGTGCAGCTGTTGTGAGACTTGAAGCTCATCCTTCTGAATCCTGCCAGGGTAAGCAGTTACAGCCTCTGTCCTAAAGCGCACTAGGTGTACAGTGGGCAACGCATAATTTATGGCATCCAGAAAATGCTCTGAGATGGGAGATGCAGCTGAAACTTTATGGCTATACAGGAGGGTTAAGGGAGACCCTGCACCCTAATCTATGTTATGAACACCCCATGCTATTGTTAAGTTGTTCTCTGTGCCCTAACTAAGTTTGTGGGATGCTGTAGTCCTGTCTGTGCCCTTGTGCACATCCCTTGTGGGTGTTAAATGGCTTGGGTGATTGTCTGAGCAGAGGCGGCTGTGGACCAAGATTTTTGAGGATGTACCAGTTATAATGGAATTCCTCACTCCTGTCTTACAGGATGCTTGGTCACGGTGGTGGGGATTGCACTGTGCAGGTACACCATCAGTGTTCACCCCCAGACTTTCCCTGCTCCCCCACTGTCGCGGTGTCCCCCCACAGATTTAATCCTGCTCCAGTCCTTGAGTCTGCCTCAGAGCTTGAGGCAGACTCACCTCCCCATGGGCAAGGTGCTTGGTGGGGAGAGCTGGTGGAGGGGAGGTGGGAGCAAGGCACCCGCTGTGGTCTGTGCCAGTACAACACATGCCCACTTGTGAAACATATGATGGGCTGCAGGCTGGGATGCCATAAACACCACTTGCGGTTTCCCCAGATGTCCTGGTGCAAGTTCTTCCTCAGAAACCACCATCTTGTGCTTGCCTGCAGGCACCTGTTACATATTCAGAGCTCTTTCAATTTCCATCCCAAGACCATGGAAAAGTGGTGGGGAGCTGAGGTACTTCTTGTTGGACTCGGTTGCACTGTTTATTTTTAGTGTTATTGATGTACCTCAAAGCCCAAAGTTTGGTTTGGGACCATGCAGCGTGGCTCTTGTCCTGCTAGTTGGCTTCAAAGACAACTGATGGGTGTGGAGGTGCTGGAAAGGCAACCATGGGACATGGCCTTATGGCAGAGGTGGGATGCAAGAAGGAGAAGGTGGTGGGATGCAGGAAGGAGAAGATAGTGGGATGTGTGACTGCAGGCAGGGGTCCCCTTTTTGCTCAGGGCTCAGGTAGGGCTCACAGAAGGGTTTGTGCCTAATGCCTGATTCAAGCTGGAGTTCCCCAGCTTCATCCCACCCCCATAATCCAACACCAAAGAAGCTTCCAAAGGGTGATGCTTGCTCACAGAAGACCAGATGCTCCAGCAGATGGGAGCAGGTTCCAAGGTAACTGTGCCAGATTGCTCTGAGGGATCCTCTGGCCAGGACTCACAATGCCTTTGTATAATCCAAGGGGAATTTCTGCATGTCTCATACGTTTTTTTTTTTTCCCCGAACCTCTTGGCCAGGCAGGCAGGGTGCTGCCATCTCATCATTCTTGCTGGGGAGCTTGGTGGTCTTCTGGACTGCCCCAACTTTGAAGCAAACCCTGCATCCTGGGACACCTGTCCCTGCACCTCACCTGGTCCCCGGCAGTTCTGGTGAGCTGCTTGGTGCACCTGCACCAAATCTTAGTGGTTTTGGGTGACTGGGGACTCAAATACTTTTGTTGGTTTCTGTTCACTTGGGTTCTTCTCTATGACCTCACTGAAGTGAAACCCTGGTGCTTGGTGTCGGCTCTTCTTAGTCAATGCCTCATGTGTTGGCAAGTCCAAAGAGCGGCACACATCTTCAGCTGAGAGACCTTTCCCCAGATCCTGGAGATGCAGTACCCATGCATATAGCATCCCTGGCACAGGCTGCATCCACTCCAATGTATGATCCTCACCAGAGAAGCAGGATTGTGGGTAGCATGAACGAGAAACTCAAAGGCTGTCCTTCCCAAATTGCTTGCTGCTTGTCCAAATGTGGTTTCCTATGCCTTGAGCATGAGTTTGAGTTGGAGCAGTAATGCCATCAAGCTTCCACCTGATGTGGAAATATTTCTGTGCTTCCTGGGAAGGCCAACCTAGGTACTGGCTCCTGCTGCTCCTCTAGGGAGGGCTGCAATCCCTGTGGATGTAGTTTCTGGGAGAAACTACTGGAGTTTCTGTACTTTCTGGGAGAGGCCCATGCTAAAATCTTGCCTTCAAGAGTAGAAGGCCAGAGTGAAGCTTTCACGTGGGAAGGAGAGAGGAACTTTTTCAAGTTTCAGTGGAGGGAGATTGACTTTTCATTACATGGTTCTCTTAAAACATGTTTGGGAAGCAGCAATATATTTTCCCAGTCCTTGCATTGGCCAGGATGGACAGTGTAGGGCAATTTTCTATTGACTCCTTCTCACAAGTCTTCTAGCATAAAGACATCTACATCATGGTGCACAATGAAACACGTTGATTTCTGGGAGCTGCAAAGGACCTGATAAGCATTGCAGCCCCTGCCTGATATTTTGCTCACTGACTTGGGGTGTTATTTGGCTTCAAAGCCAAGCTTACTCCTGAGATTTGTCATGCTGGGACTCAGTTGTGCCTCTGGGAAGCATTTTCCTTGGGAGAAAATGAGTCTCATTATATCTTGAAGTGTTGTAATTCTTGTTCCTTAATGTGCTTCAGCAGCTTTCCATGTTGTACCCTTCAGCAAACGCAAAAATGGGCTGCTGCATGTGGCTTCAAGAGCAGAATTCAGTGTCTATGATGACAATCAGCTTCTACCCACCCCTACTATATGCTTGAAATACAATATGAGGAGTTATTTGGTGACAAATCTCCTGCATGGAGAACAGGCTTAGTGGACCATGGAGAAGGAAGGTAAGGTTCAGATCCAGTCCAGTTAAAGCTCCTAAGATTTAGCCCATCTCAACCTGGAGAAACAGGAAAAGCTCTGCAGCCACTTCCATCCAGCTCTGGAGGCCGAGTGCTCTGCACAGTGAGACAACCACAAGTCAATCGCAGGTCCCAGCTCACAGTTGAACTGCTCAGGAATACAACATAAACCAGCTACAGCTGCTTCCTCCAACCTGCTGCCACTTGCCATGGGCCCCCGCTGGCCCCTATAGGCGTTAGAAAACAAACAGTCACTTTTTATTTCTAGACATCAGGGTTTCCAACTGGTTTGATTGCTCAATGCCCCATTTCAGCACAGCAGCCTGTCCATGATGAGCATCTCTGGGCTCTTCCCATGTGCATGTTGTAATATGGGAAGAACCTTCCTTCACATGGTCACCAGCAACAGGACATCTCCTCCCTGCCCTCGGGAAGGCAGGATAGCTGCACAGGGGCTTGTACCTCCCTCTCCGAGGGGTTTGTACCCCCTTCGCTGATCTCAACACCAATGCCACCTCTGTGATACCTTGTGAATATCCTGGCAGGACAATCCACCCAGAGTTGTCTTTAGAGGGGCTCGGATATTGCACACCATTGTGTGATGTGCAACTGCTCTGTGCTCAGACTGGTGTTACATGGCACTTCCAACTTCTGCTTGTTTTGGATCATGGCCCTACATGGCTGGTGGGACTCGGTTCATGCATCAAATCGCACTTCTCGTAGTTAGACCTGTGCAGGCAGTGTGAGGGAGGCATCATCTGAAGGCATCTCAGCAGCTTGGGGCATCTCGGCTCCATCAGGGCTGACTGAGAAGAAGGGAGAGGAAGTGGCAGGAAGAGCCGAGGGTGAGGAGGCTGAAGGATCTGAGGCTGGGGAGGCAGCCAACTTGCCAGTTTCCTCAAGCTAGACTTGGCTGCAGAAATGTCTCACGCAAAGGAAAGGAGATCCCAAACTCCAGCAAGCACAACAGCCTCTTATTTTTCTGAATCCATTTTTGACAGATGACCTCTTCCTCCTGTGAATCTTTGCTGTAACACCAGACACAAGGCCAACAAAGCAGGCTCCACCCAAGCCACAGCTGCAAAGATGCACAAGGATGAGCAGAAACATGGTGATATTTGTTTTGTTTTGTTTTGGTGTGTTACGATACCTAGTCTGTGAAACCAAGGTCCAGGCTGGCATCCCCTCCCTTGCCCCTAAGTTTGCATGTACCTAGAAGTTGTGTCCTGCTCTGAGGCTAATTTTGGAGCGTGCAATTTGCTTGCAGTAACGCAAATACCTGGATGTCCAGAGGTGGCAGGAACCATAAAATATAGTCAGAAAGCTTTTTGTGTGAGTCACAACCCACCCAGATACCAGGTAACCCAGGTGTCTGTTGCTCCTCAGAAGAGGAACATGGAAGAACTTGGACTCAGCCCTAGGGTGCTCATGGAAATGGGAAGAAGCAAAAGGGCATCTCAGGTGGTTGCACAAAGAAATCTTTGTAATGGGGCAATTAAAAAAAATACTCCAAGCTGGAAAAAACATTCTTTTTCCTTCTTTTTTTCCCCTCCAATGTGTTAGAGTAGCTGGATGTTCAGAAGAGTTGCTCCAGCTCTTGCTGAGACTGTAATTCTCATTGCTTGTGTAAATCTCCCTTTCTTGTGCTGGATGTTTTGCAGGGAACCACAAATGATAACATAATTTTGAATCCTGGAACACGTAGGCTGTGGATTTCAATAATATTGATCTCAAGCATGCTATGCTGTGCCAGGCAGATGTGTGCAAGGTCGTGGCATTTGGGCAGGGAGAGGTGTGTGGAGCACACCTGGAGGGTGAGGTCACTCATGTCCCTTAAAGAGCAGTCATCAGGCAGCCTCCAGCTGGTCTGAACATTGCACTTGGATGTGGGTGTGATCAGGGATGACTCCTACCTCTTAGTGTGGTACTGAGCTCCACATCAGAAGCTGGTGTTGTAACTGAATAATAATCTGTTTGCTCACTGAGGCCACGAAGGAAACACACATCTCCTTGGGAACAGACACCTTGGTGTACTGGAGCTAGTTCTCCATCTGTGCCACGCTGCAGTGGCAATGTCCAGAGGCCACCAAATGTCATCTTGGTCTCTCCATACCAGCAAAGTCACCTCCACAGTCCAAGGTTGTCTTTCTCCTTGTTCAACCCTGATCTCTTCCCTCAGCCAACAGCCCCATTCCATGCCCAGCCTTGCAACTTTGGAAAATGCCATGCAAATCCACCCTTAGGACCCGAATCTTCTTGAGGTTCCCAGTAGGTTTTCCTACCAAAATCAATGTTTCCCCATTTTTTTTGCATGGTGAAGGCAGAGTGGGTCCCTCTCAGCCGGGCGCTGCAGCCCCCTGGGGAGGTGTGGGTTGGGGGGGGGGCTGAGGTATGTGGAAGCAGCACGGTGGTTCGAAACAAGTGATTCCCTCCCCTGGATCTTTCTGTTCTGTATTTCTCTTCAGAAATAACCACTTCTCCCCAAGATAAATGTGGCTCGTGGATATGTCTGCAGGGCACACAAGGCAGGGCGTCTGCAGGTTGGTCTTCCCAGCGATTATGGCTAGAATATAGCAAGATCTGTCTGGGGGATGTTTTTACACCTATACCCCAGAAAAAGATAGTCTTGTTTTATTTTGGAGGAGGGTCTGGACAACTCTTTCATAAAAATACTGAATATTCAGAATTTGTTGGTTTGCTTTGCTGTTTTACCAAAGTTCCCGCTCTAGGTTTTTCTCTGTTTGCTCCTAAATGCTCACCGCTGCTGTGACCTCCTGTCCTTCCCCTGGGTGCTGCTGAGCTCTGAAGAGACTCACCCCATGAAGAGACGGTAAAAGCCTCACAGCTCTGTCTCCTGAGGCAGAATCCTTTCAGGTGGAGAAGGAAAGGGACCACTTGATAGCATTTAAAGCAAGGAAGGAAAAAGCAGTGGGAAGTGGGGTTTTTTTGTGGTGTCACCAGCAAGGCCAAGGAGAGCCTGGAAGGGGGGAGTCTTGTGGCTGGGAAGCTGGGGAAGGTGGGCTGCGATGTTCACCACCAAGCAGGAGATGAAAAATGTTGGAGAAAGTGAGGGATAAGGATGGATGGAAGGAAAGATGCAATACCAATGCAGTGAAAGATGATCTGGTTGAAGGAAGTCAACAGAGAAGGGTGAACATATGCCTGCCTAGCCAAATGTCTGCCTAGCCCAGGTCCTACAACCAACACCAGTCAATAGCTCTCTGGGAGAGGAAGGAGTAAGCCTGCCAGATGAATCTTCCTGAGCTGAACCTAAAAAACACTGGCTGTGTGACAGCCAGTGACAGCCTGAACAGGACCTGCAACGCTGTGGTCCATAGACCCCAGAACAGCTCTTTTTCATGGATGTCTTTAACAGCCTTAACTCCCTCATGGCTGTGGTGGCCAGTCCCTACAAAGTGATGGCCAAGAGGTGGATTATGCGGAGAGAAGAGGGGAGAGGGGGGTATCCCTGTCAGGCAGGATATGATACTGGTCACTCCTGGAAAAGGGGGAATCTCCTAGGTTCCTCCTGATGAGCCTGAGAGCATCTTCAGCACTCAGTGCTGTCTTGGTTCCTCTTTCCTGGCCACAGCAAGCAACAGTAATGAGTTTCCTTTCATGGGGCTGACAGGAGGCAGGAGACCAAGCACAGTGGGGAAAATGAACCTGCTGTGCCCAACCTGTATGGCTCTGCCCTTGGGGTGGATGTGGGAAACTCTCGGTCTTTGCAAGAGACTGGAAATTCTGGTATAATTATAGCCTTGCCGTGGGTTGTGAGAAACCAAGGGGCTTTACAGGTTGCTGTGCCGGGCAGTCAAAGTCACGGTAGGCAATTCCCCCAGGAGAAACATCGAGCCTCAGCTGAGCCATGGCATGGAGTGGGGTGGGATCAGTATGAAACCCCCCCCCGACCCCTCTCAGCTGTCCCCTGGGAACAACTGGCTGTGCAGGCTTTCTGCCTGGGAACTATGTCCTCTGGTGAAATACATAGTAGCGATGGCTCAGGGGAAATTGATTTTCATGGAAGGCAATGGTTTGGGTTGTTTAGAAATAACACTGGAAGATGTGCTCCAGGGCGGCTGCAAATGAAGAAGCCCACCTTCTTAATTTTACTCCTTTCAGCCTTTCTGGTTGAAGCTTCTTCTCACCCTGAGGATGAGCTCCAAAGCCAAGAGCTGTTGTTGCAGGAGGGTTTGAGTAGTGGGCAGGCAGGTGTCTCTCTGGGCTGGCTTGGAGCTCTTACTGCCATGAGTCTGAAACTGCCTTTCAACGGAGGGGTCTAACACTGCAGGCTCGCAGCCCTCTGTGAAAGCAGGAGCATGAAAGCAAAACCTTGCCTTGTTTTTTTGTTATTTTTTTTTCATCCCTTGTTCAGAAATTATTTCATATTTGTAGTAAGGTGACAGTGTCAGTTAGAGCTGCTAGAAGAAAGGAGGTTGCTGAAATTCACTGCCGCATGGGCTGCTGTCTCTTTTCTAGTCCTCCCTCCTAACTTTGGCTCTCGGGTAGTTTAAATACTTAAGCACAATAGTGGAAAACCGAGGATTTCACCCTAATTTTTACAAAACTGATGGAGTTTTGTAAAATACCACAGCATCAACCCCGAGTGTGGGGCTGCCGAAAACCTTGCTGGCGCATGAAGGTTTATTTGCTGAAGGCTGAATCATCCGGGGCCGCTCACACCAGTTATTGCCGGGCACCACCGTGATTTCATTCATCTCCAAACAACCCGGAGTCATTCAGCAGGAGCTGATGCATCGTGACCCTCTCCTTGAGATAACGGCGTGCCTTATCATTCCTGGAGGGTGATCGGAAGAGGTAAGGCTGGAAACGAGCCCAATGAATTTAATAATTCACTCTCAAGCCTACAGGAGAGCAGGAGAGGGACTCTTTCGCAAGAAGTGTAGTGATAGGACAAGGGGTAATGGTTTTAAACTGGAAGAGGGGAGATTTAGATTGGATATGAGGATGAAATTCTTTCCTGTGAGGGTGGTGAGGCACTGGAACAGGCTGCCCAGGGAGGTTGTGGATGCCCCATCCCTGGAAATATTTAAGGCCAGGCTTGATAGGGCTTTGAGCAACCTGGTCTAGTTGGAGGTGTCCCTGCCCATGGCAGGGGGGTTGGAACACGATGATCTTCAAGGTCCTTTCCAACTCTAACCATTCTATGATTCTATGATTTGCATGGCCGTCAGTGACGGATGATGGGGTCTTGCCAGAAAGGTGATCTCCTGTTCAGGGCAGGGCCAGATTTCAAAATAGGAGTATCAGAATGAATCAGAACATTTCTTTTCTCTTTTATTGGCACACTGTAAATGTTCACGCCCGGCCTGAGCCACCAACTTGGCACAACGTGTTGGGAACTGTGCCTGTGGTGGCCTGTGGACCCCCCTGCTCTACTGTCCATGCCAATCTGAGCTGACTTCAGCACACCTCTGTTTTTTCTTGAGATGATAAATATTTGTGAGTCAAATATTTATCTCCTATTCCTTTCTTTGCTGCAATTTCAGCCATTTTATTATTTGAGGGGTCCAGGAGAGGAGGCTGATGGAGTCAGACATGCTTTTGTCCAGCTCCACTGCACTGTATGTTCAGCCAGCATTTTTTTGTGTGGATTTGGGACAGACCCAATTCTCCCCCAAACCAGCATCTTTCCGTCATAAGCTTCAGTTTCTGAGGCTGCACGTGAGGCTATTTCATCTGGCTCCAAAATAGCCCCTCTGCCTATGAAGGATGAGAGCTTGAGCTTTGAAAATCCCCCGGCCCCTCTCCCCTGATGCCAAGAGCTGCTCTCAGTTTTATACACTTGCAGAACCTGGAGTTTCACTGAAACGAGCTATGAAAATGCCTCCCCGACCCGTAACCCCTGCCCTTTTCGCAGCTATTTATTGTGTGCTTTTGTTATGGCCTCCCCTGTATCTTGACTTAAAGAGGGATTCTGCCTTTAGACCGAATTTTGAAAAGCAAATAGATAAAAATTCAACAGATGCGCTCCAGTGCACAAAACCTCTGTGCACAGAAGAGCAGAATTCACCAAATAAATATTTATTTTTCTCGACTGCAGCTCCCTAAAGAGGCAGAGAGGGCTTTTCCTGCTGGAATAAGCCACATCCCAGGGGTGAGATCCATTCCCACTGATGACAAAATGAGCCTTGGGTCTGAATTTGGACTTTGGCCTCTGCCGGGAATTAATTAATCTGCATCACGCTGCTCTTATCGAAATTTCAGCTCTTTGGTTTCCTGCCGCAGGATGCTGAGCCCGGGGGTGCCCCTGCTTTAAAAATCAGAATTTCCTCCCAGAAATTCTGGCAGAAAAAGTGACTTGGTGAGACCTGGTGACTGAGGGTGTCGGGGTTGGTCCTGGGCTGGTGGCCTTGGGGCTCATTTACATCTCCTCGAGAGAGAAGTCGGGCGTGAGCTGCTTTCCCGTCAGCACCCCAGCTCGACCCAAACTGCCCCCCTTCCCCCCCCATTTGCCTTGTCTTTCTCAGGGCTGGCAGCAGGACCTTGGAGGGCACAGAGTCCTGTGAGCTGTCAAGCCTTTTTTCCTTATGAGTCGGCTCTCTGATGTCTAGTCGTGGGGTTGAATATGTGCTTCGGCCTCCTCTTCATCACCTCTATTGTTATGTTTGCCATTACTAGGAGGTTCGCAGGAACTGAGTGTTTTTGCTCAAATCAGGTGGAGATGAGGCATCAAAAGAGATGCACAGACAGGATCTCACACGTCCCCTGCTTTAAGAAATGGAGCTGCAAACCCCCCAGGGCTCACTGGGCAGAGACATCTCCTCCTCCCTTCAGTGACCTGATGCTCACAGCTCCTAGCTGTCCCACTAGGTGCCGTGGGTGGCGTGACGGCCAGGAAGCACCTGCAAGCTCTGTGCTCAGGAAGCCAGTAGCGTCCCGTGGCCCTGGTGTTTGCTGTGCTGTGCTCCTGCACGTGCCGTCCCCTCCACCCCAGGGCTCCATGCACGGGACCCCAAAGGGACCCCCGTCTCAGCCCTGAGTGTCATCTCCCCTCTCCTGGGAGGCTGTCTGGTTTTTGGGTACCGCTGGCAGCAATTCACCCACTTGCCAGTGGTAACCTCAAAGAATTTAACAGTGATTACATGTCCGATGGCCTTTGCCAACTCATAAGGGCACCCTTGAGACCCCCGGGGGCTCTGGAAACTTCTCCAGGACCTGCTGGATATATTGTCCCAGCTCAGTTGGGTTGGTGCCTTGCATTGGGCATGCCAAGCTGGACCCACAGCAGTGTGCCCCTGAGGGTCTCTCTTCTCCAGGGGGAGTTGGAGAAGTTCCCAGAAGAGAGATCATGCTGGGCATTGGGAATGTAATGCATTGGCTTGCTGCAGAACTCCTTAGCGGGGGGCTAATGTGTCCCCACTTTTGCAGGGAGCGTTGTAGCTCTCTCCGTGCCATTGCACATGGTGGGGGATGACTGCAAAATAATTACATTACACCCCGAGCAAACTGGTTGCTTAATACTGCCAGGATTAGGGCTGCTTTTTTTTTTGTTATCGTTCCTCCCTGCAGGGGCTGGGTTACTCAGAAGGGGCAAAAATGTAGTTGGGGAAGAAATCTAGTGCTTGCAGCCAGCCACATCCATCTGTGTGCACAGCACCCCTGTTTGCACGGGTGAGATGGGAGGCAAGAGGAGGTGTTAGAAAAGGAAACTGAGTATCAGTTCCAGGACATACCATACCATGGGATGCAGGCTAAGGGCGATCAAAGGCTTCATGCATCTTTGTCCATTTGAAATTCAGAATAATGACTGAAGATAAATTTCTCCTCTGATTTCTTTGCCGATTCTGCAGTTTTCAAACTCTGCCCATTGTTGACAAAACTCAAAAATGCAGTCTGGCCAAGCATCAGTCTTTGGGCCTGAAGGAAATAAAAGCACTCCGATGGAGGCAAGCTGGTATTCCAGCTGTGATGCTGCTTGCTGGGAGCATGGATTCCCTTGATCTGACCATGGGATGCTGGAGGTGGCCACTCCTCAGCAGCCCCAACCTGCTGGGCACTGGTGTGGGAGAGGAGCTTGGGGACAGCAGGACACATCGATGCGCTTAATAGAGTTAGCAGTTAATGAAGGGGCTTCCCTCACATCCCACATTTTGCTTATTCAAGAAATACCACACCAGCCAAGCTGCAGGGCTGGGCAGGAGGGTTTTTCCTGTTGTATTGAGTATGCCAGTGAATGAGAGATGTATTTCTTTTCTGCTGCTGTTACTAATGCCATTAGACTCCTTGTCCTTTTCTTTCCCACCCTTTTCTAGTGCAGGAGTTCACAGGGTGGGACAGCACATTAACCCCTGTGCTCCTGCCCTGTCCTTGTAACTGCCCTGGGGTGAAGCAGAGCTGGGTGTCCCCTTAGGGAAAAAGGATGTTTTATAGGGATAAACAATAAAAAGAGGGAGAAAACCAAGTCAGAGAAGAATTCAGGCCTTGGGGCAGGGGGGGGACACGACTTTGCAAAATAGCTGGAAATCTCACAAGGCTAAGCTGCGTCTCATGAGATTTCTGATACTTCCCACTTCTGGCTGGGCCAGAAATACCGCAAGAACAACGCTGCGTCATCATTCTTGGCTCTGGCTTCACTCTTCCCACACTCCCGGCAGGGATTATCCTCCCAAACATCCTCCGGGCTATGGATCCGCCAGCGCTGGCTGCAGCTCCCAGGGCAGCATCGCCAAACGGCGCCCGGCGCAGACGGCGTCCAGCTCTTCCTTTAAGACCCGTGAGCTGAGAAGGAAGATATTTTTGGTCAAGAAATCAAATGACTCATTTGTCAATCCGAAGAACTATTTTGGGACAGAGCGTGCACCTCCCCGGCGCAGTCCCATGCTGATGCTTGCAGCCGATGGTTTGCTGGGGGTCTTAAACTACCCTGGGGAGATGGGTGCAGGAGGGACCTTGCACCCTCAGTCTCCCAGATCCCCCCCTGGATTATGAACCCCAGAGACTGCCAGTGGCCAGGGATGTTGTGCAATCCCACTGTACACACTTCAGTTCGGTCCTTACCCTTTCCGCCCTCCAGCCGGGTTTGTTATACAGAGGAAGCTTGTTAGGAGCCTCGACAAACAGACAGGAAACCGAGTCTTTCACTGCGCGTACACATTGTCTGCCGGGGTCTAATTTTGAACAGAAAAAGACTTTATTTATTTCTTTTATTTATAAATCCTGAGCCTTGTGCTTTGAAGAGCAGCGCAGGCTCTTGTTGGGTTAGGAAGTGTGCAGGAGAGGGCAAGGGGAAGAGCAGCCGTCATGACACGGAGCGGCTGTGTGAAAGCCTGGCCCTGACAGCGGGGTCACAGTGGGCTTGGAGACCACCTAATACAATGTGGGGTGATGTCCATGGGGTAATGGCCAACAGAAATGATGCAAACGCTGGGGCTCAGGCTGGGAAGCTCTGCGTGATGACTACTCTGAGGGAGGAGAGTCCACCAAAGACCTGGGCATCGCCTGAGTCAGTGACGGTGAAGGTGATGCTGGGCTGCAGCCCACATCCCTTGGTGAGTGCTGAAGTCCCAGGTGGCTCCATGCCCCCATGGAGGCTTGGGTGCTGGGGAAGCAGTGCCAGCAAAATTGGGTGGCCACCTCTCAAGTCCATTCCATCTGGCCTTGGCCACCAACTCTGGAGAAGCTGCTCAGGTCCCCAGCAGCATGAGAGGCAGGATGAGCGCTGCCTTGCAACCACCCCGTTGGACCCTGGCGACTCTGGTGAGATCTTCAGGGAAGTCAGAGGCTCCTTTAGGAGATGTTTCTTTATTTTATTTTCCATGTACCGGTGGGTATTTCCAGGGCAAGGTAGTGTGATACAGGCAGACAGATTTTAGTCACCACAGCAGACTTTAAAAAGTGAAAACACGAAGTCGAAAGCTACTGAACCTGTGGCAACTTCCCAAATCCCACCCAAAAAGCAACAAAACTCACCTAAATAGGCACAAAAAAAAAAGTAAAAGTTGCTTTTTTGGGTTTAGGTTTTTTTTGTTGTTGTTGTTGTTGCTGTTGTTTTTGGAGAAACATGCTTTATTCTGAGAAAGGGGAAGCATTGGGGCCATCAGCTCTGTGGGGCTGTGCATCTCCCATGGATGGCCCCTCAGGGCAACTAAGATGGGAGGTGGTAAACCCCAGTGCTCCGGGTTGCATCACGGCTTGGGCAATGCAGCAGTGATGCTGAGGTTCCTGGGGCACAGCCGGGAGGTGCAGGATGGGACACACGGGTGATACTGAAGAGGAGAAACCTCTCCTTATCCTCACCCTCTGCCTCATTAGGGCTTTGCACAGATGGGGTTGGGTACAGGGCTGCTCTGTCACTCCCCCTCCTGCAGAGCCACATCCCACAGGCGAGCTTGGTCTCAGCTGTACCCAAAAAGACACACCGGCCAGAGCGGCTCTTTGCTTTATTTAACCCTGCCTGACCCCAGGATTGAGGAGCCACTTCCACATTCTCTGCTGGCCACAGCCAAAAAGCCCTGGAGCCGTTTCTGCTCCTCCTGCCCGGCTGGTCTCCTCTTGCAGATGCTCAAACCACACGCGCCTTCGCCCAGCCTGGCCTCTCACAGATGGACATAGCTAAAAATATGTGAAAATGCTGCCTGGCCTCAGGCGTCCTGCGAGGGTCTCGCAGCCAGAGCAGCTGGGGCCGAGAGGATGGGCTAAAAATAGAGGTGCGGTGCGAGTTTCAGAAGATCCCGAAACATAAGGTGAAACTTGGTCCGGGTTAACGGAAGAGCTGAGGGTGTCGAAGGGCTTGTTTCTGCTCAGGGAGGCTCTGCAGGAGAAATGTGGGAGCCTGGTGTGTGGAGTTAGCAGGACATCATCATCATCATCTCTGTGCATCGCCCATGTTTGCACTTTGGGGCTCACCATGCAGGCAAGGGGCCACCTTCCTGGGGACCAGAGGTGCTAAATCCATGCCGCACCCACAAATTTTCTTTTGGGGAGGAAAACCTGGGCATACGGTCCCCTTGACTTGTGTAGTAAGTCCGGGCTTGCATCCAGCCCAGCATCCCCCTGGTAGCATCCGTGCAAATTGGCTGAGCCCTATCCTGTCCTGAGATGATGCTCAGGCCTTCCAATCTTTTATAAAGATGGCAGCTCAGACAGGGGAAAAATCTCTCCTTGATGTTTCCAGCCATGAACCAGGAACTGGAGCCATGTGCGGTCCTGTCTGGGTCTCCTCGACCTCATCACCAAGCTCATCTTTGCTCCATCCCCCCCCCACCTTGCACAACCCTCCAGTCCTTCTCCTTCCTTGCCCTGGGTGAAATCAGAGCAGTTATTTCAAAGAGCAGCTTGTGATTTATCGCTGTAATCTCAACCGCAAGTTGAGCTGGCAGTAGTTAGGGGAGCCACGAGGAATAAGCGAAGGGTTAGCTATTAATTTCTGCATCCTCTATGCTCTTGAGGTTTTTATTTCTTCAATACAGAGCTAGGAAATATGGGTTTCTGCTGAGTAAAGAGGAGAAAATGAAAAGGAAAAAAAAAATAGCCCAGGATTTGTGCTGAAGTAGCTCGTGTCGGGGCATTTCTTTGCATAGTTAGGGAAAAAAAAAAAAAAAGCAGCTTTCTGAACTTTGAAAGCCAAGGTCATTGCAGGAACCGGAGGCACCAGCCCTTTCTCAGCAAGGGCAACACCCTGGGAATGAGAGTGGGGTCGTGCTGGCTGGTCCATGAGCAGAATTGAGTGGGATTTCTTCTCTCTATCCCCCTTTCTGCTTCTCCATAAGTCACTTTTATGACTCTCAGCAGCCATTCTGGAAAGCGCAGTCTTGCACTGATGTTAATGAGTCTTTAAATCAAAAGGGCAGCTGAAGGGTTGTGTTGGCCAAACCACATATTGTGTCTCCTTCCAGAAAGGGCTGGGCTGGGGCTGCACAGCCCAGGCAGGGTGTCAGGGGTGCAGAAAACTCCCAAACACTGACCAATGACAAGTAACAGCATTTTCATCTTTATTATCTGATAGTTTTCCTTATTTCAATCACTATTTATCTATGATTCTGTGGTTTATGTAAGGCTTTAGATTATATTTTTTCCCGACTTTGCCTTGCTTTGAAGGACCTGGAAGCATATTTTTTTTGCTAGGTATCAGTGAGATGCACATTATCTCATGTAATTTCAGACTCTGGAGACCTCATAAACCTCTCGAATTTCCCAACACGGAAGCCCTTTGCATCCAGGACTCTGAGCTCCTGATGTGTTAGAAGAAAAAAAATCATTTTTAAAAAAAATCATTTTTTTACTTCTTTTCCTTCTTTTGCAGAAGAAAAGGCTATTTTTCAGGCTTGCTGCAGACCACGGAGGAGTCAGACAGGGTTTTAATGCAGTCTGAGGAAATGACAAAGTGTTAACTCCCCTGCAACGTACTGGAATCGTTTTCATTAAATACAATCTTTGCAAGAACCCCGCAGTTGTTTTCCAAGACACACACACACACACAAAAAGTAAAAAAAAAAGTTGTACTTTCTTAGTCTTTCTGCTTTGCTAATCTAGTTTGACATTTATTAGCAATTATTTATTTCCTTCCCCGTTGGCTGTTTATGGTGTAATTTTTCAACAAAATAGGCATTACTCAATAATAACCTCTGCAAAAAGGCAATTAGGAAATGTGAAGAAGTGTGGTGCGGGGATGGCTTACAGAGATTGGGGGCCTTTTCCCATCTACAAAATCTCATTTTCTGACTTAGATAGAGCTGAAGATGCTGCTCTGGGCAGCAGAACCTGCCCAGGATCCGGGACTGGAGCACCGTAAACTTCACCTCATCCTTTCTACAAAGCACCCAGGGGCTCGTCCGCGCTGTTTGCAGCCTCTGCAAGGAGCAGCAAGCTAAGAAACACATATTTAGGAAGACCTGCTTTCGCCGTCTCCTGGGTAATAATTTTCTTTCTTCCCTTTGGGTTTCGGTGATGAGGAAGGTCTGTAAGAAAACAGGATTCTTGTTCCGTAGTGAAAACACTCTGCACCGAATGACTCCCATGAGTTCCCATAAAGCCACAAGGTACTGCAAAACTGAAAAAAACATTAATTAAATAATTAAAAAATAGTTGAAACTTTCAGTGCAGCATCTCAGGAGCATTTCCCCATTCCTCCCCTCCGTGGGGAGAACCCTGCGCCGTCCTCCTGCCCTGCAAAATTCCCCCGCTCCCCGCCAGACTAGCGGCTTTCCCGAGAAAGGGCTTCACTCTGGCTTCTTGCATGCAAGAAGCCACAGATGGGGAAAGAAAAAAGCTGTGTCTTGAAATAAGGGAGCTTGTAAGAAAATAAAGCCCTTTTCTAGCTACACTTGCACACGAAGTCTTGTACTGATAACCCTGCGTCCTTCTTGGCGGGTGCTGATGAGGAGTTGGGGCACGATGTTGGGTGCTGGTGGGAGTTTGGGCACAATGTTGGGTGCTGGTGGTGGGATGTGAACATGATGTTGGCCCCTTCCTCATCTCACCCAGCCTGGGGTTTAATTGCAAAAAACCATCCCAGAAATCGCCAGGGTTGGGTGAAAGGCAGGAAACACGCTAGAGAGGGGTGAGAGAACAGCGGGTGCTGCTCGAAGGCGGGGGACAGCCCAGTCCTCGTTCTGCTTGGTTGGATCTGTCACCTAAAATAATCAGCACCGCAGCAGTATTTTTGCTGGTTAGGGCAACTTAATTTTCATTTTCCGACCAGTTTCCCAGCTGGGACAAAGCAGACGGCGGTGAGGACACGGAGGTGTTCTACATCCCTGGTGCGGGGCTGCAGCAGGGTGCAAATCCCACAGATGGTGTGCGGTCCTTGCCAGGTTGTCCGTCTGTCTGTCTTTCAGCAGAGCAAGCCCAGGGCCGAAGCTAGACTCTGTTGTACCGTCTCTGCCCACGGCTCTGGCAGACCCATGAAAATCGGAGACTGAACATCGCGCTGCTCGCTCAGCGATGGTCCTTTCCTGCCACCATGGTCTGTCCGTTGGTCTTGCTGTAGGTCCTGGGCTGCTATGCAGTGGGACCATATATCCAGCGACAGCACAGTATCATTTATGTAATAAACCCCCCTGCAGGTTATGATAAGCTTGTTAAATCATCAGGGCTCTAATAGGCAATATACATAAACCTTTCATAGACACCACACGCTCCTTGAGACAAGATTAAGCTTACCAATAACAAATCCAGCTGAGTTTCATCTATTTATATGAACCATTAAGGCATGTGGACATTCCACCCTGCATTTCTTTATGTCTTGCCATGAATCGCCTATTCCCTGGTGCCGTGCACTTACCGAGCCAAACTGCTCCCTCCGCTTATATTCAATATTTCCTCTGCACTTCAAGGGGCTGAAAACATTTCTCTTTGTGGATTCTTTTAAATTCCGTCCCCAAAACAACTCCCTCTCTCTCATCGAACGTGTGAATGTTAATAGCGAGGATCCTATATGGACCCCAGGAATTACTTTACAGCTACAAAATTTTCTCCTGTCTTATCTAAATTCAAATATCCTAATCCCAATGTTACTAAAAAAAGCAAAGATAAAAGTGGCTTGTTCAGTGTATTGGCTTCTTTTCAGCTGTTTATTCCTAGTAATTGCCATTGAAAAAATGTGCTTTTCTGCCTGTAATAAATATAACAACATGGCTCGCAAAAAGACAAGGTGACTTTTAAGCAAGCAAAGGCCATCCCTTAAATTAGGAGTTTCAAATCCTTCTGGAAAATGTGCAAGAGGATCATGGGGGAAAATATTTCACTAGAAATGAGAACCACAGCCTGGAAAGTGAACAGTGGAAATATTCTTACGTACGAACAGGAAGAATCAACAGCCATTGAAAACCATTACAGTCAGCGTTAATTAGGGCTGATTGACTAAAAACAGAGTCCGACATAAGCTCGGCTCTGCTCGTGGGGCTGCTCAGAGTCTGTACTGAGTCACTGTGAAAACCACGTGCTAAATTGTCAGAGGAAAAAAAATTAATTGAAAAAATATATATATATACGATCAGGTGGGATTTTCCATGGTCTTGAATGATGGAGGAGCCAGTCATCCGGTGCCAGCCCCAGTTACTGGAGATGGTGCCATCGACTCCCCAGCACCAGCCCCCTTTTGCAGCGTGAGAGAGCGGTGGTAGATATTCTCCAGGGTGGGAAGAAGTGAGACCTCGCTTCCCTGCCAGGGATGTGCATCCCAGGAAATCTGGAGGCAGGAACATGGATGGAGAAGCTGCACTCCCTGTGGACCCCATGTCCTCAAAAGATGAAAAACAGGGGAGATGGAAGCGCTGCTCCTCCATCCTGCTGGAGGCAGAGCTCCCATGGCTGGATCCAGCCTCACCAGTGGTGCATGGATGACAGCCAGGAGCCCTGTCTCAGGGTGCTCCTCTCTCCAGAGAAAGTTTTAGGGCCATGAAAAACCACTTCCCCAAAATCCTTGCTTCTGTTTCACCATTGGAAGGGCTGAAGGCCCAGCAAAAAATAGACCGTCACACTGTGTGTTACCAAGGGGGAAAGGTAGAGTCCTCCTGGCGAAGGAGAGCCCTCTCCAGCCTGGGATGCAGCTCCACTTGGCTTTTGGAGCATGCTTTCTGCCAGCTCAGAGGATGGAGAGCCTCCAGAGTTCAGCGCAATCCTCTGCAAGCAGGGACCAGTCCCCTGGGACTTGTCTCCCTGCCCCTTGCTCTAAACCTTGAAACTTCTGATTTAATGACTTTTCCAAGGGTTTTTTCTTTTTTTTTTTTTTTTTTTTTTTTTTCTTTTAATTTTTGGGTGTTTTTTTGTTTTTTTTTTTTTTTTTTCTGTCATAAATTTGGATGGCTTTGACAACCTTGCTAGTGAGATAAGTGCATGATCCTGGCTGAGGGTCATGGTGTTTGCTGCCTTTTGCAGTGACAGGAGCAGGGCTGGAGCACACACTATGCAAGAATATCTCCATCACAGACTTCTGTGGCTCAGTTTGGGGCTGGGAGATGCAGAAAACAACTCCCTTCACCCCTCACTGCACGGTTTTCTTGCATAGTTTGGGGCTGGTTGGGCTCTGTCTGCGCTCTCTCCCTCCTCCCCACACGCATTGATCCTCTTCCCCACGTGTTCCAACCATAAATGTAAAATATAACAGCATGTTCAGATTCTTGCTATTATTTACCATCTTGTTTCTTATATAACTGAGCAAACTGGTTTTGCTCTTTTGACTCACTGGTGCTCCCTCCACGGAGGGTTTGCAGCTGGAACTGTGCTGTGAATCAATACAGTTAATTCAGAAATTAGTAACTGGGATGAACACTTTGAAACCTTCTCTGGAGTGGGCTGGTTTGCACCCATGTCCATAGGGCGCAGACTCAGGTCTGTTCTCTGCTGAGGGCTTTCATTGCACCACCAAGTGGATGCTTCCCTCTTCATTTTTTTTTTTTCCCTTTAGAAAAACAGATTTTCACACTAAAATCCATCTCTTGCTCCTGGGAGCCGGTGGGAGAGGTGAGGGGAACGGGACCCATCACTGCTCATCAGCACCAGCAGCCTCGGAGAAAAGCATCTGAGCACACTTCTGAACTCAGCAGCTCTGAACAGGGCACGGTGGGGAGCTGCTGCTGCAGACCCTTCCCAACGATCTGCCTAATTGGCTGCTTAATGTCCTGTTTTACGGTGATGCCTCTAACTGTCCTGGCACTGGGTTTTAAAGCTCTGCTAAGCTAGTCTGGCTCTGGGTATGTTCCTGAGAGCAAGGAGAAGAGATAGGGGTCTGTCTCCCATCTTGGTGTCCCCTATAGCGGCTAAGTGACCACCCTGCAATCCCTGGGGCTTTGGCTGAGTGGCTGCGTCCAGGCGTGTGCTAAAGCAGGGCTGCAGCTCCCTTCCTGGTCGAGCCTTCGAGCAAAGCCCTTCCCATGCACAAAAGATGATTTACTGCATCCAAACGACAGGGAGTTTGGACTCAGCCGTGACACGGCAGATAAAAGTTAAAGGAGACCCAGATGCTGGGTGGGAAAGTTCACCTTCGTACTTGACCCTGTCCTTTGTGCCAGGCATGCTCAAGGGATGCCCATTAGAAAGGAGATCCCTCTTTTCTGTCTGGGCACAGCTTTTTGAGGTCCCAAAGCCAGAGTCGCTCCCTGGCACCGCTGCCAAGGTGGCTGGTAGAGGAACAGAGAGCGCTTCGTATTTAGGAAGTTAAACGGGGACTGAGTTCCCTAAAGGGATGGACCGAGAGTGATGGCAAATAGACAAAAGCACCCAGCTGCTGGAGCCAGGGGGACCTCTGTCCCCACTGTCCCTGCTGTCCCCCAGCGTGGAGGGTGGCCACCCAGAGTGCCCGGCACCCAACTTCATTGCGCCCAGGTCACACTGAGCCACATGATCTGTGGGGTTGGAGAAGCAACAACAACAGGAACAATCTGTGGGAGAGGAACTTAGGATGAGCCCAACTTCTCTAAAAGTATAAAAAGACCCTGGGGGGCCGCAAAAGGCATCGACTTGCACGTCCTCCCCTCCCGCCACCGCTGCTGCCTCGCAGCCCCAACGGTTGGAAGCCGGCGTTGTCCCAGCGTTGTGCAACACCCTTTCTGTGCACTTGGCATAGGCTCACCCTGCCACTTGCCTGCCCTCCCAGAAAAGGAAACACAACCCCACCAATGTGTGAAGGTCCTTCGCAAGAGAGCAAACGGCTCCGCTTGGCCTCTGTCCTGCTCAGGGGGCTTCATCCAAGGGATGCTCCTGTGAAAGGAGAGGGGGGAGTCTGCAAAATACCACCCCGAACAAGCCAAGTGCAGGGTCATGCACCTGGGACGTGGCAATCCCAGGCACAAATACAGGCTGGGCAGAGAGTAGCTGGAGAACAGCCCTGAGGAGAAGGACTTGGGAGTGCTCTAGGTCCAATGGAGGGCCATGAAGATGATTAGAGGGATGGAGCACCTCTCCTATGAAGACAGACTGAGAGAGCTGGGGCTGTTCAGCCTGGAGAAGAGAAGGCTCTGGGGAGACCTTATGGCAGCCTTCCAGTATCTGAAGGGAGCAACAGGAGAGCAGGAGAGGGACTCTTCGTCAGGAAATGTAGTGATAGGACAAGGGGTAATGGTTTTAAACTGAAAAGGGGAGATTTAGATTGGATATTAGGAAAATATTCTTTTCCTGTGAGGGTGGTGAGGCACTGGAACAGGTTGCCCAGGGAAGTTGTGGATGCCCCATCCCTGGAGGTGTTCAGGGTCAGGCTGGATGGGGCTTTGAGCAACCTGGTGTGGTGGGAGGTGTCCCTGCCCATGGCAGGGGAGTTGGAACACGATGATCTTCAAGGTCCTTTCCAACTCTAACCATTCTATGATTCTATGATTAAATGGCATCAAGGAGGGGGATTGCAAGGAGCATCTCCGCTTCTTATCAAAGGATGTTCATGCAGCTGTCACAGTTTCATCTGGGATGGAGTTAACTTCCTTACTAGCAGCCGGTGTAGTGCCATGTGTTGGGTTTGGGATGAGAAATGGTGGTGTTTGGTTTTCGCTTGTTTCTAGGCAGTCAAGGCCTTTTCTGGTCCTCACACTGCCCCACCAGGGAGGAGGCTGAGGGGGGAACAAGAAGTTGGGAGGGGACACAGCTAGGATAGTGGTGCCCAACTGACCAAAGAAAGGGATTTCCATACCATGTGATGTCATGCTCAGTATATAAAGCTGAGGGAAAGAAGAAGAAAGTGGAGAGACATTCAGTGTTATGGCATTTGTCTTCCCAAGTAACCATGATGTGTGATAGAGCCCTGCTTTCCTGGGGTTGGCTGAACACCTTTCTGGTGATGGGGACCGGTGAAGGAATTCCTGAATTCCTTGTTTTGCCTTGCTTGTGTGTGTGGTTTCTCCTTTACTTATTAAACTGTCTTTATCTCAACTCATTAGTTTTTCCTCACTTTTACACTTCCGATTCTCTCCCTCATTGCGACTGCGGTGAGAGAGCGAGCGGCTGCATGGTCCTGGTTGCTGCCTGGGCTTAAACGATGACAGCAGCATGAAACAGAAGCAGGGTCAATTAATTCAAAGTCAGATTTTCAGTATTTTGCCAGATAATGACTCCTTAAACATGGCTACACCAAGGTCCGTGACAGTTTTCAGGATCCCATTCCCATCAATTTCTTCTTTCTTTTTGAATTTGTTGGCATTTCCACTTGCTGGCCTGGGCATGTCCCTGGTGCAACTCTCCGCATGTGCCCTGAAGTAAGGCATTTAGACAAGGCCATTTTAAAGCTTAATTTTGGCTTCAGGAAACACTAGCTCTGTCTCAAACCTTCCAAAATGGCAGAGGAAAATGAAGGTGAAGCTTGTTGGGTCATCCCACTCTGGGCCAACCAATAGAAAGGCACATCTCACATGAAAACCTGTCTCCAAAGGACCTGGTGGCACCCTCCAGGAGATGGGTCAGATGTTGTGACTGTCGGGCACATATAATGATGCTTGTGATTTTTTTTTTCATGGGTTATGAACTAAGAAAAGATATCAACCCATGTAGAAAACCTTGCTTCAATCATGTCCTTTGGCCACCACACCTGCAAGGTTGTGATAGAAACCATGCAGCAGTGTAACATTTTCTCCTTGCCTGGAGGAAAATTGTTTTTCTGAATGGAGAGAGGGGAATAACAGGGAAAAATTTGATCTTAAATTCTAGGTACTTCTGGCTGCTAGAAAATTGATCTTTATTATTAAGGCAGACTGATGCAACCAGTGAGGAGGAAAACTTGAAATATAATGATATGATTTAAAAATGTAGCCCATGGTCACCTGCAAGGCAGTTGTGGCTTATGTGCTTCAACACTTTTTGCTAATGAGTCACCTAAAAGAACTGGGAGTTGAGATGCTAGGAAATTTGGTTTTTTTTTTTTTTTTTTTTTTTTTTTTTTTTTTTTTTTTTTTTTTTTTTTTTTTTTTTTTTTTTTTTATCTAGGAAAGGAGGAGGAAACAGACAGAAACACTGCTTCTGAACTAAAAATACTGTTTAGAGAAGGACATCTGCAACACGGGTTTGAGAATGAAGGTCCTCAGTGTTCAGGCTGTTCTCCTTCAAATGTCACCTTCTGGCATCGGGAGAGGTATGCAGACTGGGAAGGAAAGTGAAAGATTGCAGACATCCACTTCTTCCTTTAGAAATAGTTGTTCACCTGGAGGGCTTGACGTGAAATGGAAAAGAAACTTCATTTTCGACCCTCAGTGCAGGGACGGGGACAGCCTAGAGCTGGCCTTCCCAGTTTGAGATCCCCATGCCTTGGAATTGGACTGGTCCCAGCTGCTGGAGGCCTTTCGGGGACGTGGGAGTTGCCGAGAAGTCTGACAAACCATTCATAAACTGCTGGGAGAGTATTTGTAAAAGCCAAGAACAGTCTGCCCCCCACGCCCCCAGCATCAAATAACTGACCTTTGCCTTGTCTTTTATTTTCACTTTCGAGCTGTTGTCTTGCAGAGGTCAAGCAGTTCAAAAAGCTCAGCAGAATTTTGGAGCCAGGATTAATCCTGCCAGTTATTTTATCTTTCTGGGTACCACCTCATCTTGCTTTTGCCAGGGTCAGTCATTTTGCAAAAAATCAAAATGTACCAAAACACAACAAGTTAGACCCCGGGAGAACCCAGGAAACTTGTGTTAAAAAAGCACAAAATTAGTCAAAATACCCTTTTGTGTCTCTCCATTTGGAGAGTCTTTGCAGTTCTTGTTTTTCGAAAAAAGGAAGAACAATTCTGATGTAACGTCAGGACTCTGGGAGCTGGAGATTTATTGGGGGGGTGGTGGTGAAAGTATAACAAGTATTGTACAACTCATCACAAAGCGGTGAAAAACCACCTGCCCTTCCCCCTGGTCTTGTTAAAACATCTCTGCAATAGCTACCATCATTTTGCTCCTTGAGTAAGTTTTGTTTTATCAGAGTATACCCGCGCAGGGCAAGGAGTGTGCAAGTCGGGCCATAAACCTCCATCAGCTACAGCCTGTTGCTGTCATTTAGCTCCAGATTATTTAACCCCTGTTGTATGATCACAGAATCTTCACAGTTGGAAACGAGCTCTGAGATCACCAAGTCCAACTGTACACACACAAAAAACCCCTACATCTTGGCCACTAGAATACACGTTTCTCAAATACCTCCAGGGACAGTGACTCAGCCATCTGGCTGTTCCAGTGCCTGACCACTCTTCCAGTGAAGTAATTCCCCCTAATCTCTAATCTAACCCCCCCCTGCCACAGCTTCAGACCATTTCCTCTGGTCCTGTCCTCATTCACTTCGGAGAAGAGGCCAACGCTCTCCTCTCTACAACCTCCTTTCAAGTAGTTGAAGAGGGCAACGAGGTCTCACCCCAGCCTCCTCTTCTCCAAACTAAACGTGTCTTCTCTTCTCATATGGCTTGTTCTCCAGAGCCCTCACCAGCTTGGTGGCTCTCCTCCGGACACATTCCAGCACTTCAATGTTCTTCTTGTAGCAGGGGCCCCAGAACTGAACACAGCGCTCCAGGTGAGGTCTCACCAGTGCCCAGTACAGAGGCACCATCACTTCCCTACTCCTGCTGGCCACACTATTCCTGATACAAGCCACCTGGCCACACTGCTGGCTCATGTTAAGCCGACTGCCCACCAGCACCCCCAGGTCCTTTGCTGCTGGGCAGCTTTCCAGCCAGTCTTCTCCAAGCCTGTAGCTTGTTGTGAGCAAAATGCAGGACCCAGCACTTGGCCTTATTGAGTGGTATCTCTTATCGGGGCTCAGTGGGAACATCACTGATAGCAGCAAACCCCCAATCTGCAGTTAAACATTAATGAGCTGTCACCATGCTGGATTACCAGAAGCCTGTTGGGCTAAGGTCATCCTGAGGGATGAATGATGAGGTTTATTTGGTTTATTTTAAATATCCCCGGGATATAGTGGGGAGAGGTTCGGAGGGAAGACTTGTGTGGGTGCCACCATTCCCTAGCATGGTTGAGGTCTCTCTCAGCTAATGTCAAGACATCAGACTTCTTGCTTTGGTCTTGCGGTCCAGCAGCTGCTTCCCTCCAGATGTTTAAAAGAAAAAAGCAAGAGAGGCAGGGGAAGGCTTGGTTTCTGAAAGCCCTTTCAGTGCTGCTTTTATTACTGTTAATGGGATAGCACATGGTGTTCTTGTCATTCACGTGAGCCTCTTCAGATGGTGGCTTCAGCTGAAGGGGCATGTGGCAGTGAGCTCCAAAGTCTAATTAACTCTGCCAAGTGCAAGTGCTGCCCTTTGCAGGGGGGTTAATCTCCCATCTATTCCTTTCATCTAATGGCTCCTTGTACTTGGAGTACAAGCCATGAAAACAGCTCTTAATCTACCTCCTGCCTCCCACCAATTATTTAATACCTGTATTTTATTCCTTCTCATTTGTCTGTCTAACTACCCTAATTTTTCCAGTTTCTCTCATCAGCGTTTTCCCAAGCTCTTTATTGTTTTCTGATTGCTGTAATTCTGCAATATCTTTTGGCACTAAAGCACAGCTCCCCAGAGAAAGAGGCTCATGAATTTATACAGCAACATTACGCAGGCTTTTCAGACAAGTCTCGGGGAAATTCAGATGCCCAGAAATGCTCCTTCTGTTCCTACCTCTCCTGTCGCCGCATCTCTTTAATGAGCAGATATGCAGAAATTAGAAAATAGAAATTGCACAAGCAATTTGCTCAGGACTCTTGGTATAGAGAGGCTTGAAACTCTGGGTCATGGTTTTTGGCTTGGCCTCCTCTGTCCTTCCCCACTCTCTACACCTCTGACTCGGCAGGCCATTTCTCTCTTCAATTGTCAAGACAAGAGTTTCAGCCTGGGAGGAAATTTTCCCCATGGTACTAATTTCTTCTTCTTGCAACTGAAGCACATTTGAGAATTTGTTCCTGAAACTTCCTATGTTCTAATTTTACATGACGGGGCTGTCAGAAACAACGCATGAGAGAAACGAGATCTCCTCCGCAGCTTTGGGGTGACTGTGTTGCCTTAGAAGGGGTGATGAAACTCAGAGGTTGTTCCCCTCTTCACTAATACCCGGTTTCCTACCTCAGATCCAGGGGTTTTACGAGACAAAGACTCAAACTGGGCCCAACATGACGTTCGTTAAATCCTTTTTAAGCGACACCACCTCTTTTTTTCTCATTTGGCAGAGGAATCTGCCTTCTAACTAAATACTTCAGTGGGCTCATGTCGGGAAAGAAATTTTAGATATGATCAGTATGAGGAAATACATTGGGGTGCTGAGAACAAACATGTTCCCTGGGAGCTTATTTATCTTACAGAGCTGCTTCAGACTAAGGATTGGGTGAGACAGGAGCCAAATGTTCCTCTAAGATTGCTGCAAGCAACCTTTTTCTTTTTCCCCTCTTCCAGTAATTTGTTTCTCTTTCCATCAGAGCGTGGAATTAAAAGAGTAACAAATTATGATGTGAGATTCCGTTTGTGAAACAGTCTGCATTTTTTTGAAGGACAAGAGCATGCAGCTGCACGGTAAGTGCCGGTGGGTGGATTGAGATGTATGAGCCCACATCAGGATCTGGTGGAGTTGCACTGATCAGAGACCAGGGTTCGGGTGTCTGATTCTTCACAACTGGTTCTTTCACTTGAAAAGACCAAATAATTGCAGATTGTGTTGTGGTGAGGACTAAAGTTAGTGCTCCCTAAAGTCCCCCGAGAAAGGATGCTCAAGGTTGGAGTGGGAAAGTAGTTTCATTTATGACTTGTTAGTTATCTGCCTTCTCTTGAGGGCAGGGTGAGATGAGCAGAGACTACTGCATGATTACTTGGTTGGGAACCAGAAGGGGCTCAGAAAAAAACATCTGAAGATCCAAACATCTCCAGTTCTGGGAAGGTTTGGGTTGGCACCTGGTGATGGTGGTTGACGTTTGTTGTATGTCAGCCAGGACCTGCAGTGTGATTTTGCAAATGAGCCTCAGATCCAGGTTCAATAATGAATTGATCAGTGTGGGCTTGAGGTGTTGCAGTCCCAAAAGTTTTGAGGCTGAGGTTTGTGAATGTCATCTACTACCCACGAAGAGAAATTGGCGTCCATCTGCTCCCATGAGTACAGATGGGAAAAGGAAGACCTTTCCTCAGTTGAACTGGGACATCTCTGTTAGCATTTTCCTCTGATCTCAGTTGAACAACAAGAGCAACATGGGTCCAACTCAAGGCCAAGCCTTGGAAGTCTTCCCAGAGCTACAACCAGTATCAGTCATGGTGTCCAATACTGTCTTCTGAGCCCCAAATTGTTGGTTATCATTCACACAGATGGTCAGGGTGTTTGACAACACATCCACTGATGCCCTCCGTGGCTCATTGTCTCAGATACCTGCTGGCATTCTGCTTTTTTGAGCCCACGAGTGTCATTACCTTCTGCCCAGTATGTTTTTTTCCCCTTTTCTGGCCCTGCGGTGTCGTGACGGGAGCAGGTCATGGGACAACCTGCCACGTGGAACCAACTGACTGCATCTTGGTGCGGTTTGTTCTCACCTTTTTTTTTTTCCCCTCGGAGAGGACAGATTATGACCATAAAAGGGAATAACGGAATATTGTGCGAATAGCCCTGCCCCGACTGGCTGAGTGCCGATTCATGATGGTTTCAGGGGAAATAACCAGGTTGGAGTAATTTTTGGGCCGAGAATAAAAACAATGCAACAAAACCATGTGGTTCACCATTGAAACCAAGGCAGGACTTTCGGTGTCGGTGCCTCCCGTTGTTCTTGGTTCCACCTGCGTGAAACTACAGCAGAGACCTCACTTCCGCGTGGGCACAGCGGCTCAGCCGCACAGAGCTCCTGGTTCCCATAAAACATCTTTGTAGCCACGACCAGCTGATGCCACCTAGGGTAACATCTCCTGGAGGTGAACTGAAAGGATCTGGTGGCTGGGTTGGCCAGGAACCAGAACTGCAAAAACCTCCTGTCAACCCATAAAACATCTCTGCAGCCATGACCATCTGATGCCACCTAGGGTAATGTCTCCTGGAGGTGAACTGGAAGGATCTGGTGGTCAGACTGGCCAGGAATCAGAACTGCTACCACCTCCTGTCAGCCTGGTGGCCTTCTGAGTTGAAAGAGCCAAAGCATCAGCTTCTTGTGGTTGAGTATGTGCACATCTATGTCTGAACACCTCTTCTGACCCTTATTAGACCATTTGCATGGTTAAAACTAGGACTTAATGTCCTGAGTCGCTTGCCTAAAATGTGCCACCAGCACTGAATTACAGCATTTAATAAATATAATAAAAAAGGCTGAGAGGTTTTCCTGGAAACTTTGGCAGCCTTGTGTTGGGAGCAGATGTTGGTGGCAAGCAAAGTTCTTGTAAGCTGTAAAGGCACTTTCCTGTTTAATGATTAGCTTGAGAAATCTGATGTTTGAAACAGGGTGTTTGTGCACAGGAGCATGGAGAGCTGAGGTATCAGCTTCACCCCTTCTGGGAAGGCCACGCCCGTGTAAATTCTTCACTCCTCACCTTCATCCAAAAAGAACAAGGTAGTTTTATGGTTATTACTGTTCCTGGAGTCAGAAATGGCCTGTCATCACTGAGACGATGACAATCTTCTGCCTTGCCTTGTGTGCTCAGGGTGGCAGCGGGGCCATATGGAATGGGGAGCATGTCCTCAGAGCATGAACCCAACCTCCTGCAGAAGGAGACACCAGCCTGGCCGCTGCACTGGAGGATGTTTGCATTAATCACCTCCCAGAAAAAGTGGCTCTGGCAGCCTTTAGTTCCTTCCTTAAACTGAAATGGGGTCTTTGTCCCTCTGTCACAGGTTGCTCCTGGCAGCGTCAGGTTGATTATCTGCTCCTTTGGTAAGCTTGCCCAAGTCCAGAGGAGATGTGCCTTGCAGGTGGCTGCACAAAACCCGTGCCTGCTCTGTTCATCCCTTTCTTCAACTTTCCTGCTCATTCCACCTTGCATCTGCCCTTCCCTCCCAATCTCCTCCCTTTCCCCTGGGAAACTCGTTTCAGAGAAGCACTGGTGACGGAGACTGTCCTGCACCATCACCCAACCTCTCCCTCTCCATCAGGCCCTTTCTTCTGCTCTTGCCCCGATCCCGAGTACCTTTTGTGCTCCCGCCGTAGCCGTGCCCTGGTTCTCCTTGCTTCACCGCCCGCGACAATTCCTCTCCCCGTTACCACTGCAGCTATTTCTTCAGCAGTGGCCGCAGCGGCAAGCCCCAGGACCTATCGCAGCATCGCAAGACATGGCCCCACAAAACCAGAAGGGAACCACAGCATCTTACTCATTGGCACTGGAGTGATGCTACCCCATCGCCTCCTTCTCAGTGGGCAGTGGTTTGGGGAGAGGGAGAAGAGGTGGCCGTGCTCATTTCAGGGCAGAGCACCTGCTCCAGGGGGTTGGTCTCCTCCACGGCCATCAGCCCAACATCTGTAAAAACAGGTTGGGCTGAAAGACCCAAGGTCTGGGTAAAGAATCTTTTTGCAAGACAGGGATGAAGGTAGCGTTTGAAGATTTGTTATCAGTGCGGTTCAGGGTAACTCTGATGATAAAGAAGCTCTGAAAATTACAGCAGGGACCTGGGTAGAACCAACCCAACCAAAGGTGGTTCGCTGCTTGCTGCATTTTAGTATGTAGACTTGAATCATCAGGTCTTTGGGTCTAAACTATGTGGTTTTGCAGTATATGTGAAAAAAACTTGCTGTAAGTACAGCTTAAGCACTCTGGGTATTTCAGGTTGTCCTCGTAATACCTCCCCAGGGCAGAGCCATGCTGATGTCCCCATTGCACAGATGGCAAACGGATGCCAGGGGACACAGAGTGATTTACTCAAGACATTGGATCTGCTCCCAGCTCACACCCTGAGCAGGCTCTAGTCTCCCAGACCACAGGTTTCCTCTCCAGCCCTTCGGTCCTAACCCCAAACCAGCCTGCAGAGAGCAAGAGGGAATTGCATAAACGCCTTGGCTGCATTTCAGAGAAACCCCCTGAGTATTGCCTGGGTGCCCCCAGGATGCTGGTAAGCCTGAATCCCAGATACAGCCCAGATCTTTGTGCAAGGGACACCTGGCCCAGCTCAAAGCAACCAGGGAGAGTAAACTAGAAGAGCAGGAGAGGGACTCTTTGTCAGGAAGTGTAGTGATAGGACAAGGGGTAAAGGTTTTAAACTGGAAGAGGGGAGATTTAGATTGGATATTAGGATGAAATTCTTTCCTGTGAGAGTGGTGAGACACTGGAACAGGCTGCCCAGGGAGGTTGTGGTTGCCCCATCCCTGGAAATATTTAAGGCCAGGCTTGATAGGGCTTTAAGCAACCTGGAGGTGGAGGTGTCCCTGCCCATGGCAGGGGGGTTGGAACACGATGATCTTCAAGGTCCTTTCCAACTCTAACCATTCTATGATTCTATGATAATTCAGAGCCTTTAAAGGACAATATCCCATAAAAAAGGGCCACTTCCCCCCAGCAGGATGGGGGCACTGCCACTGTGCCAGGCCACACACTGCTCAGCGCCTGCAGACAGGCGATAAAGCTGAGCGAGACGCAGCAGGGTGAACAACAATAGGCAAATGAGCACTGAAAAAAAATCTAAAACAATAATAAAAAAAAGAAAAAAAAAAAAAGCTTTAACTACACGACAGCTTGGTTGAGCCCCTGTTCCTGTATTTGCTTAGCTGAGGGCTATCTTTATAAGCCCTTGCTACCAGATGTTCCTGCATTTGCATGTGGGGTGAAGGGAAGGGATGCTGAGCGGGTCCCGGGGGTGCGGGCTCACCGCTGGCAGCCGGATGGCGATTGCCACCCAGCGGCTGTGCGAAAAAGGCAGCGTGGCTTCCGCGAGTGCGCATCCTCCGGTGGCTTTTTCTCTCCAGTAGCCCCCGGCACAGCTCCCCCCCTACCCTCGGAGCGCTCCCGTTCCACAGCCAGGGTGGTTTGATTCTGTATGGGAGATGCAAAACAGCTTCTTTTTTTTTATTTTTTTTTTTTCATTATTTTTTTTATTTTTTAGCGCAAGTCACTGCTGCTGAGCAGCTGGATTAGCTGTGCCTGGCACTCAAGGAGACCCTACAGCTCTGGCACAGCAGAAAAAAAATCCCTTTCTGACACATATTAGCTCATACCCTGACCAAGGCACTACCCCGCTCTCAAACTCTCTGTCACCAGTGCAGCAGGGACTTGGGAGAAGCTTGCTTGCATCTCCACAGATTATTTATTTATTTATTTATTTTAACCTGAGCTTGCCCCTGAGCTCAGGTCACCGCAAACGGTAAGTCTGGAGGTAATTTCTAAACCTGTGGCCGCTGCAAGTTTCCATCACAGAGAATGTGGTCAGAGACAGCCCAGCCACCAGCATCCTGCAAGGACCGGGGCTTAGAGGTTTTATCTTTCTAACTAGTCCTTCCCCAGCCAGGACTCATTTTCTGCTCTTAACTTTCTCACCTAGAGTATAAACAGCAAACCACCCCCTGCAATCACATTCCTCTGCTCAAGCTCTCCTACTGGTCTTTTCTAGCTATATATTTGAAGGGGTTTTTTTTTGCATTAACATTACCTATAGAAGGTGGCATAGTCAGTAAAGAGAATTACTCTATTGCCTACAACTGAGCTAGTTCAACCCCCAAAGCAAGCTTTTTTGCCCTTATTTGCATTACTTACATCACAAATAAGCCTCATCTTTATATAGACACCTCCCCAATATGCTTACTTGACCACAGACCCTTTTAATTCAGCAGGGTGCATCCTGATAGGGCCAATGATGCTAATTGGGAGCAGGGTGCTAAGGCAAAGGAAGTGCTTTGGTGCTTTTGCTGCAGGTTTGGGTTTTTTGGGTGGTTGTTGCTGTTTTTTTTTTTTTTTT
>VZRU01016452.1:179060-206476 GCA_013398155.1 Pedionomus torquatus | reverse complement strand
TGGCATTCTTTTTCTAGATATAACTTTATATATATAACTATATATAATTATTTATATTATAGCTATATATTCCTTTTCTAGATAGACACTGTACTTTGAATATTCATGCCTCTACATAAAATTTATGCATCTATATTATAGGTATGAATAATGCCCTTCACAAATATTTGAATTAATGTCCCAGCTAAAACCCATCCTAAATCAAACTGATTTGGAGAAGAAATGAAGGCAAAAGTCAGAATTCTCCCCTTTTCTGCCTGTGCTATGCTCTTTAAATGGCCAGTTACACTCTTCTCAGCTGCTCCACTGTTATCTTTTCTCACAGAAAGTCCTGATACAGTGGGAAGCTGCACTTGGTGATGCTCTTCCTCCATTCCTGCCTGTCCTGGCTTGCTATTAGCAAAGTTTTACTGCCTGGTTGTAATGGGTGCCTTGCTTTATAATAAAATTAGGAGAGCCTCTATTTTCTATATTGTTATAAGCCACATCTGAGCAATGCTTAGCATGACCCAGATCTCAAAGTACTGTCCATTCATGCTTTAATTCATGCAGGACTGATTCCCTGTGACTTTTCTCTGAGTGGTAATGGAATGGATGGACACAACGGTATGAGATTGGACTGAGATGGGACTCAGCGGAACCCGGGTTTCTCTGCAGAGCATCTGCAGTGACTGGAGGAAGGTCCCTGGGTGAGCAGTGCCAGCCTTTGGGGACAGGAGGGGGGAGTTGGGGATGATGCGGCAGAGGCAAGGGCAAAAGAGTCCAGCTAAGCAAAATAGTGCCGGACTGAGTAAACGTGGGTCATGCTAAAGCCTCTCTCTGTCCCACTGAGCACCAGGTTGGGGCTGACCCATGGGTCCCTTTACCCAGGGATGGTAGTGCAGACCACCGAAAGGCGCTTCTCTTCCCCACTCCAGGCAGCCTGGGAAGATCTGTCTGCCCAAAGAGAGATCCTTGCCCGCCTTCTCTTGGAGACTGCCTCCCTCTAGTGAAAGCCAGAGCCAGAGCACGGCCTTCCTCCCGCTGCTCTGCTGCATCTGGGGTGCTGCATGCATCTTAGATGCTCTGCATCTGTGTCTCAGATGCTGCGCTGCACGCAGCGAGGGAGCTGAACTGCAGGTTGCCCAGTGTGGTGCTTGCCTCGAGGGCGCTGGCATGTCTCGGGTGTTGCTGCTGCATGCACCTTGGGTGCTGTGTTTGTGTCTTGGATGCTGTGCTGCATGCACAGAGGGTGCTGCATGCACCTTGTCGGTTCTGCAGCTATGTCTCGGACGTGATGCTGCGTGCAGCAAGGGTGCTGCATGTAGTCCGGGTGCTGTGTCTTGGATGCTCTGCTGTGTGCACCACGTTGAGGGTGCCGGCATGTCTTAGATGCAGCACTAGCTTCATTTTGGGTGCTGCATGTGTCTTGGATACTGTGCTGCACGCGCTGCCTGCATCTTGGATGCTGTACCTCTATGTCTCAGATACAGTGCAGCACACTGCGGGTGCCGCATGCCTCTGGGATGCTGTGCCTGCATCAGTGTCTTGGATGCTGTGCCTGCATCAGTGTCTTGGATGCTGCACTGCCTGCCTCAAGGGTGCTGCATTCATCTCAGGTGCTGTGCTGCACACACTGGGTGCTGGGTGCTGTGAGTTGAGGGGTCTGCGTGTACTTTGGGTGCTGTGGATGTCTCAGGTGCTGTGCATGTGTCTTGGGTGCATGTCCTGGCTATTGCACAAGCCTCGAGTGCGGTACATGTCATGGGCACTAGATTAATTGGAGCCCCTGAGCTGAGTGCGGGGCAGCTTCGCGCTTTATGATGCTGCCTGGGGAGCAGCGGCGATGCCCGAGATGGGAGGGTGGAGTGCTGCAGACGATTCCTCATCTGGCATGATCTGCAACTGCACAGATGAATGGGCAGCTGTGAACCAGCAGCCTGAATTTATACTGAATTGGCGCTTTGCGTCAAGTGGCCGCTGTGTTTTTCATCTAATCCTAGAGCCCCCAGGCAGGATTTGTTGTGCCGCTGGATTTTTCATTTTCCAGCGAGGGTACGATTTCATCAAACGAGCTGTACAATTTCACCACATCCTCAAGGGCTTGCCTGTAGCTTAGCTCCTCCAGGCTGCCCTTGGCAACCAGCACAGGCAAAGCAGAGCCACACCACCCTTTAAAGGGTACCTCCTACCCGCAAGAGCACCTCCCTACGGCGACAGGCAGGGCATGGGCAGCGTGTGAGCCTGTTGCACCCCTGGTCCTCACCCTCTCCCTCATCACAGCAGAGCCTCTGCTCCTGGCACAGCTGTAGCTGTTGGCTCTGAAGGATTTGGATGCCATCCTGAACGGGTAGCGGGCAAAAGCTCTCGCTGGGGGATGTGCAGGAGAAGTGCTGCGAGCTGCATTGCTGGAGGCAAGCAGGGCAGCGAGCTACGAGCATCCTCAGCTCGTCCTGGCTGACCTGCANTTGCCCCAGCAGCAAGGATCATGGTTCACGCTTTTTTTCAGCTGAAGAAGCTAAGGCTTCTGCAGAGCTCTCTCGGGGAGGCATGCTTCTCACAGATCCAAAAGGAAAGGGGGGAAAACAAGATGAGCAATCCCCTCGTTCGTCCTTGCGAAGAGGTTAATTCTCTTTCCACGCAACCATGGACCCTCATATAGGCAGCCAGCGTGCTGCAAATCATGCCTGCGGCAGGGACTCGGTCGGGAGCTGCAGTGGGGTCAGTGCCGCTGACATGCAAGCTGCAAATCTTCCAGCTTGGGAGCATGTGCCAGCAAGAGCAGTGAGAGGGGTTATTTTCAAGCCCTTCTCCCTTGTTGTTTTCAATGCCCGAAATAAAAGGTGGCAGGTTTGTGTCAGGGATGAGGGTGGCAGCGGCTGGCAGCTGCAAAGGGTCCTGGAACGATAGAGGAGCCGGAGATCACCCATGGGCAAGAAATGTGGGGTACAGCGGCAGACTGCAGTGTCTGTTTAGATCGCATAGAGAGAGGATGAGCAGGGTTTATTGCATGGAAGGCAAAAAAATGCACAAGCTGAACGTGCTAGAAAAATGGAGTCTGCAGAGAAGTACATGCCAAGCGGTAATGTTTCAGGGTATACATATGTAATTTGGCCAGCCACTGAGAAAATCAGTATTGTGGGCCAAAACCAGAATGCAGCTTTGCTTTTTTTCTGGATTTTGAAGCATGAGATGCTCTCTCCCTCCCTCCAGATTTCAGCCTATTTCTGTTTTGCTTCTGCTCTACATTGATAAAGGCTGAATATCCAAGCTCTAGGGGCTACCAGTTAAGCAGAAGAGCTCACAGGCACTGGGGTCAAATTGATTTTCCTTAAGGAGACCTGCCTGAAAGTTGCGAGTGCAGGCACTTCTAGGAGCCAGCCTGCCTTGATTTCTGGGTGAGCTCCACCAAAAAGATGTATTAATAATAACCACATTCCGGGGGCAAGTCTGCCTTCCCTGCTCATCTCCTACCCAGGGCACATCCCAGCCCTGAGATGGGATCAACCGGATCTTTGATTTCAAAGCCTGGTTTGTTGTTGAGGCTTTTTTCTCTTTTTCCTCTTGTTCTACCCTCCTTGTTTTAGTCCTCCTGCTAAATTTCCTCCCTCCTTGAAGATACATATCTCTCCCCTCTGCTCTTGGGCTTTTATATAGCGCCTATTAGCCTGCTACCTATGTGTTGATGAGGGCGAGCACAGATGTGCCACAGCTCCCAGCCTCCCTCTGACACCCGCCCCTAACTAAATCCCCCAGGACTCAAGAGGTCTGGAAGGCTGATAGTTACAGTGCCCCTGGGTGCCATATAACAGCAAGGGGGCTGTTTCCACCAAAGGGTCCCTGACACACAGCCCAGCCCATACATCAGCTGGGGGACTTTGATTCAGATAGCGATCTGCACAGGGCTCGCCTTCAATTAAGGGCAAGGGATGGGGTTTATGACTCCGGTTTCCCCCAGACGATTGCCCGTCGGCATCAGAGCGAATGGCATCGGCTGTTATCGAGACCCACAGCAGCCATGTGGAGTAATGGGATCTTCTCCCAAGGAGGGGGGAAATGAGGGGTGCAGGGAAATCTGGGCAGGCTTCTCCATCTTCTCTCCCAGAAAATAACTGGTGGTATTTGAGCCTGACCCAAGCCTAGACCAAGAGAGGAGATTCCCTGTGACTTGTTTGGTTTAAGATTGGGGTGGTTGGGGAGGGAGGAGTGGAAGAAAATGTTGTGTAAAGGCTATATTTGAGCATACAGTACTCCTATCCTCCCTACCCTGCCCTTGGAGCAGACAGACCTCAGCAGCCATGCCCAGTGCCTGCACTCTTGTACACAGAGTAGAATTGGAGTAGGGGATGAATGTGCAGAAATTGGCCATTTTCTGAGAAAAGGCAGCATGTAGAATGGCAAATACCTGCAGTTCTGTATGCTGGATATTAACTGCATCTGCTGAAGGAATAACGGGACTGGAGGCAGGGAGCCTCTGTTCATGGTGCTTTACAGTGCCCACTGCCTTGCCCCAAGGTGCTCTCCTAGTGCCAAGGCCAGCCCTGGAGCTGATTTTGGTGTATGATCCAAAAAGGCACCCTCAGCACAGGAGCTAGTTGCATCTATTCCCCTGACACCCACCCAGACCCCTCTGGGTGCACTAGAGATGGGTTGCTTGCTTTCTACCCACTAGAAATAAATCTTCAGCCTAATCAGTGAGAAGGAATTTTTATAGTGGGGGTGGTTTCACCCCAATTTTTTGTGGATGGTGCACCTCAGGGAGCATCTCCAGGTGTGGGACTGAGCAGCTGCAAGTCCCATCACAGAGCCCTGTTGCAGGAGCCGCTGCTCATCCCTCCAAGCAGCACTGAGCCCTCCTCTGCCGAGTGGTAGCCAGCCGCCTTCCCAAACAGTATCTGCTGTTATTGCATTAATTACAGTAATCTAATGGGAAATGTAAACAGGAAAGCTCTAGGGGGAGATAAGGGGCGCAGGGACGCAAGGCAGGGGCCAACAAGCTCCCTCTGGCGCAAGGAATGGAGTTCAGAGGAAAGTTCACTTTTCAGCTAGCGGCTGGCTGCTGCTCAAAGGCGTTAATTAGGGCAGCCAGATAGCAATCGGGACAGTGTTCCCAGCCGCTTCCCCTTTCGGTTACAATCGCATTCCTGGGGCTTGAAGTTCAGCTGCAGAGACCTAACGCCTTTGGTGCATAAAGGGGCCAGGGCACTGCATTGCTGTGCAAGAGAATATGATTTCTTTTTTTGATCCCACCCAAGCTGAGCAGCGTTGCTCTGCCGCCAGCCGGCTGAGGGAAGGCTGAGGATGATGGAAATGGCTCTTCCCTGGGACTTTCTCAGTGCGAGGCACCAGGGGTGGATGCAACGGGTGGGCAGGACCGGTGAACTCTCTGTTGGGGCTTTGAACCTCTCACCCTGCTTCATCCAGAGCAGAAATCAGCCTGCAGAGCTGCGCTTCTCCACGCTGTTTGGATGTGCTGGAAGTGTCTGGGTGAAGCAGAGTTTTCCCATGTGCCACATGGGGCACTGTGAGTGCTACCCTCCTGGCCCAGGGCTCTCTAGCCCTTGCTCTGCTCTTGTCAGTCACAACAGCACATCGGAGCATCTTCTGGTCCTGCCTCAGGAGTCTGCATCTAGGGAAAGAGAATACAGGCTTAGGTGGGGAAGGAAACAGGATGGCAGAGAAGAAGCTCCTTCTCCTTTTGCTCCACCTTCCCCTTTTGTATTATTCTTCAATTCTCATCTTCATGTCCACAGATCAATTTCTTTGTCAGTTCCACCCTTTGAGGATCCAGATTCCCTTTTTTCTCCATTGTGCTTGCAAATGCTGTGCCAGGGGACAGGGGGAGAGGTGTGCTGTAGGGGCCTTAATTTTTATATTTGGAACAATGGTATCCACAGCCATCGAGCACCTGAAAAAGTCCTTTCTTAGAAGTTATTTTCCCAGTGTGTCAGAGACTTCCAAACTCTAATCTTGCTTGGAAAGCAAGGACTGTGTGCAGCAAAGCTGGAGCTGGAGGACCGTGGGCTCCACTTCTCCATGTGGAAGGTGCGAAATTAGGGACCTAACTCATGGCTGGGATCTCCTGATGCTGCAGTGACCCCTATGCACTGCTGGGGATGCTTTGTCCCTATAGATATAGGGTGTTTCAGGACAAGATCCCCAGAACCTGCACCTCCCTGGGGTGCAGGGGCCAGGTGGCAGTGCTGAGCTCCCCAGCACTCACACATTAACTCATCTCTCGGCATAGACCTTTCTTGGCCATTTCAAAACTGGGAGGAGGCAGATCCCAGTTTCAACCCCTGGGACCTTTCTGTTCCCCTGTTTTGTTTTTTTTCCTCTTGACCAAATCAAAAAAGAACACAGTTTTTTGATCTGAGTTCATTTCTCAGCCATGAGATTTTTTTCCTTGCCTGCGTTTAGTCTGGGTAGGTGTGTGTGGGGAGAGGAGGCAGATGAAATTACTGTTTATGTCACCTCCTTTGGCATTAAAGCAGCAAGGAGGGAATGTTTGAGCTGCCAAAGCCATTTATTTTTATGAAATCCAGTTTCCACAATAAGAAACACTCTCCATCATGCTCCTCACTCCTGCTGCCGGCTGCCCCTGCCCCCAGCTCGTTGCATGCAACAGCCAGGAGATTCTGGCCCTTAAAGTGCAGGAACCTGCAATGAAAGTCTTTCCAAAATACCCATGGCTGGAAGCTGACAACCAGAAATGCAGCAAAGCCTGGAGCGGATGCAGAGAAAGCTTTTGCTTACCTTTGCATTCAAATTGCATTAAATCTACTCTGAGTGGATGAGGTGAGTGTTCAGCTTGTGCTGGGAGCGAGGAGCTGCTGGCGTTGGGATGGAGCCCCATGTCCTTGCCCCACTTGGGTCTGCAGGGTGTGAGCAGGTCTGGCAGCTCTGCTTCTCTCTTCTTGCTTGGGGAACAATGAAAATGCAATAGCACAGATCGTGGTGTCTCTCAAGGCTTCAGCCAGAAAACAGAGACAGCCTGAGAGGGAGTGAGCCCCAGCTCGCCAGCACTTACAGGGCACGCTGTGATCCCAGGCTTAGCTGAACAAAGAAAACTGGTGAGCAGGTGACCCCCCAGAAGGTGGTATAATTCTCATTTGATCCTTAACTTTCTGTGATTAGCTCAAGTGGAGACGTTCACAACATGGGCTGATGGGTGAGAGAAGGAAGATGTGGGACACCACTGGTGGGGGGATATTTCTTCTTATTGCAGAGTCATCTGGGTAAACCCCAAACCTGGTCTGTGGGGACATCAAAAGGTGCCACAAAGACAGAAGAAAGTGCAGTGCTACCACCCAATTTCCTCCACATGGGTGAAAATCCCCTTTCCTTGCAAACCTTTATTTCTTTTTGCAGCCCCTCCACCAGAAGCATCTTGGAGCTGGGCATTGGTGGATGCAGGCACATGGGTGGAGCTAGAAATCCTCCACGAGTGAAACGGCCCCACTACCTGCGTGTGTGGGTGACTTGAGTGAGGTGTCATTTTGCAGGGCTCTTGTGCCAGGTTGGTGATGGAGAGCCTGCCAAAATAAATGGCCACGGTTCCTACAGAGAAAAAAAAATTCTTTGGAGTGCCCAAGAGGAGGTAAATTTGCTCCAGGGAAGGTCTCATTTTCACAGAAGTGTTTTGGGAAGGGGAAAGGGAAAATGACAGAGCAGGCTTTGTGAGATGCTGCAGTGCTACAGGCCCCCTCTCCAAAAATGTAGGGGCTGGGGGTGGCATCCTGGATCTGCTCCAAAATGTATAAAGTACATATACATGCACACATATAGGCATGCATATCATGGGTGTCTATGTGTATAATGAAGAGGTGTGGTTATGTTTCATTTCTCCAGAACTTGGCAAAACAGACCAGAATTGAGAATGAGACTCTTAGAACGCATATTTGCAAAAGAGCTTTTATTTTGTCATAGGGAGTGAAGGTTTGCTGGGGATCAAAGAAAGATGCTTGAGCTTGGTCCCATCTGGCCAGAGCAACCTCCTCCTGCCTCCTGCCCAGGCTTCACCTGGTGGGACAGGGGACAGCCCCCTGTCTTCTGTTACATGTGGTGGTGGTCCCACCGGCTNGGTGGTCCCACCGGCTTAGCATCACCGCCCCATCCCACCCTGGTAATCAGATCATCAAAGCAAATAAATGAAAGCAAAGCCTGTAGCATAGGTGTAATCAGAGTGGCTCAGCAGGGCTCTGCTTGAGGGTGAAGAGCAACCCCTGATGATTAAAATTAGCAGGAGCGTAACCAAAACACGTATAGTCCCAGCTCTGGCTATCCTACCCAACCAGAAGGCGGATTATTTATTTGAATAGGATCACTTGCAACTGGAGATTTTTTGTAACTGATATTCAGGAATTTTTTTATTTTTTTCCAGGGTGGGGAGAGTTAAATATGCAGAAGAAATGGTTGGAAATTGGCTGTGCAAGCCATGGGGGAAGTGAGTCCCACTCGGAGGCAAAAGTGGGGTCTGCAAATGCCTCGGCGTCTCAGAGAAACTTGTTGCCTTGGTTTGAAAACCAGGCAAGTGTCATGACTGGAGTGGGATGTAAATTAGTGAATTTGTCAGAGAAAATTAAACAAAGATAACTTTATGGTTTTATTCTCAGCCATTTTTCTTTGCAGGCAGGTTTTGTTTCTCTTTCTGAGCATGTTTTTACGTTTTCATTTGGAATGGGAGAAAAAAAAAATCTCCCTGGTACTCTTAGCAAACAATTCTCCTCTTGCTGCACCCCATCTCCATCCTGATCCCACTGCAGAAATCCTGCGTGTCTCTTGTCAGAGTCTAAATTAAGTGAATTTTATGCATTTTAAAGAGGTTGGAGGTGGTGAGAATCCACTCCTCTCTCTGCCTTTTGTGGAAGTCCACTGTGCTTCTGCTGAGCCTGTTGCTTTGTCTTCATCTGGATTTATACAGCTGTCATTGAGAGCATAACATGGCTCTGAATCTCTTTGAACTCTGTTGTCTAGAGGACAAGGAAAGTGCATAAGCCCAGCTATTAAAAAGCCTCTCTTCTAGTGCTGGTCAATTTAAAATACATCTGGAACAATAAAAAGAGCGACGGTGCCAGCACTGCGCTCTCTGAGCCATCACCCCACTGAGCTTGCCACTGCCTCTGCCCTGTTTTCCTTGCTTTCAAGTTGCTTTCTTTATAATGAGAGAAAAGTGACGCGTCTGCCAGTCTGCTCTGAAATGCAAGGTTCCCAGAAGGTGAATTTGTGAATGGTTGGCTCGTCATTATGTGCCTCTGGGCCATCATTTTATTTTTATTTTTTTTTTCCACGCCAGTTGAGGGAGGAAGTTTGCAGGATGTTATCAGCATCCTGTTGCTGTGACCTGCTGAGCAATAGCATGTAAATATGTCTCCCCTTCACCACACCCCAGTGTCAACCTTTTGGCTCCTGTCTGCTGGCCGTGTTCTGCAAGATTAATGTGTTTTTCAACTGTAGGCAGAACCATATAGCTGAAAGGCATGGATTTTTATTTTTATTTTTTTTCTCCTTGGGTTTCTTTTCCCAATTTCCTATATAATCATCCCTACAAAGCATTTCTGGCAGCGTTTTTGGAATGTGTTGCTGAGACCACGGTGCAGTCATTTCACCGTGGGGCATCCAGCAAACATGGTCAAGGTGTCTCATGTCTGTGCTTTTCAGGGAAGGTGGGGAGGGATTTTGGCTTTCTAGTTAGATAGTCACTGGTTGGAGAGCACACTCCCCCCCCCAAAAAAAAAGAACAAAAAAACCCCGTGAAACTACAAAAGAGAATAAACCCAAGAATCTTTCTCTTTGTCCTGGGTGAGGCCAAATGTTTGCTTTTTGAGGAGTTTCCTCCCGAGCAGTCGGTAATGCACAGCTTTGACAGTCATGTTTTCACCGTCAGCCATGGTGTTGGCTGTTATCCATCTAATTCTGTGTTCCCTGTTGCTGGAGCTAGCCAGGCAGAGCAGCTTTCCATTGGAAATAGCTTTGCAGCCATCAAATCCTTTGCAGGAAATGCCTTCATTTCACTGAAAAATGTTGAGAGAAGAATATGAAAGAGAGACCCATTTGAACCTCCTCATTTCATATTGATGTTCATGTAATTCTTTAATCACGCAGTACCTCTAATATTAGCATAATATTTCAATCACCCTGGAACAAAACATTCCAATGGTTTCAAATATATATATTTAGGCATTCTTGTTCCAAGGGGAAAAAGAGAAGAAAGCAAAGTGCCAACTGCCTCAGGGTAAAAACGAAACTCAAACTCCTCTCAGACTTTTTTGCTCTTTCTGCATCCCATACCCAGCCCATTCCTGGCCTCAGAGCAGCATCATCAAAGGGCTGGATGCACCAGCTTGGTTCTCCTCCAGGATCATCCTGTGGGGATGTGCAGCACCCAGGTTTGGATGTTCTGGCCTTGGAAAGATGAGAGAAATTTGTCTCCCTGATGCAGTGTCAGTGCTTAGGCTTAACTCAGTCCTCACGCCCCTCTCACCTCTTCCAGATCTCGTAGCCAATTTGAGTGGGTTTTAGTGGAAGGATGGAGATTTTGGAGAGCAGGGGTTATTGTGCATTTTTGAAAGCAGGTGAGTGCATAAAGAAGAGCATCATCTTCTGCACAGGAAACAGGGCTGAGTAAAGCCCCCATGAGACACCAGAGACCCTGCAGGCAAAGGAGGAGTGTGAGCAACCCAGCTTGGGAAAGGCTTTGCCCAAAGTATGGATCATGCTAGACAACCATGAGACCATGCTTTGTTGGTGTCCTGACTCACAAAGCTACTTATGCCTTTGCTGCGTGGTTTCTGAACTGCTGGGCTGCACCATCTCAAGTGGGCTGAGACAGTCGAAGGCTAGGACAGTATTATATGATTGTTCCATTCCTTGATTTGTTGGAGACAGTATCGATCTATATGGTCTCATTCAGACCAACTTCTGTCCTGCTTTTGAGGCTTTCTACTTGCTGGACCCTGCTGCCCCATAAAAATCAGATGACCCTGGCAGAAAGGCAGAGCTTCAAGCAATTGGGTGGATGCCACCACTGAAAATGTGGCTGCTTTGTCTCATGATGCTCCTGGGGCTTCTTCCTGAGGCTTCTCCCTGTCTGTGGGTCCTGCTGCAGCTGCCTTGCCTGGGCTTCCCCCCATCCTCTCCCTGATCTCAGGCTCCCGGCTCTGCTCCTCTCCCCCAGCAGCTGTCCACTCATTGAGAAATCACTCCCCAAGGCTTCTTGGGAACACAAACGAGCATGCAACAGAAACAATAAATTACTCTGACTCTTGTGGGTCCTGCCAGGAGATGTAATAGTGGGGGCCAGTTCAAACAGTATTAATTTGACATGCTGACAGAGAAGCCACTGGAGTTACTGTTATCACGGTGCCTCGATGGGGTTGTCACCTCAGTGCCAGCTGTTGAGGTGACAAGGTGTGTGTTTAAGGACACTTCCTTGGGAGGGATTTGTTGTTGTCCCTCCTCACCCGCAGGTTTGCTTTGAATTGCTGGTGATGTGGCTTTGGCTTGTGGAGCAGCCCTGGAAATCAGGTCCTGCTGTCCTGTCTCCAAGCTAACAGCATCCTCATAGGACCAGGCAAGACCTCCAAGGAGTGATGGTCACCAAGCAAGGTGTTTCAGCCATCCTCCTGTGTGGTGACTTGGGATTTAAGCTTTGTGCCCCCTCTCTGTGTGCTCAGTGTGAACTTGTGGGACGGAGCTGAGATCTGGGTGGTGGATGCATCAAGGGCTGGAGTCTGTGATGCAGTTGAAGCCAAGGAGAACAACTTGAGCTGCTTTTGGCCCCTGGAAAAGCCAGCATTAGCTTTTACCATCCTGAAGATGCTTGGTGACCTGCCAGCTGTATGCCCTGAGGTTGTGACATTATTTGTCTGGGGCCCTTCCTATTCCCAACAGAACAACCTGGTGCTTGTTGTAAGGACAAAAGGCAGCCTCCAGCAGAAATAATTCTGATTTAAGGTCCTGTGTGACCTGATGCTCTCTTAGGGCTCTTCGGGGAAAGGACATTTCTAACCTTGTTTCTATTGAGTGGGCTATTTTTCATCGGCTCGATGGTAAAGCTCCTTGGCTGGTCCTCGCTGCCAGCCAGTGGGTCAGTCCCAGCTACAGAGCCCTTGGCAGGAGCTGCCAAGTAACGTCAGCTGTCCCTTTGCACCCTGCGCCTGGGGGATAGTAAATCTGTAGGCAAACATTAGGCCTTCCTGAAAAGCCTGACATTGCAGGGAGAAAATAAAAAAGCTGGAGGGCTTTATTATCTTTCTCCTTATTGTCTTTTTTATTGCCTTTTGGAGTTACCCTGGAGAGCAATCTCCATCCCACATCGTGGCCCTGCCAGACTTCCTCTGCTGTCGCTGTGACCTAAGAAATACAGGCCAGTGCCTTCCTCTGCTCAGAGCATTAACAGACCCAGCTCCCAAACCCTTTTTCTGTGTGGCCTGGGGCCACAGTGGGTCTCGTGGGGCTTTTCCTCCCAAACCATCATTCCTTCTCCTTGCAAATAGGAGTAAGAAGCTGCACTTGCATTTGGGTGGTGGAAAGATTGCAGGTTCCTTGCCTGCAGGGCCAGTGCCGCGGTGGGAAGTCTCTGAAATCCCCCGATAATTCAGGGCTGGCTCCAAGGGCGGTCTGAGTGGGGGAGAGGCTCGGCATCTGGCAGGAACCCGGAGAGATGCTTCTTGCAGGGAAACTATGTGGTCTGCTAATTCATTAAGCACTTATCTCTTGCTCCTGCTCTTAAGAAAGACCGAGATGGAGTGGAGGAGGTACGGGGCAGACCAGGCGGCCGGTTGCAACGTGCATATATCCTTTAAAGAGAAGGTATAAATGAGACGCTGGTTGCTGAGGTCAGCTGAAGATTATGGGGACTCCTTTTTGCCCTTATCTCTCCAAAATATGCAGCCTGGCCTCTGTTTTCCTGAGAAATCAAGAGTCGAATAAAAAATGTGTATTGACAAACCGGGGTAAATGCACCGGCTCGCATGTTCTTTTGCAGCAACGTGCCCAGCTGCGTCCTCGGCTGGAGACTGGCCTCATCTGTTAATGCCAAGCCCTGGAGGTACTTGATGCCTTATTCCACCATCACTGGACTCGGCGGGGTTTGCCAGCAAGAAGTCACGCTCCACCGTGTGGTCAGGGAACTGCTGAACGTCAGATGGGATGGTGAGAACTTCTAGGGTACATCCATAACAGAATTTCTCGAGGTTTAGCTTGGATGTATTGTTTGGATGTCTCCCCTTAGCAACCAAAGAAATCTATTAAGGAAAAAATGTCATTTTGATTTTGTCCCAATTTTTGCTTGCTCCCAACCCCCTGTTCTTGTCCCTCTGCTGAGAAAGCAGGGGATTTTTCAGTCTAAAAGGAAGGATGGGTTACTGGCCACCAGCAGGTCATCACCCAGAAAAGGCTTGCAAACCTAGAGGAAACGTGTACTCAACCAGCCCATATTTTGATGAGCGTGTAGTGTCAGGTAGCCAGCTTAGGATGCGCGTTTGCAGGGTCTGGACTTTTTCTCCCAACAGTGACTAAGGTCCACCTTCCTTTCCTATGCATTTTGTCCCTTTGGCAATGTCTCTGATATAAATTCATTAATAACACGCTTATGTACCTACATCTGTGAGTGGAGCTTATCTAAAAATGAGCTATTTTGCCAGTAAATTTTTCTGAGAAACTTTTTCTGGCCCAAAAATTGACTGGATTTTCTTCCTCTATCTGCTTCAAAGTATGAGCCTCTGGATTATCTTCCTCAAAACCCTGAAAAATCCTGCTTAAAATGGGAATACTCTCCCAAAGCATTTGTGCAACCTGCTTCTTATCCATCGCTATGGATGTCGGGGTTGATGAACTGCTGTCTTGCAAGTTGCAACCACTAAGGAATTATTTTTCTGCAGCAGCCCTGGCTGCACCTTTCTGCTGGAAAAACCTCACACCGGAGCATTTGCAGCACATTCAGACGTTTGTGTTCATCAGCTCCCGGCTCGTCACGCTGCTCTGTGCTGCAGCTGGGCTGCTCTGTGCTCCTTTTACGTCCCATGACATTCCCATCGTACTTCCAAGGTCATCATTTTGGCTGACTCACTTAGGACCAACCCGGGGATTTCCAGACGCGAAAACTCCAACATGAATATGTCTTTTTTTTTTTTTTTAATTATTATTCTTTTTTCCCCTCCCCTCCGTGTGTGTGTGAACCCTCTGAAAACCAGCTGGCCTGATTCTGCACAGCCTGGCAGCTCTCAGCTGAGATATCACAGCTTCTTTCTGATCCTTCTGGGAAAGGTTAGAGGAGGTTCAGGTTCCTCACGGATGCGAATGGTGTCCTCTTGCACCGCGGGTGAGGGAAATGGGGAAGACTGAATAGGTGTGCAGTTAAATGGAGCTTACAAAGACCCAACAACATATTTTTTTTTAAATATTTTCAGATGACCCTTGAAGTTGGGGCTTCAAGGGAAATGGAAAGTGAATCATCTACAGAAATATGTACATGCTGTGAGCAGACTCTGATCGGAGATCAGCAGGGCAGGACCCTGCTGTAAATATGGAGTGATTCTCTCTTAAACCTGATCTATACCGACCTTGGCAAGCATCTGAGACAGTCTCACGAGTCTATGGTGCTGTCAGGAGTGGGGATGGTCATACCCCAATTTCACTTGCCTTTGCGCCTCTGCCCCCAAACCTAATGTTTGGAAAAAAAATACCCCAAAAAATCCAGATACTCTCCCCAACCACGGGCACTGCAGTACCTGCCTTGCAATTTTCACAGCGCAACAACACTCTCTGGCTGCAAAGAGCCTTTTCTATCACCCCGATGCCCTCCGAAGAGTCTGAAGCGGAGTCAGCACTTGGAAAACTCTCCAGGAGGGGGTTTATTCCCTGGGCTGACCGATGCCCCTTCGTTACTGGAGGGAGCTGACGGAGCATTAAAAGGGGACAGGAAAAAAACATTCAGCTGTGGCATTTGCTGGTTGCGTGCAGCCGCAGGCAGGAACTGCTTCCTCTGTTTGCAGGCTTTTTAGGGAAAGGAGAGCTCAACGGAGTTGCTAAATTAGAATGAAGTGAAAAAAAATATTGCTGTGAACAACAAAATGTTTAGCTGCTTTTTTTTTTTTTTTTTTTTTTAAACAAAAACACAAAACCTTGGAGTGATTTACATGGGAAAGGGGAGCCGGAAACAATTTTAGAGGCTGTTTTCCAAAATTGATGAATAACAGAAGATACAATGGTTAAAGCAAATGGCCCAAATTTCCTGCTCTTTTAACCAGCTGAATAGATACTGAAAACAAGGGTACCCTGTTTTTCTCCTTATGGAGCTGGCAGAGAAGCATTTTTTTTCTGTGTTATTTTGTTTTTGGAGGGGTCGGTGCTGTAGGGGAGGTAGAAGCAAGGTGGGTGCTGAGGGTCCGTGTCACTGTGACCGCTCCGTCAGGCAGGATGCATGGGAATTCCAGAGGTGGGGAAAAGAGACGCGGGTCAGAAGAGCCATTTTGAATCATTTCTGGTGAATAATGCTGCAGGCATGAGTCATGAGGAGGGATCTGAAACTTCCTTTTGGATTTATTTTTTTTTTAATTATTTCTGCTGGTAGCCATTTGGTTTCTCCTCTGCCTGAGGCTTGCTTTCCTCCAGAGCCGAGTGCGTTTCCCTCCTAACCCTTGCCCCTCTCCAGCCCCACTGGATGAGAACACAGGTTTGGCTCATCAACCAAGCACAAGTTGGAAACTTTATTTCTCCTTGCAAGTCTTTGATGCTTCCAGAAAACATTCTTGTTTGCTTTGAGAGAAAAAACCTTGGACGTGATCCCCGCAAAAGCTGTTGTCTTCCTTGGCTTAGCCAAAATCCAGCAGCTACAGCACTTGTTTGAGACACCACAAAAGATGTCTGTGTGTCTAATCTCTTATCAGTGCTAAAGCAACCCAGGGAAGTTGCCAAGTGAGCCTCTTTCTATGTCCTCTTGCAGCCATTCAGCTGCAAAATCATGAAGCACTGAAATTATTTTGGATGGTTAAATGGATAAACTACAGTGCTTTTTTGGGGGTTGAGGGGTGTAGCTTTGCAAGCAAGCTGTTTGTGCTTAGCTGGGGTGTAAAAGACTGAGATTCAAGGGCCTGGTGAAAAGTAGGAGTTATCTGGTGAGCTCCCACTCTTCTGGGTGGGAGAAGGTCTCTTCAGGCTGTCCAAGCTGGTGCATGGACATCACTGGAAAATCTCCCCTGGTTTCAGGACCTGGCTAATGAGTTTCCACCAACTCTCGTCATTAATTATTTCTTCTAAGTGGATAATTTCTGTTTTCAAAGCATTTTTATACAAGGAAACCCGAGGAGCATCTTAGCACTGCTGAGCTGGTAACTTCCATCACCTGTTCAGTGCACCTTCTCGTGAGTATGTCTTCTGACCTACATGGTCCAGTGAAACAAGGCTTCCCTGGATTACTTTAGGCTTTGAACACATTTGAGATAATGAATCGCTTCCCCTCTTCCCTTCTCCCATCTCTCCAACATCTCTTCCTCCCAAAAATCTGGGAACACCACCAGGCAGTTGCACCCACTTAATCAAATGAAAGTAACTACAAATGGCAAGTTGAGTTGTTAATTTCTCTCAAAAAGTTATCTTGCTTTTCACTGCCAGGACGTACGCTCACCCCTCCCCAAACACCTCCTCTTCCTCAGGCTTATGAATTGGACAGAACATATATTAAATGCGTAATGCAAAGCCACAATTACAAAATCCCTTTCTTGGGTTGTTTCCCATGTTCACCAAAGCCTGATAAATCATGTCGTGTATTTATGGACTCCGCAAGCAAATTGTCATTCAAAACAGCACTTGTAGCTTTCAAGCCCAAATGAATTACTGCATATGTGATACACACCTCTTCCTTAACAACACATTCAGATGTCAGGACGCTGAGAAGCACTTTCCTCTGGAAGGCTCATTCAGGCCTCAGAGGAAAAAGGATTCAAGCCATATTGGTATTTTTAACTGATTCTTTCCCAGTGGTGGGGGTAGACTTAGTTGTTCTGCTGAGACATCATCCTTGTAGGTTTTCTGGTCTGTAGCTTGATAGGAAATGAAGGAAGTCTTGGATGCTGAGCCCCTGCAGAGACCCACAGAAGTTACTTGATTGTATAAAGTTCAGTGAGAACTTCAGGGAACTGTGTGGTTTCCTGTGTGATTGCATTCCTTACCCCAAACAGAGTTCAAGCCTCGCCCATCTCATGGTCTTCCTATAGGATGTCCACCTTGCCATCAGCAGCAGTGGTGATGCTTAGATGAAGGCAAGGTGAGGCATGAAAAATAGTTCGGTGATTGGGGAAAAGGAAGATGAGTCTTGAAGTAGAAATGAGTCCTCTCCAGGAAATGTCTCCTGGATGAACATGGAAAAGAACAGTGAAGGTATGAAGAAAGTCTGTGGTGAGGCAATTACTGCATTTTTGTGGTCTCTCTAGGACAGACTAGATCTTGATGCTTGCAGACAAGCTCCATGAGATCTTGCACTTCACGTTACTGCACACCAGCACTACTCACAGCTGAAAGTGGGCTAGATCCTGGCCATGAAGATGCTTTCAGCCTGTGGAGAGGTGGACGTGACTTGCATTGACAGCTTGTTCTTGAAGAGGTCTTTAGCTCTGAAACAAAATTGACTGTGCCAAGAAAACATGGCCTAGAATTTATGCTGAGCTGCTCAGGCTGCAAGGTTTGCTCTTCTTAGTAAAAACCCTCTGTCTGGGATTGACACACTGACACAAGAGTGTGACAGCAGAAGCCCATCATGAAGTGGAGGTTGGGCTTTGGGATCATGACTCTAGGTACCTGATTTACCATGAGCTGTTTCAGGATGTGTACTCAGGCCTGACAGATGCAAAAAGCTACTTCAGATCTGAGTTTATGAGGAACAGTGATGTCAGGGAGGAGGGTGAGGGTGAGTGCCTTCCATTGTACAAGCCCCCGGGGAGGATGTCTATGACATGGGGCCGATGATGCGCTCAGCGGTGGTACACACTGTTCTGAACCATGTGGTACTAATAACTAATTATATATGTCCAGTTAATGTCATTTGCAGAGCTGAGCATGGGTGTGGGGTCACACATGCCCCTTTGTTCCAGGGGCCCTCTGGGCAGATGGAGACCAGTCCCGGCTCCAGGCTCAGGATGCTCAGGAGTTTCATGCATACCCAAGGACAAAGGCTGGCAAGCGATGAAAGGACTTCTGCATTCATTTACTGCTCTGGTGTCTACACGCATTATGTCGGTGAGGATGGAGGCTGCTGTCATTAGATGAGATGGGTGCAAGATTCTTGACGTGATGGGGATTCCTCTTCCAGCACTGGGTGAGATGCAGGTCTTGGGATAGTGATAGAGCCTAGTGGGTTTTGAACATTCATGGGATCTTGCATGAAGCTGTACATGATGCATGATGTTGCCTATGGCGAGTTCCTACCAAGGGCAGCTGGTAATCAGACAACCAAGGTCAGCGTGGGAGTCTGCTGGGAAGGGGGAGGGAGAGTGAGGAGCCCAAGGCAGCTTGCTGAGGAAGCCCCACCATAAGCATTTTCCTGCCCTGGGATGACCAACGTACATCCTGAGAAAAGGGTGCTTGCATTGTGCAGGCTGCCGCTCTGCCCATCCTGCCAGGAACAATGGGGCAGCTCTTAAAAAAAAGAAAAAAAGAAAAAAAAAAGCATTTTCAGGGTTGTTGAAGAGAAAAGCAGGGGGCATTGAGGAGGATGGGCGAGCAAGGGGGGAGATGACGCACAGAAGGAGCGATGATGTGCTTTGGCTACGTAAGTAACCGGAGACACAGCTCTGAATGTCCCAGCTTTGTCAACAGGCTTGGTCCAGGCATCTGCTGAAGGAAAAGTGGGGAGACAAGGAATTGGTGTCATGAGTTAAAACTAGCCTCCAAAACACCTCCTGGGGACTGCTTAAAGCTTTTTCCCCAGGCTTGTAGGATGATGCTTTGAATTACAAGGTTCCACGTTGGGGTTGCTGAAGGTGACTGCTCATTGCTGTGGTCCCAGAGCTTATGGCACGTTGGAGGTCAGGTAAAGAGGTGGGTGCCAGCAAGGTGATACCCACCTGGTCTTGAAGACAGAGGTGGCAGCTGGGTCAAGCATCCTTTCCTAGCTGAATTCTCCCCTTTGCCTGCTCTTAAAAGTGTCTTTTCTTCCCATCACCTCAGCTGGATTCAAATGCTTTTGGGCTGCTTCTTGGATAGCAGCTGAATTTTCAACCAGCAGAAGCTCTTTGAAGCAGAAAGCATCTTTGTGGTCTGTTTGGGAGCCTGGGAGGATCCTGTGAGGTTCACAGGCCATGCAGGTGAGGTCTGAAGCCACTCATGGACTCTCTGGGAGTCTGTGAGGGATTTTTTTCCACCAGAGTGGTTTGGATTGCAAGCTTACTAGCAGTCAGGTCTCCGTTTACTCCAGTTACAAAACCCATATCTGACTGCACACTAGGAGAGGTACAGTCCAGGGGAAGATGGGCCCAAATGCAAAAGGCTTTGATTTTTCCCCAAAACCAAGTGGGGACAGCATCTTACCTGTCAAATAGCCTCAATATGTACAAATTAATTCTATGACCCATTTTTTCTGTCCCAGCTCAGCCTTGCCCTATGAAAGATGACCGTGTAAGGATGGAGTTGGAGATGCTGGAAGGGAAGAAGCTGTCCTTCCTTTGCCCAGGAACACCCTGCTCTCCCCATCCCACTGGCTGCAGCTTTGGCAGAGGCAGCTCGTCCTCAATGCTTCAGGGATCCCTAAACCATGTCAAGGCTGACATGGAGAATTTGAAAGGATATCGTCAAATTTTGCTGTCCTTGTCAATTAGTCTTTATAGCTGGTGCCGGCATTCCCAGCTTCCGGCAATTCCCTGGCAACCTGAAGACTTAATGTCTTCCTTGACTGATTGTGGTAGGGATTGATTAGCCTGGATTGGGGCTTTCCACGGGGGTCTGGCAGCAGGATTTCTGCCTTGGTGACAGTAATGATCATTTTGTGCTCTGCGTGCGCTACATCCAGCTTGCTGGCTTGAAACCCTCCATGTACCCATGAGACGAGTTTGAATTTTGGGCTTGCTTTTTCTCTTGAAAAGCGGAGCCACCACAGGCAGCAGAAGGCTTTAAAGATTAATTTTCACAAGCGCACATGAAATTCAAACCAGCTGGTTATCTGAAGTGCCTCCCTGTGCAAAACATTTGTGCTGTATCTTCTATTAACTCTGCTGTGAGAACTCTCCATCATCTCTATCTCGGTCGGTGATGAAGGAAAGCTTGGCACTGTCTTGCTTTGGGTTGGCAGCAGCATCCTTGGGCACAGCCAAGGACACAGGGGACCGAGGCGAGGGGCAGCCATGCCCCTGGTTTGCAATGCAGGGCTCTATTTTCCATAGAGGAACTTCAAGCACTTTGCAGAAGGTTAAATGTCAACTCTGCCCTTTACACCCGGGGAAACCCGGTCACGGAGCAGGAGGGGGATGTTGGCCCAGGGTCATCTGGCATCCAGGGGACACTGTTGAGGGCCAGGTCAGCGCTCTGGCCATTAGCTGCCTCTGATACAGAAAGGGCATCCTCTGAAGCACTGAGGAGGCTTTGGGGGTTATATGGGCAGAAATACTCCTTTCCTGGATGTCTCAAAGACTTCTGCTCTGGCCAAGAGTTCCTGGGAGCTGCTTGTGGATACTGGTGGCCCCTGGAGACATGGTAGAGGGGAGGGATTCTGGGGCTCTGCCATGAACTGAGCAGTCTGTGCTGCTAATGTCATGCCAGCTGGATAGCAGAGAAAAATAACCCTCCAAATTTGGCAGGGGGAGGTGAACAAGGCAGACCCTGCTCAGAGGATACTGCCACAGAGGTCATTTGAACTACCTGAGGATTTTTTCATTTTATTTTTCCTTTTTTTTTTTTTCTTATTTTTCTTTCTTTCTAAACCTAAAGTATGTGGAACTCAGACTAAACAGAAAATACAGCTAAGAAAACATCTTGGTATAATGCTGGGAGTCTGACTGTTGCAGTGTGCATCTGAAATCCAGTTGTGGTTGTAAGGTGATCCCAGAAAGCAAAAGATTAGCACTGTGAGGCACTTCACGAATACCAGACCATTAAGGAAAGCATCTTGGTTACTGTGGCCCAAATGATCTTTAGGGACCATTCGGTAAGCAGGGACGAGGCTTTTAGCATCTCTGTGTGCATTGAAGAGTGATCCATGTGCAGTGGAGACTGATCCAGTGTTTTGGAAATGTAGGCACTAGGTGATGGATTGGGAATTTTTCTTTTGTAACCCATCATGCTGTGTACAGACCCATGTCCCTCCTTGAAATGAAGGCAATCTCTCCCACTCTAATTCTCTAATTATATGTGTGTATATATATATAAAAAACATATTCTGTATATATTTATAAAAACATATTGTTTATATAGAGTTATAAATTATATATCTAGATATTATAGTTTATTAAAGATCAGATATCTTTATAGGTTATCAATAATGTTATATATTGAGATCTATATATCTAATATAATCGCTAAATACTACAAGTCTATATCAAATTGCATCAACTACTCTGATAACTTACTGGTTTGCTTCCTTTGGGCTGTGTCTGTTATTCTACTTTCCCTTCCTGGCTAAATCTCACTCCTTTATTTCACTATGAACTGTTCTGTTTTGATGACCGTCGTTTTACATGTTCCGTGTGTTTACCTGATAATTGCCTCTTAATGCTAGTAAACCACTAGTTAAATGATCAAGTTAAGAAGGGGGGAAATAGTGGCACAATCTGTGCCGTGTCCAGCAGAGGACCTTCCACTGCTGTTCAGAGATAAGCTGGCGGTGGCACATCTGCCGGCGCAGCAGCTTTGATTTGATCAACCTCTCTGCACTAAATGTAAAAGGGATGAATCAATTCTTTATTGTTATTCACAGAAGGCAACTCACAGAAGTGTCACCATTAAGTCTGGTGTTTGTATACTTGTGCTTCTGGCACTTTTGCATTTAGTTTTCTCTGTTCCTGGGACTTTTTGGGGATTCCAGCTGAAATCAGACACATAGGGGTAAGCAAATGTAAAATGTTAATGAAGTTCTTTTCATCCTTTTCACTGCCTAGGACTGCACATACCCCATAGTGCATGGCAGGCTGGATGTAGGAAAAATTAAGTCGTAAGCATAAGGCAAGAAAAGTAATCTCCTTGAGGAAATTCACCAGCCAAAATGCCCCATTGCTCCAAATTCAGCTAATTCCATCCCACATCTGTGAGAAAGACAATCTAATTGAGCATAAACTTATGTGATAATATTTTTGCCCTGCAACACTGCTGGTATTGAGTGCTGAAATGTCCTGATTTTGAAGAGCTGAGTTTTAGGACAAAAGTTCTGGTTACATCAAAGGTAATGGCAAAATTCCCACAAACTCTCAAGGATGCCTCCCCAGAGTGTCATCTTTCTCCGAAGTGATGAGCAGTCACAACTCATCATAAAATTAACAGGAGGTGGGAGTCCTCAGCATCTTAAAAAATTAAGTTCAAGGTGTCCTGAACAAGAAATCAAGCAAATCAACACCTAAAAGCAGAGGGTGCTCTTCACTCTTCAGATTTTTAAAATCTCTGATTCCAGCTCAACAAACACAAGCTTGGGAAACCGTGGGATCCTGCCTCTGCCTGGCCAAAAAGCAATTTCTATTTATATTTTGTGACAGGAGAATGAATCAGAGAGATGCTGCCTGTTTGGTTTCTTCAGCTGGTCTTCAGCATTTCAGGGGTCATGAAACACTGCGTGATTACACAGAAAGGAACTATTCGATGCAGCCGAAGGTACCACAGCAGCGTAACCCGGGGATGCAGCTTGGACAGCTGATCCATTTGTTCCACGTCACTGCGGGTGAGTAAATCAGAGGCGGCTTTTCGCCTTGCAAAGCCTGTGTCATCCCTTTCGGTCCCCTCCACCGCGATGGATAAGCTGCAAGCTCAGCTTCTTCACGTGTGTCTCCTGGACTCGTGGAGGCTGATGCTGCAGAGTCAAACTGTGTGGCGCCCGTTCCTCTTTGACAGGGCAGGACTGCTCTCAACCTGCCCAGCACAGGCAAAAGAAGTGTGTACAAGTCCTGACCCTGCAGGGAGACAGGTCCTGGTTTGCAAGAGATTTTCCAGACTCGGTTAAACTGCTTTCCAAACGCACAGTGTGTTTCCGCAAGGCAACCGGCCTTCGCTGCAATAGGCTGGGCCAAATAGCTGATGATTTGAAACCAGTTCGCTACAGATGGCTTTAAAGCTGGCCTTCAGTTCATTTCCAGGCATCTGCACGCTGCTGTAATTTGCTAACGGTGTCACAAATGCTACTTTTTCCTTTCCTTGCAGCAGCCCCTCTGAATTACAATAACTCCTTTAATTTCTGAGCAAGTCCCCTTGCAGCCCTTGCCGCCTCAAAGAGCAGCAAGAGCACCTCCCCTTTGCAATTTCCCTTTCCCTCTTAACCTTGACCTGTAATATGCTGAAAGTTGTTACTGAGAACCACCTTGATCAGAAATGACATTGTAAGAACTTGCTCGGCCAGATGCAGCAAAAATCCAGCCATGAAAAAGATTCCCAGAGCCGGCAATTTTGAGTTACGGACCTACACTGTCTTGGAAGATGGAGTCGACTGCTTTGAGGTAGTAGCTATTAAGTTTTCTTTGCTTGCTTCCAGAGTGACTGTGCTTTGTAAAAAAACCAAACCAAAACAAAAAACAAAACAAAAAAACAACAAAAAAAACCCAGGTTTGGCTGAGTATTGCTGTGCATAAAAATACCAAGCAGAGAGATGCTTCCTGAGCTGGACTATGAAAGCAGCAGTGGGGGCTGGACTCTGCCAAAGGCAAACACGGTTGAGATTTGGTGACTTAAACCCTGCTTTACAGCAATGCACCTGAGAGGAGAAGCCCTCACGTCCTTCAGAGATGGGGGTTTGTGGTTTGAACTCAGTTCGCACCTAAAAGCCACCGCTTACGTGAAGCCAGCTCCTAACAGCATGGCTTTACAGACTGGGGCTGCAAAGGGAACCTGGGTGTGAAGCTGAGCGCTGGCTCCTGTTGTGCAAAAATTGAGCAGGATCTGGACACCACAAAGTTCTTGAAAAGTTTTCTGGGTTTTTTTTCTGTGTGTTTCTTTCTTTTTTTCCCTTAAAAACTTTATTGTCTCTGGGAATGCTTTGCTTAAGTCCTTTTCCGGACTGGGTGGGAAATTCACAGACCCCATTAGTGGGAGATCCTTGACCCAGAAGGTTACAATGAACATCTGATTGTCTGAATCCTTCTTCCACCCAGCCAGAGAGCATTTGCGTATATTGAATTTTATAAGAGTTAACTTTTGGAAGGACGGGAGCCTGGAAATTGAAACAGCATTAGTGAGTTCTGCTTGGAGCTTTTATTTACTGCAAACTCGAGTAGAGAAATCAAGGTCCAAAGTTGTGGTGGAAACAATCTATTTATTGCAGTGGGTAGAGACTCCAACCCTTAGCTCGTGTTCAACCTGAACTCCTCCAGTCTGCAGGCGTTGGCAGTGAATGAATTGCTCTCGGTTTCTGGTCTTCGAGCCCTGGAATTCTTTTCGATCTTGGAGATAAGAAAAAAGTCTTCTAAACAGATGCGTCATGCCTGCTTAATTTTCCATTAAAAACAGAGAAGATATTTAACTCTCTCCTATCAGGAGGCGTGTGTGAAAAAGCCACACTTTCTTGGCGCCAAAACCCATCCTATTAGTGGAGATACTGTAGAGACCTTGGAGTGTCCATCCCCGTAAACATCATTAGCTGTGGAAAAGCCATTCATTAGTAACAGGCAATATGTTCTTCTATCCTCTCCTCTGAAGAATAGGCAGTGCTATCTAAATAAGCTGTTTCCTGAGAAGTTACTCAAAGTTACTGCTCTAGCTGTAGGCCAATTCTCCTCCCCCAGGAGCCGGACAGAAACAAAGCTCTGAGAAAGGAAAGAGCTGTTCTTTAGTCTAGCAAACCGTGCCGTTCCTCTGAAGTTCTTCCTTTCTCCTCGGCCTCCTGGTTAATGCCCTCCCTGTTTGTTTTTCACCTCCTGTCATCTGCAAAACCATCCATTTCCATGCCTACACCTGAGCTGAAGGCGCTGGTGCCCTGACACCCCTCTGTGCTCTTGGTTTGTCCAAACACAGCTGCAAAAATTCTCTCTGACATCCCATCCAACCCTCTTCAGATTCCCCTTGCTGGCTTCCCATGACCTCCTGCGATAATTCTGCATTCCTTATCCTCCTTCTTCACCATCCTCTGGAGTACCCCTGCCTTCACTGGCCAGGAAACTACCACCAGCCATCTTCTCAAAGGCTTTGTCCTGGACCACCCTGGCAGCAATGACCTGGTACCGGAGGGGGAAAATTGGGAACAGCCTCTCCAAATGCCTGAGTGACAGCAGTGCTGTGGAAAAATCCTTCCTGTTCACTTCTTGGCAAGGGGGGGGACGCATCTGTGGGATGCTGTCTCCAGCGGGCTGGTGGAAACCTGCTCTGATGGCGTGGTGGGTGTACTTGGAGGAAGGCGTCTGTGCTGCTTTGAGTTGTGCCCTCTGCTGTGTGTTTCCAGCACTTAATTACACCTTATACATTAGAAACACTCCCTTGCCCTCAACAGTGCCCTTCAGGAGGTGTTTTGGATGACACGTCAAAGCAGGAAAGACTCTCAGAGGAGAGGGCAGATGTAAGGATGCAGATGGGTGTTCCTGTGGTGTCTTTCAGGCCAGACCCACAGGCAGGATTTTAATTTCTTAGAGTTGCTAATTATCCCTATCTTAAAAAAACAGGCATGCTGGCCTCTGCATGGTCATATTCCAGAGAGAGTGGGTTGTTTTGGCTTTCCCTAAGTGCCATCTATGATCTCAGCCCCTCTTTCCTTCCCCTCCAGTGGCTGTCAGATCTCCAGCAGCTCTCTACCGAGAACTTCGGGCTGTCAGAGTGGTATTCCCCACTTCTGCTAGGTATTATTTCTCACGCAGTTGGATTTTCTAGAAATGCAGAAAAACTAGAGCCCTCACTGGGTTCTTGGCGGGTAGGAGACGATAGGAAATAATTGTGTTCGGTGCAATGCATGTTTTGTAGCACCTATGCAGGATTTGCTATAAGGTACCAAATGGATCTGAGATACAAATCCAAGCAGGAGAAGAATAAAATGTATTAGGTAAACTCTTGGACCACCAAGTGAAGAGGATTTAGTGTGTATAATAAACTGCCTGTGTATCATTTGTCACGGCTACATGGCGATTGCCTGGGGGGTGATGACGGACACCATAAGTTGCAAAAATATAACGACGTGTCGTGTAACAGACCTCAGGTGTCTGTGTGGGGAGCTGGGAGGAAACCAACCTGACAGCCCCAAGAAAGCGGCTTGTGCTGGCATCTGCATGGCCCCCCGGGTGCCGGGGCTCGTCCTCCGCCTGCCGCATCACTCTCCTAATTTCCTGGCAGGAGGGCTCTGCTGAAAGGCTTCTTTCTTCCTTCCTGGGGTGGATGATCCCACCTCTTTGGGCAGCCTCTGTTTTCCTTTGGAAATGGGAACAGCTGGGGCAGATCTCTCCTGCTCCAAGCCGAGGGGACTGCGGCCAAGCCCCCCCCTGCCCTCCCCTGCACCTTGCTCCCGGCTGGGAGAGACCAGGAAAGCCTGCAAGAAACCTCACATTTCCCCCAAAAGCATCATCACCTTGGGGATCAGTTCAAGCTAAGGGGAGGAAACACCCATCCCCATGGGGGTAGTCCTGTCCAAGGGGCTCAAGGGATGATCATTTCAGCAGAGCCCCTGTTTTGTGGCTCCTTGGTCCATCCTTGAGCATCTCCATTATTGGAGAGCCCCTGACCTCCCCTGGCAGGTTTCTCCATTGTCTGCCTGACCTCACCATTATAAAGCACTTCCTACTATTTAGCCCAATGTTTTTCTTTCTTAATTTTAGGCCATTAGTGCTTGTTCTTACCAAAATTTACTACTGAAAATTACTCTGCCTCCTCCCTTCCTCTTGCTTGATGGATGGCTATGGAGTGACCCTCCAGGATTTATATCTCCAATGGTGAGGCAGGACTCCTCTCCTTTCTTAATCCCCTCAAGGCTATAGAAAAATAAAGCCGTTGTCTTTAATTCTGAATCTGTTACAACCTCTGTCTCAAAGCAGCGATATTCTCCACCTCACTGGAGTTCAGTTGTATTTGCTTTCACAGCTCTATCCCAGAAACTCCAGGAATGAACTGTCAATGATGCTTAATTTTTCACCAGGGATTTAAAAACCCATTATATTGCCTTATGGTAATAGAGATATATTTGTCTTCTTTATTTTTCATTTAACTTCTTTATTTTTCTTTATTTTTTAATATTTTTTTTCCTATGCATACAATGCATACTTCCCAACCAGATAGAGCGGGAAAGTTTAATTTAGACCTATATGAATAATACCTTCTGGAGTTTGTTCCTTGAGGAAAAAAAA